>CM077525.1:26729536-26850674 GCA_039654895.1 Mongoloraphidia duomilia | reverse complement strand
TTTCTGGTAACGCCCTCGCAGTCGTCCGCCATTTATTTGTTAACGACCTCGCAGTCGTCCGCCATTTTTTTCTGGTAACGCCCCTCGTCAGCCATTGGTCGGTAGGCTCGCAGTCGTTCACCATTTTTTTCTGGTAACGCCCCTCGTCAGCCATTGGTCGGTAGGCTCGCAGTCGTTCGCCATTGGTCGGTAGGTAGTGGAGGGGGGAGTGAGGCGCCAGGAATGGTATAAATATACTACTCCGCCTTTTTAATTGTGCTGTAATGTGCCCGATGTGTGCTACTATGTGCCGAAATAAAAAAAAAATTTCTTTAAAAATGTAATTTTTATAAGCAAAAATATATTTTTGGCGTGAAGTTAGCTCCGCCATTTTTTTTTTTTTTTTTTGAAAAAGGAAGGGTGTGCTGTAATGTGCCCAAAATGTGCTATGATGTGCCGTAAAGGAAAAAAAATAATCTCAAAAATTTCGATTTTTTTGAGTCAAAAATTTTTTTTTTTTAAAAGTCAGTCCCGCCTTTTTAATTGTGCTATAATGTGCCCGATGTGTGCTACTATGTGCCGAAATAAAAAAAAAATTCTTTAAAAATGTAATTTTTATAAGCAAAAATATATTTTTGGCGTGAAGTTAGCTCCGCCATTTTTTTTTTTTTTTTGAAAAAGGAAGGGTGTGCTGTAATGTGCCCATAATGTGCTATTATGTGCCGTAAAGGAAAAAAAATAATCTCAAAAATTTCGATTTTTTTGAGTCGATGTATGTTTTGCCCTTTTCAAACATGGCGGTCCTGCCTCACTTTTAAACAACTAGTTAGGTATCCAGTAAGTATAATACATCCATGATATAAATATATATATAAACATTTTTAAAAATGATGGCAAATTGTTCAGGAGGGTAATTTTGGTCCGACCCCTAGGTCCCGCCATCCGACCGACGCCAATAGTGTATGTGCCATATTCTATGGCAAATACACTAATAATAATAGTACAATATACAACCTACTAAGTGTTCTATTTTAAATGGCGGTTAGGAATAACACGAAAAATATAAGAGAAAAAACTTTAATACGTAATAGTACATGTTTTCAGTCAAAAAGTAAATAAAAAGAAGAACTTGAGTTGAAATATTGCCGTAGAGAATAAAAGACAATTCCTGCTAATAATAATAGCCCGACCCTCACGGAAAAAAATATAATCCGAAATATAATTTATAAATATACCGCGTATATTTTTGGCAAATATCGTATATTCCAAATATATTCCATTTACATTTTAGTGATATATTTTTAAAGAAGTATCCTAAAAATATACTTACTTTATATTAATTATATATTTTGGTACATATGTGATTTATATTTATATAAATATAGCTTAAACATATATTGTAAATATACATTTAAAACTAACTTCACGCCAAAAATATATTTTTGCTTATAAAAATTGCATTTTTAAAGAAATTTTATTTTTATTTCGGCACATCGTAGCACAACATCGGGCAAATTATAGCACAATTAAAAAGGCGGGACTGACTTTTAAAAAAAAAATTTTTTTGACTGAAAAAAATCGAAATTTTTGAGATTATTTTTTTTCCTTTACGGCACATCATAGCACATTTTGGGCACATTACAGCACACCCTTCCTTTTTCAAAAAAAAAAAAATGGCGGAGCTAACTTCACGCCAAAAATATATTTTTGCTTATAAAAATTACATTTTTAAAGAAATTTTTTTTTATTTCGGCATATAGTAGCACACATCGGGCACATTATAGCACAATTAAAAAGGCGGGACTGACTTTTTAAAAAAAAAATTTTTTGACTGAAAAAAATCGAAATTTTTGAGATTATTTTTTTTCCTTTACGGCACATCATAGCACATTTTGGGCACATTACAGCACACCCTTCCTTTTTCAAAAAAAAAAAAAAAAATGGCGGAGCTAACTTCACGCCAAAAAATGATGTTGCTTATAAAAATCGCAATTTTTGAAATTAATTTTTTTCCTTTACGGCACATAATAGCACATCTTGGGCACATTGCAGCACAACATTTTTTTTTTAAAAAAAAAAATGGCGGAGCTAACTTCACACACATATCTAAAATATAGTTTAGAATTATTATTTATGATGGCAAACATTTTTTTGTTGGCGATAGCCTTTACTAAACCATTGTTCTTTGAAGACAGTGTTAAGTCGTCGCAAAAAAGTTTTGCACGGGTACACTAGTATAGAATTATTGTTATAGTATATTGAGACAAAAAATGGCCATAAACGGTACAGTGGTTACAAACGGTACTTCTACCCTATAAAAATTTAAAAAATTATTTTTTCAAACACTTCAAATTTTAATTTTATTGCATAAAAATTATAATTTTACACAGTATAAATATCTCTTTTATTTTAAATTAAGTTTAATATTAGATTTGTAATCTAAATAACAAATTATTTATCATGAAAATGAAACGATACATTTGAACAATTGTTCAAAGTAAGAATAACGTTCTTTTCGGGAAATTTGAAATTTGAAGATAAATCAACTTTTTCATTAATAGTAGAATTATTGTTGATCTGTGATAGTGGTTGGTTTATATTCATAAGTTCAGTTGAGTTGGGTTTTGTCTTTTTTAATGGAGGCATTTTTCTAAATTCTCGTTTTCTTTATAGACATCACTTTGGTTAGTTTGTTCTTGAACTGTTGTAGTCGTATCAGTTGATGATGTAGAAGTACTTGGACATTCCTTAGCGTTGACAGTTATGTTTTGTCCTATTTGTTCACCGATTCTTTGTTTATTTTTTATTGAGTCTTCTATGTATCCTTCTGCGACTTTGTTTGACTGCCACCCTCCGTGTCTTTTTATTGTTGTTAGGTCAGCCCCAGAATCAGCAAGGAGAGTCGTAGATGTTCGGTAGAAACTGTGGCCCGTGTAAAGTTCCGGTTCAGGTAGATTAAGATAAGTTGCTATTTCTTTAGGCATACTTCCAAATTTGTTTATACCGATTGGTTGTCTGGTACATTTTCCTTTTTGAAAGTTCAAGTAAAATTTGGTATATTTGCAATTTCTTGGCCGACAGTCGATGTATTTTTTTACGATATTATAAAATTTATCAGTTATTGTGAATTTACGTGCTTTATGTGTTTTAGTGTCTGGTAATGTTATTAAGATCAATGAATCCTCATATTCTTTGACATGACTAATATCTACATTCCACAACTCTTCTCGTCTACAAGCACCATTTATACCAAAGATCATTATAACCTGAAAAAAAAATTTATTTTAGTATATTTTGCAGTTAATATAATTGAAATTAATAAATTATATAGACATTATAGTTTTTACCTTTTGATCTAATCGTTCAGAATCGGGTGCAGTATTTAAAAAATTTGTAATATCTTCTGAGGTGAAAACTTTAGCTTTTTTGGGTTGAAATCTAACATTTAGTTTTTTTAACAAAGCAGTGAGCTTATGATATGTCTCAATGTTAAGATTGTGGTTAATCATTAATGTTTTTTTTTGCATTGAATATTGTGGCCAGAGAGATGATGGTTTCAATTTTGATGACAAATTATTAAAATATGCTAATAAAACATTTTCAGAAAATGAAGTTGCATTTTTTTCTGTTCTCCAAGCCATAAATTTATTGTATACATTCATGTATTTTTCTTTTGACACTTCTGGTAATAAATTTGTTGTAGCATTTTTAGCTGATTCAACTAGTTCAGGTGGAGTTAAAAATCTTTGTAAGTCCTCCATTGTTATATTTCAAATATATTTTTAGCACTTTTAAAAAACAATGTTTTTTTTATTTGACACAGCTACGCGTTGCGATGTAAATAAATGAGGGTTAGAACTGATCACTTGTCTTTAGTATATGATTTACATGAACGATAAAAAGTAAATTATTATCGCGACATTAGATGGCGTTTCAGTAGTCTCTAGTAAAGTGAAAAAGATAGAGTGAGTTAAGTACAGATTGTGTTCGTGAGGTTATATTTCTATAGTAGTATAGTTTAGGCGGGATCCGTGCAGTTATGTGATATTTAACCGAACATGTGCGTTTATGAAACACATTCAAGTATGCGATTATTGTGTATTTCGGAGATGACATACAGCGCACGAAAAGTCAACTTTCAGAGCAGGCGTTGTAAAATAATAATAGTTAAGCAATGAAGTAAATTAGGTTGTGAGGTGAAGGATTCAGTGATAAAGAATTAAAAGTATTAATGAGTTTAAAATTAAACAAGTGTGGAAAGTCAGTTATTAAAGTAGTGAGAAAGTAGAGTAATAGATTACAGTTGAGAAGAATAAGTGTTTAAAACAATATATTTAACAATAAGCTAAATACATTTCCTAAAGATTTGATGATCTCGGCGAGGGAAGAACCTGGGACCGCACGGATCACGCAACACGCACCAAAGCTAAGAATTTTCGTTTCATTTTTCCTTTTTCATTCCTTGAAAGATACTAGTATCTAAATAATTTGTCTGAGTAAATTATCTTTTTTTATTAATGCAAAGTAAATGATCGATCTTAATATAAGCTTGGTTGAATTTCAAACTGTTATATGTGTTGTAAAGTATGTATCTGTATGATGTATCTTTGTTGACGAATCGAACTCAAGAATGAGAATAATTTTGTTTGTTAAATAAATTGTTAAAGTTAATTTATATTTCCATTCAAAGTAATTAGAACCATTAAAATCCAGTTTAGGGACACACGACAGCAGATCGGATTGTCAGGTGATCTGTCGATTGTTTTAGGAAATGATCCTGACAATGTCGATCTGCTGTTTTGATTTTTAAAAGAAACCGGTCTTGACCGGTTAATTTAATTTTATTTATTTATATACATTTAGGCCCCTTTACAGCCTTTATGGTTTTTTCTTTATATCTTTCAGTATATTATATGACACATTGTATTTGTACTTATAACGATTTTATTTTGTTGTGTGTCAATTTTTGATTTTGCTTTTATTTTATTGTTTTTACTTTTTTTTTGTTTACACTTTGTATCTTTACAGACGCTAATGACCTCTGTTGTCGAGCGTCTATAATTCACAATTCAATTCAATTTACAAAGAAAAGAACTAGGAAAAGACTGAAACATGAAGAAACCTGGAAATGTAATGAAAGAAAAAGAAGCGTTTGTTCAAAGAAGGCCAAGTATGTTGAGGCAAAGAAAATCGAGACGAAGAAAGAGTGCTTAACAAAATGCAAATTTAAGTGTCAAAAGAAAATATCGGAAGGCGAAAGAAATGCAATATTCAAGTCATATTTATCAATTAGACCAAGAAGGAAACACCATTACATCACAAGGACTACAGAACGATACTTAATTAAAAAACCGTGTGTGTCCTAAAAATGACTCGTCAAGGAGAGCTTACTCTTTTAGATACTCATTTTATGTCAAGGGGGAACAAATTCAGGTTTGCAAACCGTACTATCTGACTACTCTATCTATATCTCAAAAACCAGTCTATAATGTTCATTATAAAAAAGACATGGTAAGTGGCGTCCCTCAGAAAAACGTCAGAGGTAAAACTTAAAGTCGTAAGTTGAATGAAGAAAACTGTACTATCGTAAAAACTCATATTGATAGTTTCCCTAGAATTAGTAGTCATTACTGAGGAGCCGATAGCCAAAGAGAATACCTTGATCCCAATTTAAATATAAAAAGAATGTACAGTTTGTATGTAAAAATGTGCGAAGACGAGTTGCATAAAGAACCAGTGAAAATATCTTTGTACAGGAAAATCTTCTGCGAAGAATTCAATCTAGATTTTCATGTACTAAAAAAAGGTTTGTGCGACGTTTGTGAAAACTAAATTTGTCAAAGAGAAGGAAGGGGAATAACACCAGAAAAGGAAGTAAAATTCAACCACCACTTAGATATGAAAAAGCAAATGAGAGAAGCAAAGATAATGACAAAAAGGGTAACATACCAATGCTCTGCTTCGATCTTCAAAATGTGATAACGATACCAAATACAAATATTGGTAAATTTTTTTATTTGCACAAATTAACATGCTATAATTTGACAGCTCATTTTTCAATGGGAAAAATAAAAAAAATGTTATAATGCGCTTTGGAGCGAACACACAGGTGGAAGAACAGACAACGATTTGTTCTTTATAAAATTATAGAAAGAATCTTTCAAGATTTTAAAATAACTGAACTTATCACATGGAGCGACTCGTGCATTCCGCAGAACCGCAATAGTATAATATCATTTGCCATCTTGCATTTTTTACGTCTTCATCCCGAAATTAAGAATATAACAATGAAATATTCTATTCCAGGCCACTCGGCAGAGCAAGAAGTGGACAATATACATTCACAAATCGAAAAAAGTTTTCGTGTGAACGAATTCTTTTCCCCTTTAGGGTTAATAAGAATCCTTCTTAAAATAAAATCAAGAAATCCGTTTGTTGTAATTCAGATGCAAAAAAATGATTTCTTTGATTATGCGCTCTGCAGCAAACAATTAAATTATAAAATTGTGCCTTATAGCAAAGTTTGTGCTTTAAGATACACCCAATCTTTGTCAGAGATAGAATTTAAGACAGATCACAGGCAAGATTTTGAAAAGCACAGTATAAAAGTGCCTATTAATTCAAAAAAATTAAGAGCAGCTACAAAATCAGCACAATCTTCAGTAGACATTATAATGAGTCAACCAAAAAATATTACCAAAAATTTTGAACTGTCCAACGAAAAGAAAAATGCACTAAAGGCTATGATGCCATTTATGTCTGATCAAGACAAGCAATATTATAATGCAATTCTGCATAAGTAATTCAAAAATAATATAAAAAAATCTTTAAAAAAAACGCTTTTATAATTTATTAATATTGTGCTAAAAAAAATTTCGCGTCCAACGCTTTTAGTTTTATTTGTTTTATTTATAATATTTAGTTTTTCTCTTTTTAGCACATTTATACAAAAGCGTTGATTTTAAGTGTATTACTATAGAAACATAGCACGTATAATTTATACTAACTGGGTGTAATTATTTTTGGGCATTTACTTGAAAGTGGGACATACGAGCATTATACAATAAATTCGATATTTGTTGCTGCGTAGAGACTTTTAACGTACTCTGATTGTAGGTTTCTTAAATTATTTGCTATCATCTCACCGAACACGTCGTATTCATCACGCTCTTTTTTTTTATATACAGATTTCATCATTTGTAAAACTTGGCTACTTTCACTGAGCTCTTCCAAACGTTTATTATTTTTCTTGGAAGTTTTCACTTTTGGTGTTGTACAGTTAATTTCTTGTTGGGAATGTATTGGGGGAGCATTTGGGGTTTTTGCTCTCCGAACCATTGGAATAGTCCTTGGTAAGGCAGAGCTGGCTTCGTCAGTTAATTGAGAGTTTTCACCCTCGACTTCACTAGGTATATCAGATATACTTTGGGTTGCTATTTCTTCATCTGAAGATTCGCTTTCCTAAAATGATGAATGAATTAGGTAATGGACCTAACTGGACGAAAAGCAATCCCCTATACGTGTGTTGTCATGAACAGTTGGAAACAAAGTGACAATAATGTGAAATAATCTTAATATAGAGTCTACTTTATATAGTTATTTCCTAATTGGTTTTTATTAATTACTAATATTTTTTTATTAGGTTCCCAAAAACGCAGAAGAATGGCAAAAACTGGCGATAGAATATAACAAAATATGGAACTATCCGATGTGCCTTGGAAGTATGGATGGCAAACATGTCATGCAATCCCCCAAATATAGTGGAAGTGAATTTTTCAACTATAAAGGAACATTATTGTCCTCTTTGCTGTAGTGGAATTGAATTGAATTGTAGATTATAGACGCTCGACAACAGAGGTCATTAGCGTCTAAAAATAAAAAAGTAAACAAAAGAAAACCAAAAACAATAAAACCAAAGCAAAATCAATACAAAAACAAAAGTTGACATACAACAAAATAAAATCTAATAGCTACAAATACAATGTGTCATATAAAATAATGTAGTGATATAAAGAAAAAACCATTTAGGCTGTAAAAGGGCCTAAATGTATACAAATAAATAAAATCAAATAAACCGGTCAAGACCGGTTTCTTTTAAAAATCGAAACAGCAGATCGACATTGTCAGGATCATTTCCTAAAACAACCGACAGATCACCTGACAATCCGATCTGCTGTCGTGTGTCCCTAAACTGGACACACTCTATTAAAATATGCGAAACGGTAACACGAGTGTCACACGTTTCACAGAGGGGCGGTTCCTCACGAGCCATCAAAAAACCATGTGTAAGTCTACAGTGACCTATGCGCAGCCGTGTAAGGACCACTTCCTCCCACCTGGAGGGACGGAAAGATGTGAACCATGGGTCAACTGTAGATTTTATAAATTTTAATTTGTTTTCATCGACAGCACTCCATTCATCCTTCCAGAGCTGCTGAACGGCTGAAATCAGTACGCTCTTGAGGTCGTCACCGATAACGCAAAATACACTCTGACCGTTATTTGCAGCGTCCTTAGCTGCAGTGTCAGATAGTTCATTGCCAGCGATTCCCATGTGGCCGGGAACCCAACAAAACCGGACAGTGGTTCCACCTCTTTTCAAAGTGTACAATTTGTCCTGAATTAAACAAATAAGAGGGTGGCTGGGATAGGAACGCTGCAATGCCTGAAGAGCACTCAAAGAGTCGCTGCAAATAACATATTTGTGTGGACCGTGCACATGTCTCAAGGCCTGCAAAATTGCATATAACTCTGCAGTAAAAATACTGCACTCTTGAGACAACCTGTATCCAACACTGGCGTTATCGGTGACAAACGCGCAACCAACTCGGTTGAGAGACTTCGAGCCATCCGTGTAAACGGAACGGTAGTCTCGATTCTGATCCAGCCATGCCAGGAAAAGCTGGCGATAGAGCTCTGGAGTTGTTGTATTTCGAGGATGAATGGAAAGTGACATATCGATGACGGGCTGAGGAATAAGCCACGGGGGCACAGAATTACGGCCTACTTTAAGAGTTCTAGGAAGCGCCAAGTGAAGTTCATCTAAAAGAAGATTCAACCTGATACCGAGAGGACGTGTTGCATTTCTTCTCCGTCTATACAGAGAAGAAAAACGAGGTTGAAATACGCAACTGTAAGTTGGGTGATCAGGTTGACTACGGAGCTTAGATACGTAGGATAGCATATTGCGTTTCCGCCGGATGTTCAGCGGAGGCTCTCCGCATTCAGCGGCTATGCTAACAACAGGACTCGATCGAAACGCTCCGGTTGACAATCGGATTCCGGCGTGATGAACAGCGTTTAACGTCCTGATGTACGACTCACGCGCTGAGTCGTACACGATGCTACCGTAATCCAATTTAGACCGTACGACTGCACGATAAATTCGCAGCAAAACCGTACGGTCTGCACCCCACGTGGTACTGGATAAAATTTTTAAAATATTAAGGGAAGACGTCGACTTCCTCTTTAAAATATTAAAATGAGCCTTCCAATTTAACGACCGGTCAAAAGTGAGTCCTAAAAATCGGGCAGTATCTTGCACAGATATGAGCGTATTATAAAGATATAAGAATGGTTCCTGATAACAACTACGAATGCGGCAAAAGTGCACACACTGGGTTTTTCCAACGGAAAATTTAAACCCATTGTTAGTTGTCCAGTTCTGGATGCTATTAATGGCCAGCTGCAAATGACGTTGTGCAGTACGAATGTACTTTGACGAACAGTAGATCGCCAAGTCGTCAACATAGAGCGATGACTCTACAGACGATGGAATGCTGTCAATTATGCCATTAATAGCGATGGAAAATAAGGTGACACTAAGAACCGAACCCTGTGGAACACCATTCTCCTGTGCAAAGACACTTGACAAAGTGTTGCCGATACGGACTTGGAAGTAACGCTCTAATAAAAAATTATTTATAAAATTCCCAAGATGTCCTCTGATACCCCAATTATGTAGTGTTCGGAGTATTCCATACCGCCATGTAGTGTCGTAAGCCTTTTCAAGGTCAAAAAAGACCGCTATCAAGTGTTGTTTGTTAAGAAAAGCGTCCTGGATAGCGGACTCTAACCTGACTAGATGATCCATCGTCGAACGGTGCTTACGAAAGCCACACTGGGCATTCGTAATCAAATGTCTGGATTCAAGAATCCAAACCAGTCGTCGGTTGATCATACGTTCGAGAAGTTTTGACAAACAACTAGTCAGTGAAACAGGACGATAACTTGATGCTTGTTTTCGGTCTTTACCGGGCTTCAACAACGGCACTACAATAGAATTACACCAAGCGGTAGGAAACGTATTGGTGTACCATATTAAATTATACATCTTGAGAAGGAATATAGATCCGGAGGGAGGTAGCTTTTTCAAAAATTGGTAATGGATATCGTCAGATCCTGGAGAAGTATCATGGCAATCATGCAAACTCGACTGTAGTTCCCACGAGGAGAAAGGTGCGTTGTAGTTCTCCTCATTTTGGGAGGAAAAGTTCAATACAACTTGTTCTGCTTGATTTTTCTGAGCAGAAAAAACCTCTAGATAGTTTGCGGAACTCGAAACTTTTGCGTAGCATGAACCCATGTGATCTGCGACTTCATTAGGCGACGTAATAATGTCATTTCCCATTACCAATCCCGAAATATAATTAAAACTCTGTTTTCCAGAGATCCTCCGGATTTTCTCCCACACCTCGCGAGCGGGAGTACAACTTCTTACAGTGGAAACAAACTCACTCCATGACTGCTTCTTACTCTCTGCTATGATACGTCTGGCAATGGAACGCTTTTGCATGAAGATTACACGATTTTCATCCGTCATATTATTTTTGAAGCGACGGAGAGCTTTACGACGTTCACGGATGGCATCCCGACAAGCCTGATTCCACCAGGGAACAGGCACACGTCGCGGTGTCGTTGACGTGCGTGGGACTGCAGCTAAAGCCGCCTCAATGACCGCATCCGTGAAATGCTCTACAGCAGCATCGACATTGCCAAAGTTCATTTCGCCGACCTTTAGCACTTCTTGAAAATGTGACCAATTGGCTTCTTTTATTATCCACTTCGGGGAACGTCTTTCATCCACATGGAATGAAAGAAGCCGACAAATGATTGGAAAATGGTCACTGCTACAAAGATCGGCATTTACTTCCCATTCACAGGATGGGGCGATAGAAGAAGAGCAGAGAGTAAGATCGATAGCTGAAAATGTCCCATTAGCTGCCGAGAAATGTGTAATGGAACCTGTGTTCAATACGACCAAGTTTTGATTCAAAATCAACGTCTCCATTAGCCTTCCACGAGCATCCACACGATTAGAACCCCAAGTGGGATTGTGGGCATTAAAATCCCCCATGATGATAAAGGGGCGTGGAAGTTGGTCTATAATAGATGTAATGGTTGTAAGTGTCGGTTGTTCTGATGGAGGAATGTATATTGAACACAAAGTTACCGGATTCGGAGCATAAAGTCTGACAGCGATGACCTGCAAGTCAGATTGTAATGGGACATTTTCGGAAAACACATTATTTCGGACTAGAACTGCCACTCCGCCACTGGCACGTTCAACGAATGGTTTATCTTTACGATAAATCGTAAAACCACGAAGAACCGGAGTGTTTGTGTCTTTCAAATGTGTTTCCTGTAAACTAATAGCAGTAGCATTATGATCGTTAAGGAGGAGTTTCAATTCACTGAAGTGAATATAAAAGCCGTTCATGTTCCACTGTAAGAAATTGAATGTGTTAGTAAATAAAAAGGTAACTACCTCATTTTTTTCCTCGCTGCATCAGACCGATGATGAGGAGGTCTACTTATATCTTCGTCCATAGCAGAGTCTGCACTGCTGCTATGGTCGACGCGAGTACGCGTTATAGTCATTGTATGACTATTATCCCGGTTCAAGATAACCTTAGTTTTCTTTACCGGAGATGTTTTAATTTTTTCAATTTGAGATTTTACCGGTGAAGTTGGTTTTTTAACCGGCGATCTCGATCTATTATCCGGACTTTTTTTGTTTTTCTTATTTGGCTTTTTGGCAACAACAGTTTTAGAAATGGATGGGGAAATTTCGGTTTGTGTAGACATGTCACATGTCTGGGTTGACATGTCTACTTTGACGATAGGAACGGCAGCAATGGTTGCGAAAGAACGTGTAAAAGAAGGGACAGATTCTCTATACTTGCGCTTGGCCTCTGCGAAAGAAATTTTTTCAGTTGTTCTGATCTCTTGGATCTTGAACTCCACTTTGTATTGTGGACATTCTCTAGATCTTGCAGAGTGGGTTCCGTCGCAATTAACGCAGTGAGATACCCTTTTGCATGGAATATCCTCATGCAAAGGTTGGCCGCAGTTGTCACAGAGACTGGGAAAGCTACAGTTATTCTGCGAATGTCCAAACTTTTGACACTTATAGCAACGCAAGGGAGATGGTATATACTGACGTACTTTCAAGGAATAGAATGCTGCTTTGATTAATGGCGGAGGCTGTGGTGTACAGAACGTAAGAATATGAGACGGTGTAGGTACTAATTGACCGTCTCTACGTGCGTGGATTCGGTATACGTCTATAACACCTTGATCTTTAAGTTCCTCTTTTATTGTTTCAACTGTGCAATTAAGAAGATCGAAACAATAAATAATGCCTTTTGAAAAGTTCAGCTGCTTATGTAGTTCTACTTTTACAGGAACGTCTGTGCACATATCTACACCTTTTATCTTTTCGCATGCCAATACCTTTTCAGCTTGATGCTGGGAAGATGTTTCAATTAATAAACATCCATCACGCAACTTTTTAACACTTGGAAAAGTTCCAAACAAGCCATCAAGATGTTTATTAATGTAAAAAGGACTGTCACCATTGAAATTTCCATTAACTTTATTCATAATTAAATATTTGTTACATGGAGTAACAGTTGCCGAGTCATTGCCAAATAACAAATTAAAACCTTCATCTTTACGCCCTCTCTTAGAGGGAGGGCTAGTTAAAGGGGGAAAATTGCTCATAATAATTGTATTATATTCATCAACCGTGCTCCCCGCCCACCACGGAGCCCAACAAGGGGACGATGACCGCAAACCGGTACAGAGCGCCAGGGCTACACGGTGACATAGTCAGCTCAAGAGACGGCGCCACTCCATCCAAAGACACTGGCTCACCCCGCCGGAATACTAAATAAACACGACGTTAGCCGATTGACTAGACTGGGTTAGGTCTAGCCGCCCGTTTACAGCGAAGCGGAGGCCAAAGCAGTGTGTTGGTGCACCCAGGCGAACCTCAACTGCCAGGATCCTCTTTTCCGCCTTACGGGTCACCGCGCACGGCAAACACGCAGGTGTACTATTAGGGACTACTACAAACAAAGGACAGCAACAAAAGTGTACCCATAACGGAGGGACAAGACCGCTATCAACAACAAAAAAGAGGGAAGAACAGAAGAAGAAAAAAGTTGCGACTGTCCTTCCTTCATAATAGTCCCTAAATGAATCACCCAGCCGGGTACACAACCGACTGGTGCGTGCTCGGGTTTCCCTGGGTTCGCCAATTCCCAAAGAACATTGTAATGCAATTGCGATAAACAACGACATTCCAATGTTCCCCCTGGGGGCTTGCTGTAGTGGATGCAAATTATAATTTTACATATCGCACCCCTAGAGAACACTTACATAACTTAAAAAACACAATTTTTCAGGAGAAAGGAAAAACCAAATTCAAATGAAATTTTGTTCAATTGTGAAGCAGCTATAGCAATTAGAGTTGCGATATTTGGTTATAATAATGTTTATTATTTTTCTCACATAGATATTTAGTAATTCTATCAGCATTTATCATCTAAGGTTTCCAGGACTTCTCTGAAGGATAATTTTTTGAGTTGTGTCACTATTCTTGCATCATTAGTTATGTTTTCTGTAAAAGTTGTCATTATTAAGAATGGTAAGGTCACGAAATAAACGACTCTTTTGAAAAAATAATTAATGATATTATATTAAATGCAGATTTGAACATCATAAATATAATCAAGAAAAAAACTTAAACAAAATTCATTTTTAACTATTAAAACAACCAAATTTAGTTTTCACGTTTTTTAAGAAAAAAAATACTTGTAGCGTATCAGGATAACATGAGATAATTTATTTTTAATTTTTTCATAAATTCTCATAGAATTGGTGGTAAAATTTTGGGATATGGTTGCTCTTCAGCAAACCGAGGAGATCAACCTTTTTATTATCTTTTATCGAGAGTTTCCTCGAGTATGCTGGCTTTAGTACTCCCGATGTTGTCGGTCTTCTGTTGTTTATGACTGAAACTTTTTTATAATCTTCCTGGGAGTAGGACGTTTTGAATGAGAAGCTGTAGGGATTGCTTTTCGTAACTTTGACTACCTTAATGTCTCCCATTTTTACAGTCTCATTGTCAGTTGTTTTTGAGAAATTGCTTCCAAGGGAGCTTGATAGTGCTTTCAGATCAAAAAAATCATCGTGCACCTTTTCATTTACAATATACGGCCGTCCGGTTTTTTTTAGCTCCGCGAATGATTGAAACATACTGTTCTGGAACATAAATAGCTCCACTTTTCAAATGTCTCTTTACAGATTTTTCGATTATCGAGTGGACGTTGTCGCCTTCATTTTGAGTATGTCCTGTTATTAAAAATTTATGGGTGATGGACTTTATTTTTAAATGAGCAACGGCGTACAAGTACATGGATATGAGGAATCTATTTTTCTGTTGACCACAACAATTGTCACTATAAAAAATAAATTCTAGGTCATCATCGTTGACGGAAGCGGCTGTCTTTTCGAGATATTTCCAAACGCAGCTTCCTATCTCATTAGCCCCTCTATTTCCTTCGCCTTCGTGCCAAGTATAGCATTCAACGACATCAGAGTTCAGCTCACAAATTCTAAAATTGTATGCATTTAATTTGCTTTTATAATAAAACACGGACACGTCACCTCTAGGTAAAGGTAATACCGCTTGCAAATCGTAGGTGGCAACTTTAATAGTTTTTGTCTTTTTAGCCTTATCTTTGTCTTGATTCTTTTCTGTCCTAGACCATTTCTTTTCTTGTTGGTGAGTTTCATATTTTACTCTAAGTGCATCTTTATCTTCATTTTGAGCGTTTCCGAACGCAGTGCATAACTCGCATTGGTCCTTTTTTGGAGTGAAAAACGATAAATTGTACTCTGTATTGAAAATTCGTGAAAACATACTCAACTTAGCTGTAGGGAGGCCTTCTGCACTACATTTTTCTGTGTAGTCCCTATATAAATCAGCGATACTTTTTCCACCTTCAATAAATTCCCTAGTTGTTTGGGCACGTAGGTAGTGGCTTTCGATCCGTGGTATGGAGTTAATGTGATTTCTGACTCCGTCTTTTATAGACTTATCAAGTTGTCTGTGATTACCGTGGCAACCTCGTAGATCCGCCTCTGTGAAACCATTTTCGGTTTTCGAGATAACCGTCCTAATTGGTCTGTCATTTATATCGAGAGTAGCTTTAAAAAAATATTTGCAGACTCTAATTCTTTGACCATCCACTTCAAAAGAAAATGAATTATTCAGTGATCGAGTGCTTCCTGGCCGTTTGTATCTATAAGTCGGCTTAACTGTTACTATATTTTTTGATATGAAGTCGCGTTGACGTGTTAAGCTCTGCAGGCCCCAATATTTGTCAAAAAGAGCATTTCTCATCTCCGGTCCAATTATAGTGGAACATTTGAGTCTACATTTTTCGCCACACGGTGGACGCACCGATTTCTTAGCAACGACCGTCGCAGCTCGGTTTACATATTGTTTACCAGCATTGCGAAGGAGTTGGGCTTTTTTCTTCTTCCACTCATGCGGTTGTGGAATTCGTTTCTTGGTTTTCTTTGGCACACCTTCACCATCCTCTAAATTTAAAGTTTCATCTTGGTCATTGACTGCATCCAAGAATAACTGTTTATTTTTTGATTTTTTCTTTCCAGTCCTTTTTTTATTTTTGTCAATAACTGAATCAGATGAATCTGAATCAGATGATGCCGATTCAAAATTTGGATCATTATCTGTATCATCACAGTCTTCTTCAAAATCCACGAATGATTTATCTGTCACGTCTTCCTGCCTTCGTAGCCGTAAACGCGTGTGAGATATACATTGCGATTCCCATTTAGAACACGATGGTTTATTATTATTGTCAATCTGAATTTTTGAACAATATTTTTTATTTTCCTCCTCCTTCGATGTCTCAACAGCCCTAGTGTCTTGATCTGCTTGTGATATATTTTCTATTATAAGAGGCATCTCTTCAATCTGAATTTCTGAACTATTATTTTCATATTCATCCTCCTTCGATGTCTCAACAGTTCTAGTGTCTTGATCTGTTTCTAATATATTGTCTATTATAAGAGGCATCTCTTCAATCTGCATTTCTGAACTATCATTTTCATCCTCTTTCGATGTCTCAACAGCCCTAGTGTCTTGATCTACTTGTAATAAATTTTCTGTTATAAGAGGCATTTCTTCAATCAGAATTTCTGAGCTATTATTTTCATTTTCATCCTTTTTCGATGTCTCAATAGTTCTAGTGTCTTGATCTCTTTGTAATGTATTTTCTGTTATAAAAGGCATCTCTTCAATCTGTATTTCTGAACTATTTTTTTCATTTTCGTTATTCTTTGATATCTCAACAACCCTAGTGTTTAGATCTGTTTCTAATCTATTTTCTCTTGTAATTTCTGAGCTATATATTTCATTTTCATTCTCCTTCGATGTCTCAACAACCCTAGTGTGTTGATTGTTTTGTATGTTATTTACTTTTAAAACTGCCTCGACCATCATCCTACCCCGAGATGGGAACATTATAAGTCTGAAAAAGGAATAGTGTTGTAACTTGAAATAATATAAAACTACTTAACAAATTACGTACAAATTCATTTTCTACTAGAATAGTGTCATAACTCAAAAGCTTACCATCCGAGATTCACATTATGAGTGACTTGGTGAAGGAATAATGACACAAGTCAAAAAAACACTACAACTTAAATCAATGCTTCTGTCGCAAATGGCGGAAAAATGACACATCTTGAGTTATACACTACGTATAAGAAAAAATTACTTACCTTCTGCTAGAAGACTGTCACAACTCCAAATATTTTTGAAATGTGTCGTTGTTGAAGTAGAAACACAACGAACCTCACTGTCTCAATTCATAAATGTCACTGTTCAACTGGTCTGTGGAATAAAATCACATAACAAGAAGAACGACACTTCTGCCCTCTAGCGACTGATTTTTCAAACATACTTGTGACGTTATTCCTGCACATAAATATCGTTTCGGGCATACCTCCGGTGCATTTAACATGAAATTCGAATTTTTTAAGTTGTGACATTGTTCTTCTAGGGGTGCGATATGTGCACATTGGTTGCCAAGGTCGCATATCAGACGGAGGAGTGTTTAAAAATACTGGATTTGCAAGATGTTTGAACAAAGAAATACTTAACCTACCACAAAAATCATCCCTTCCTGGTAGACAAAAACCTGTACCATATGTTTTTGTGGCAGACGATGCATTTCCCTTGTCGGCTAATATCATGAAACCGTAATCTGGACATCAAGAATGGGGATCAAAACAACGTATATTTAATTATCGTCTGAGCAGAGCTCGAAGAGTAGTCGAAAATGTTTTTGGAATACTGGCATCTGTATTTAGAATTTTAAGAAAACCCATACTACTAGAACCATTTAAAGTAGAAAAAATTGTACAAACTTGTGTATTATTACACAATTACCTACGTCGAAATGCTGCTTGAATTGATGAAGGAGGTTGTGGTGTACAGAACGTCAGAATATGGGACGGTGTAGGTACTAATTGACCGTCTCTACGAGCGTGGATTCTGTAAACGTCTGTAACACCCTGATCTTTGAGCTCTTCTTTTATTGTTTCGACAGTGCAATTTAGAAGATCAAAACAATAAATTACTTTCGAGAAATTAAGCTGCTTGTGTATTTCAACTTTCACCGGTACGTCGGTAGTCATGTCCGTCCCTTTGATGCTAGTCGATGCCAAAATCTTGTCAGCTTGCTGCTGTGAAGAAGTTTCGATAAGTAAGCAACCATCGCGCAATTTTTTCACACATTTCAATGTACCGTATAGTCCCGTAAGATGTTTAGAAATATAAAAAGGGTTATCGCTATTGAAAGAGCCGTTTTCTTTACGCATTAACAAAAACCTATTACAAGGAGTTATGGTCCTTGAATCATTGCCAAATAATAACGTTAAATTCTCATCATTACGCCCTCTCTTAGAGGGAGGGCTGGTTAGAGGAGGAAAGTTTTTCATAATATTTATATAAAATTCATCACCCATGCTCCCCGCCCACCACAGAGCCCAACAAGGGGACGATGACCGCAAACCGGTACAGAGCGCCAGGGCTACACGGTGATATAGTCAGCTCCATCAAAAGACACTGGCACACCCCGCCGGGATACTAGATATCTACGACGTTAGCCGATTGACTAGACTGGGTTAAGTCTAGCCGCCCGTTTACAGCGAAACGGAGGCCAAAGCAGTGTGTTGATGCACCCAGGCGAACCTCAACTGCCAGGATCCTATTTTCCGCCTTACGGGTCACCGCGCACGGCAAACATGCAGGTGTACTATTAGGGACTACTACAAACTAAGGACAGCAACAAAAGTGTACCCATTACGGAGGGACAAGACCGCTAACAACAACCAAAAAGAAGAGAGAAACGAAGAAGAAAAAAAGTTGCGACTGTCCTTCCTTCATAATAGTCCCTAAATGAATCACCCAGCCGGGTACACAACCGACTGGTGCGTGCTCGGGTTTCCCTGGGTTCGCCAATTCCCAAAGAACATTGTAACGCAATTGCGATAAACAACGACATTCCAATGGTCCCCCTGGGGGCAGGATCTGTAAAAAGTTCATTATCTAATTTTATCTGTTTACAAGCTACAGCGTTTTTACAAGTTTGACATATGGAATTATTTACTATATTAAGCTCAAAACCCGGGTACCAACTACTGGCCACCGTCTGGAGGACTCAGCGACTTACTTCGCCGCTGACGTCCCCACCCCGCAACTCTACTTAGATATATTTATAGGGTGAACCATACGATGGCTCCCCATAGACAGAATTAAATACAAAGAATCTAGAAACATTCAAATCATTATTAAAACAAAACGCACGCTTGGCGTATTGTTTCCATAAGGTTGACATACTAAGTGTTGCACCATTTGTCGATTGTAATTGTAAACTTTATTTTATGTTGATGTTAGATAAATGAATTAACATTCTGATTTAAACAACTTTAATTTTGTAAAAAATACAACATAAAACGTATACGCATTGTACATTGCGATGTTAGTTGACTGTATCCATCTTGTATAATGGTCACGTGCCCTTCAAGGTTTGTTCTATTTGAACAACTTGGCTTCTACGCTAATTCCGCGCGAGACTAAGTCAACGGGGTTATCGCAAGAACTGACATGATGCCAATTCTCCATGTTTGTGATTGATTGTATTTGACTGACACGATTGGCAACGAACGTTTTCCACCGTTTGGGTGTGCCCCGTATCCAGTTTAACACTATAGTGGAATCGCTTCAAAAATAGTATTCATCGAATTTTATATCAATAGATTCGCGCACCTTGTGCACCAGATTTGATAGTAGTAATGCACCGCACAATTCCAGTCGAGGCAAACTCACCTGTTTAAGGGGTGCTACCCTAGACCTTGCACACAAAATATTTGACACGTATGACCCAGATGAATTTTGATATCTTATATATATGCATGCACCGTATGCCCTTTCCGAAGCATCGGAAAACCCGTGCATTTCTATTCGTACTAATATGGACGGAAATATATGTCGAGGCACATTGAGTTCATTCAACAAATGTAGGTTGTTCTCAAACATTGCCCATTTGCCGTAGATATCTGGAGATATGTCGTCATCCCAATTTAAGTTTGATTGCCACAAGGATTGAATGATCAACTTCGCCACAACAATTATAGGGCCCAGCAAACCCAACGGATCAAACAATTGTGCGATACTCGAGAGCATTGTGCGTTTTGTTACGTTCATAGGTTTCCGAAGGTTAACAGAATATTGTATGCTATCAAGCCCCGCATTCCACTGAACGCCTAACGTTTTATTGGATTGGTCACCTATATACAAAATATTGGCTTCTAAATCGTTATTCACTTGAAATTGACTATATAAGTCTTGTTTGTTTGTCAACCATTTACGCAGTACAAAACCGCCATCTTGTAATATGTCGGTTATATTTTTTTGTATTTGCACCAGTTCGTCAACTGAGTCCGAACCTGTTAACAAGTCATCGACGTAAAAGTCGTTTTTTTATTATTGTACTGATTAGTGGGTTTTTTATTTCGTTATCGAGGGCTAACTGATACAAGCACCTGGTAGCTAAGAATGGCGCTGAGGCCGTTCCGTATGTTACTGTATTCAGTTCGTAGCATTGTAAATTGTCTTGCGGCTTTGCCCGCCATAATATTTTTTTTTTTTTGTAAACCTCTAATGCATTTATTACGTCTGAAGCACCAGCTTCTAATGACGATTTTAAGTAATAGAATTTTTGGATATTGCTTAATGATTGATTATTATGTATCAATGCGCTATATGCATCCCTGAACTCAAGCCACTGATCCTTCGAAATGTTACAATTACCACAAAACACCAAACCATAACAAACACTCTCGACGTACGTTTCGCCAACCAAGTTGGCATCATCAGGAGTTTTAATCATCTCCTGATGATGCCAACTTGGTTGGCGAAACGTACGTCGAGAGTGTTTATTATGGTTTGGTGTTTTGTGGTAATTGTAACATTTCGTATCTTTACACCAAAGGTTCCACCATTTTTTATTGCATATAATCCTTGAAAATTGGGTGGTTTAATTGTTGGTAATTTAATCGACTGCATATTGTATTGAACATTGTTGCCGTTTTTATGGTGAATTGAAACATTGTCGATATTATTATTGCTAGTACTCGTATTGAATTGTCGTTCGCGAACAAAATGGTCAATAGTTACACGTATTTCACTAATTATGCTGAAATACGATGTTTCAAAGATTTCGCGCTCACACGATTCGTCACTTGTTTCATTGTTGCTTAATTGTAACGATTCTATCTGCGACTGAATGTCATTAAATTCGTCCCAAAGAGAATCGAGCTTTGCCAATCGCACCTCCAATTGACTTATAATTGTTTCATTGATCCGATCGTGATCAATGTTATTGAAATAGTTTCTTAAACATGTGACTTTGGCCTTCGCTTGGCCACGTTTTAATTTTAAATTTGATAACTCGGGCATTGTACAGTATTGAAAAATAGGAATTGTATGGAAATAGACTTGTACTCACAGGTAAATGGATGCGCCCTGCCTAGTGTCAACTGTCGACTTGTTTTATCGATTCAATGCGGTCGATTGGACCAAATGTTGCATCGTTTGTCGATTGCAGTTGTAAACTTTATTTTTTTATGTTGATGTTAGATAAATGAATTAACATTCTCATTTAAAAAACTTTAATTTTGTAAAAAATACAACATAAAACGTATACGTATTGTACATTGCGATGTTAGTAGACTGTATCCATCTAACATCTTGTATAATGGTCACGTGCCCTTCAAGGTTTGTTCTATTTGAACAACTTGGCTCGACTCTAGATTTTAAGGTTTGTTCGGCGTGAACACTAAGAAAGGCCATTAATAATTTAGAAAACGTACATTTGGCAAATAAAAGAACCCCACGCGGCCGGTTAAATATAATATTTAACAGGTGTGTATATGCGAATTGCCAGCCGGCATACACAAACCGACTGGTACGAGCTAAGGCACCTGGGTGCGCTAATACCCACAAAACATTGGAATGCAACCATGTACATTCCAATGTTTCTCCTGAGAGAATTTATTTTGTTACAACACTTTCATTGTATATTTTCATGAGTTTTTTGATGCTGAATGAAGCTGCAAGATACAGTCATTATATGTATTCCAATTATAATGACTTTCTTTTGCTCTTAAATTTCCCATATTTTTTTTACGCTTTTACATTTATCATCAAATTCTGTACGCCTATCACCATCTCTTTTTTCTTTAATGTTTTCCGCCTGTAACACCCTTCGTGTTTTACGAGTAGTATGGACACGCTTTTGGGATACACCAAAACAAGCGAGGAACATTTTCAGACAAATTCGATAGGTTACTTTCACTGTTCGAAAACACACGGTACTTTGTTGATAATACGTGTTTTTTGTTACGGGGCAGTTGTTTATATTTTTCCCGTCTCCTTTTTGGGAACTTCACATTAAAACAATAGGACAGTTTTCTGTCCTGTGCTAAATTACTAAAAACTAACTACAACATGGGTGAAAGTGTAGAATCTACCTGGTCATTTAAAAACTATTCCCTAAATACTAATTATGTGGAACATGGGTGAAAGTGTAAAATATACCTGATTATTTAATAAAGTTTCCATTTAAAGCTATAAACAATAAGAAATAACAAAACTTTATAATTTTGAGAAAGCAAACAAGAAATAAGAAAACTCATTTTTCTTGTTTTTCATTTTTTTTGTCCAGTATTGACCACCAGCCGTCAGTCAATCTATTAACGGCTGCTATTTTTTCACGATATTCATCACTCTTTTTTTCTTTCACTCGCCAACTCTTTTAACGTTTTTCGACGTTTTGACGGTGGGTCAATAGATCTCGATTCTACATGATTTCAAAAATATTTATATTAATATATTATTTACCTTGCTTATGCTAAGTTTATCGTACAATTTTATTTTTTAATCACGCTGTTAAATGACGGTTGCTATGGCAATAATCAACAATTTGCCAAAATGAAAACGCAGCAACCAATGAACACGTAGCAATCAAAATTTAACAGCGTAATTAAAAAACAGCCAGTTAAAATTGTTCGATAAACCCAGCTTTAGACTAATAGACTTAAACCTTGGGAAATCAATCTGAGAACATCACTCAAAAAACACTATTAGATAGATAGATAGATATATATTTACCAACATTTGGTACAGTTAGTACAATAGTTGCAAGTCTAAGATACAAAATATACAATAAAAATGTACGAATTAAAAATTCTCCCACAGAATAGAAGCAATTATCAGTCAGCAATTTTTTAACATAGTTTTTAAATTTTTGTAAATTATATTCTTTTATTAAAAATGGTAGTTTGTTATATAGTTTTAGGGCATAATAGTCCGGGGCGGTGCGTGATCTCGCCAATCGGTGGTCCGGAAGACGAAATTTATTTCTATCTCTAGTATAATAATGATGACAGTCAGCATGACTTTCAAATTTTTTTTTGTGCGAATGTATATACAGTGTGTCCCACCGTAACTGAGACATAGCATTTTAACATGGTGTTACGATAATTTGTTAATATTTGCTCCCCGTTAACTGTTTTTGTTATTTTTATTTTACGATCTGGTTCTAAATGTCCCCAGTAATGATGTTGTAGACTTATTTTTATTTAAATGTCTTTAAAAATTAATAAAATCACATTTTTTAAAAATAAATCACAATCTTTGCTTTGTATACAAGTTTAATGGGCAAGTGTACAGTGTTGCAAATAGCTTAGTCGGTTAGGGCGTTGACCAAGATCAATTAACTTCACGCCAAGTCCAGGTTCGAATCCCGAGAGCTCATAATTAATTTTTTTTTTTTTTAATAATGAAAATACATTGGAGAATAATTAATAATGCTTATTTTTTACAAATAAAAGTATAGCGATTTTATTAATTATTTCCATTAAAATAGAGTTGTACGATGGTTGTACGTGTTAGTTTTAATGAAAATAATTAATAAAATCGCTATACTTTTATTTGTAAATAATAAGCATTATTAATTATTGTTCTCCAATATATTTTCATTATTAAAAAAAAAAAAATTTGAATATGAGCTCTCGGATTCGAACCTGGACTTGGCGTGAATGTAGTGATCTTGGTCAACGCCCTAACCGACTAAGCTATCTGCGACACTGTGCACTTGCCCATTAAACTTGTATACAAAGCAAAGATTGTGATTTATTTTAAAAAAATGAGATTTTATTAATTTTTAAAGACATTTAAATAAAAATAAGTCTACAACATCATTACTGGGGACATTTAGAACCAGATCGTAAAATAAATATAACAAAAACAGTTAACGGGGAGCAAATATTAACAAATTATCGTAACACCATGTTAAAATGCTATGTCTCAGTTACGGTGGGACACACTGTATATTAGACAGTTGTATATATAGGCACATGGCAGAGTTAATATTTTAAATTTTTTAAATAAAGGACAGCATGGGTCCCGAAATTTTGCATTTGCAATAATTCTAATGGCCATTTTCTGTAAACGAAAAATAATTATGGAATTAGATGAGTTACCCCAAAGTAAAATGCCATATTGCATGCAAGAATAAAACATGCCGTAGTAGACAGAGAGTGCTACCTCCGTGGAAGCAACCCCCACGATTCTCCCATAAAAGGCCGTTAAAGCACAAGAGAGACATTCAAAAACTTGCCAGTGCTAAAGATTAAATTACATCATGAACAGTAGAATAATTTGTGTAGTCTCCATGAGTAGAATTACCGATTACGCTAGCAGTAGATAGAGGTTTAGTCCATGGTTGCTTAGTAAATAATTCTTCCATTTCCTACAATTAACATTGTTTTATAATTAGCATAAGATGGACATACTTTAGATAAAAAAATTGTAAAAATTACGTCGTAATATGGCCAAGTAGTCTGATTTTCTGATGTGTTGTTTTTTGTATCTTTTATGTGTTCAATATGGCGACGTAAGGCTTCCATTTTCGTTTTGCATTTTTTTCCCTAAATGTTTGGCAACCCTTGTCGGGCACGTATAGCCGCCATATCTGCCAGGCCTCAGCACTCGATATATTGTCATCCAAAAATTCTAATTCATGATCTTTATATGTTGCAATCAGCAACAATACTTCATCATGAAAAGCATCAACAATACGCAGAAGGAATATTATTTTGCTAGCATTAACACAGTAAAAAATATAAATTTTAATTTACCAAGATATTTTTTAATTTATGACACTTTGAATTCTTTAAAATCCTGTGTTAAAATAACATTTATTTGAATAGGTATAAGAAATTGTTACATTAGAGGAGCTAACTTTCAAAACGCAATATTTGATAAAAACAAATTTAAGGTAAATCCAAGAAGTTTGGCCTGGCGTTATAGTTTCGGATATTTTATTTTTGAAGGTCTTAACATGCAGATGTAATCAGAAAACTACAATGTAACTAATTTGAGAAATCTATTTTTGAAAATTATTATATAGCTGCTACATCCAAAAAATTAAAACTGCGTTTTGAATGTTACTTTAAAATAAACTGCATTCTGAATGTTACTCCACAAAAAAACTGCAATATGAAAAAAAACTAAGGCAAATAATTCTATTTTGTAAAGTTCGTTTATTTAGAAAATTAGAAAAACAAAATAAAATATTTAAATTGAAAAGAAACCAACTAAAGTTCTGTTCTGAAGAATACATATTTTTCAACTGCAGAAATTGCAATTCAAAAGGAGAAGAAAAATCACAAGCGCAATCGGTTATCTTCTTCCATACAATTACAACTTTCTTCATTTTCTTCATCTTCCTCTTCGCTCTCCTCATTTGAGTCAATTCTATTCAAATTGTTGTTGTCAATTAGATCTTTATACCATCTTAATTTGTCGACGGTTCTCCAGCCTATTTTTTCATTGTTTTTTTGATCTTGTCTTGAATATGCTTTGTCCAATAATTCGTCAATATCTTTTAACTTTTTGGGCTTGACTGCCTTACCTAACTCGATAGGTTTTATGGACATTTTAGCTGCCGATTTTCCTTTCTTTAATAATGCTACTGATTTAGACACCATGTCGTTTCTGTAAAAATTTTCGCATCGTAGTGTTATAGCTTTATTTTTATTTTTGTCAATATAAATTCGCTTTACTTCTCTGATGCCAGTTATCTTTTTTAGGGAATCTCCAAGTCCCTTAAAATCAAACAATGTCCAATCGACTCCTAATATCTTTGTTTCGCCAACTTCACTAAAAATGTCCCAATATTCCTCCCGTGTTAAAATTTCCGGCTTCTTCTTGCTAATTTTTTCAATTCTTCCAAACACGCGGTCTGCAGGTAAAAAGGAGTGTCCGCGAACAGGAAAAACTATAAGAATATTATTGAGCCATCCTTTGCTCAATTTTGGTACTTTTGTCAAATACTGCGTTTTGAAAGTTAGCTCCTCATTAACGATTTAAAATCAATCAGGAAGATTATGAAGTTGAATTTGTTTAGGTGCTGATGACTTACCACTTTTCTTCTTGCTGTCATTATTGCAAGAGTTTTCAGTACATTCTTGACAGCCTAATGTGCTTGGACTTTATATAACTTGGATATAACTTGGACTTTAATAAAAAATTTGGCTTATTTTATCTTTACGCCCCTGTATTTCCCAAACGGGCAACATTTTACTATAGCAAGTTTGTGTCAAATGTCTTATTTTTACATGTACTATAACCACATGCTCCATGGTCCATAAGTTATGGGATATCTTGTATATCAAAGTTTTGACATAAATATAATTTAAACATAAAGGTAGACACTTGTATTAACATATTTTAAGAATAAATTGCTTACTTATTTCAATAATGGATGGTGCCAGAATTTGAACCAGATCTTCATTTACATCGTTAAAATGCACATTCTAAAATCAAAACAAAAAAATTACATTTTGAAGAGATGAATAGAGTAGGATAGATGATTAGCAATAATATAATATTACGACGACAAAAATTGAAGGAAGCCTTTAGTGGAATGTTAAAATTTGCATTTTGAAAGTTTTTTAGGGAGTGTTTATCCACTAAAAAAATTAAACGTAGAAAACATACCTTAACCTGATAAATTACTTTGGCAATATCTTCCTTGAAATAATGTGCTACAATTTTTATTGCACACAGTATTATATCGTCATCTTCTAAAGTATTTTTTTTTTTTAATATGTTCCCTAAACAATTTTATTTTTGTTGATTTTTCAATGATCCCTATTTCGAATGGATTTATTTTTGTTAATATTTGGAAATGTGTTATGATACCCGTTTTCGTAAAGAGACAGGCGCGGATCCAGCCTTCAAAAAAAGTTGTGGGCACAGCCACCCGAAAATCGGCCAAGTGCGAGTCGGAGTATGAACTCGCTCATGATCGATATAGTGCATTCCTACAAAGGAGATGTTTACAAAATATATGACGCCCTGACCAAGATTTTATACAGTGTATAGTTCCACGTGGGCAAAACTGGGGCAAACATTAGTAGGTAAATTAATTAACCTGTAAAATGTTAGTTTGTTCACTCACGAAAATTACAAAAGTAATAATAGTAATAATCTTTCCTGTGCCATTGAGGCACGCAACCAAGATTTGACTCTGCGAAGGGTCGAAAACGATCTCTCTGCGGTAGATCAAAACCGGTTTTCTACATAAAACTTTTCTCTGAGTTCAGTAAATGCTTTCTCTGCATCTTCATTCCATACGAATGGTAGGGGAGAGTGGGCATGAAAGGGACATTTTTCAATTTTCGATATTGTTGATTTAACACAAAAGCATCGGTATAAATACCGAAAAATTAGGATGTATCTAGCGTTAGTCTTGTGTGCCATCTGTTGACAAGTGAGCAAGACTTAGGTTTAACAAATAACCACAAAAAACGACGTGTCCCTTTCATAGCATGTCCCTTTCATGCCCACCTTCCCCTACCTCTTTTCGAGTCAAACTTGTGAGTGGTTTTGCCAGATGTGAGAATTGTGGTATAAATCTTCTATAGAATCCGGCGAGTCTTAGAAATGCTCGGATGTCCCTTACGTTCTTCGGTGTCGGATAATTTTTCACCGCCTCGATTTTCTCGAGGTCTGGCCTAACTCCATCTGTGAAGATGATGTGTCCCAAATATTTCGTTTCTCTATGAAGAAATTTGCATTTTGCTGGTTTTAGTTTTAAGTTCGAATTTCCCAGACGTTCGAATACGGTCCGTAATCTTCCCAAATGATCAGCTACTCCCTTTGTGCTGAAGACGATGACGTCGTCCAGATAGACTAGGCATTGATCTCCGTGCCAATACGGCGTTCATAAGGCGCTGGAAAGTGCTCGGAGCATTAACCAGGCCGAAAGGCATACACACGCACTCGTAATGACCATCCAAAGTGGTGAAAGCAGTTTTCTCTCGATTCTCCTCCGCTACTTCGACTTACCAGTAGCCCGATACAAGATCTAGAGTGGTAAATAAGGTTGCTCCTCCCAGGACGCCAAAAGTTTCTTGTAGATTTGGAAGAGGGTAAAAGTCCCTCTTGGTAACGGCGCTGAGACCTCGATAGTCGACGCACACCTTCCTCGTTTTCGGTTTTCTTCGGAACCATAACTACCGGTGCTGACCATGGGTTCTGTGAGTGTGTTATAACGCCTTCTTCCAACATCTGATCAATTTGTTCTCGTAGTACTCCTCGTTAAGCATGCGGCACTCTATAAAGTGCCTTTACTACAGGGTGATGATTCTGTGTTTCACTCCCTTGGCTGTCCCCAATTTCATCCCCTCGGTCAGAAAAATATCTTGAAACTCGTTGAGAAGTTTCGATAGCTGATTTTGTTCATCTCTTTCTAAATGTCCCATGTTGATCTGACACGGCAGTGGCTTTGAAGTGATTGCTTGATAAACCTCGTGTCTTCTCTGATTGGAAATACTCGTATTCTTCTTGATCCCGCTCCTATGAACGTTTCTTTCTCGTCGCTTCTATAAGCTTCTGTCATCCCCACAACTGTGTTGGCGTTAACTCTCAATGATTGCTTCGTAACATTAATCAATTTTACTACGACTTCATTCTTCTCATTAATTTTACTAAGTACCCGTGCTGCCATTAGTCCGTGGACAAGAATTTCGGTAGGCTCGATCATCACCTCCGTTCCTGGTTCAAGTTCCCTCTGAGTGGCCGTGCACACACTCAGATCGCGCCGGAATTTCCAAGCATCCTGTTAATAGAACGGGAAGTCTGCAAACTTCCCGATCAATGTTGCGGTTCTGCGGTTGCAACCGAGAACGCAACAGGATTCTCTTCATTTTCCGATCGACCTTGAGATAACTCTTTCTCAGTCCCGGAGGGCTTCTCGCCGTCCAAGCAAAATCGTACACGTCGTTTTGGCAAAATCTTCGTATCTTCGTTTCTTCCATCGGTTTTCATTCTCGTTTCTTCTTTCTGCTTATCTTTCTTCACGTTTAGTTGAATTCTACCTCCTTGGACTTCAATTTTCCTTCCCATTTCTTCACATGTCTTCTCCAATTCTTCAATTTTCCACAATAACTCCTTAATACTTTCATCCACTTTTTTAAGTATAATCCCATTTAATTCTTCACAGTAGTTTAGGGACACACGACAGCAGATCGGATTGTCAGATGATCTGTCGGTTGTTTTAGGAAATGATCCTGACAATGTCGATCTGCTGTTTCGATTTTTAAAGGAAACCAGTCTTGACCGGTTCATTTGATTTTATTTATTTGTGTACATTTAGGCCTTTACAGCCTTTATGGTTTTTTCTTTATATCTTACTACCTTATATTGAATGACACATGTTGTTTGTACTTATAATTGTTTTACTTTATTGTGTGTCAATTTTTGATTTTGTTTTTATTTTATTGATTTTACTTTTATATGTAGAATTTAATTACGACTGTATTATAAAAATTTGATTTTGGAAACATTCAGTCAAAGATATCTTTTTACAAAAATAAAATTTTTGTGAAAATTAGTCAAAACAGTTATCAGTATAAAATTAGAAAAAGAAACTTATTATACGTTTCGCCTTTATAAGGTATCATCAGTAATCTGTAAGAAATTATTATAATTATAATATAGTAATTATTCGAAATGTTACAATTACCACAAGACGTTGTAATTGTAACATTTCGTATCTTTACACCAAAGGTTCCACCATTTTTTATTGATAGTAATTATTTACTAAATTATTTGTTAGGTATAGGAGAAAAAGAATTTTTTTTTTGATACTTACTATGAGTTTGATATATATATTATTATGGAAAATATTAGAAAAATTGTATATTGTAGAAGTTTTTAGTACATAAGTATGTACTTTTATTTGATTTAAAGAAATACATTATGAAAAAATATATATTTGCATAATTTGTGATTTGCTGCTGGTGTGTGATGGTTTATTATCACCCAAGGTCAACTCAGTCAATAGTCTTTGCACCTGTTTTTCTCACGAATCTGAAACACGTTTTAAAAGAATAGATTTTAATGTTTCGTATTTGTTGGTCGTCGGTGGATTATGCATAACGTCTGTGATTTGTTGAAGAACGTCGGCACCGAGAGCTCTTATTGTTGTATTGAATTTTACGTCATCACTTCTGGTTCCTCACGCGGCAAATTCTGATTGTATCTCTGCGGCAAATCGAACATGTACAGGTCTGTTTCTATTCTTATCCTGTCTCCAAATTTAGTTTTCTGGAGTATGCACCTCTTCACAGACATCCACTGTTCTTGAGGTAAGTCTGTGATCTTGGTAAATTCTCGTGTTGATGTTGAGAGCGAATTTTCTTAGCGATTCCATACTAAATGAAACAAAGATTTGTACATCTTAATAAAAATATATATTTGGTTACTGTACAAATCAAATATTCAACTAATTAAATGTTGAAACGTTTTTAATTAATAATACATACCACACATACCTTGAGTATTTTTTTGAGCTTCACTATAACACGCACGCAACTGTTACAGTAGTACTAACTAATATATTGAACTTTTTCGATAATACACACACAACTGCTATAGCATTACTAGTTACTATATTGGTAATATTCCAGTCCTTATATAGTAGGCAATCGATTTCGTTTTCTTGATGGGGGTATCACTTTAATTGAAAGTGTTTTTGCAATGGAGAACAAAAATGAAAGTTAATTTTAGTATGCCATAACAGAATCGAAAGTGTATTTTAAAAAGTAACTTTATTGAGGTCATGCGTTATTTGTATGTACACGTACGTATTATGTACCACCAAAAAGTTTAATCTTTCACCGTTTTTAAAAATATATAAAAGAGGATATATTTGTTTATTAAATTATCAGTCTTCCAGTGTTTTTGATAACGGAATATAGTTTAACAAACAGTTCGATTGAATTATTATTCAAGTTTTATTTAATGTAAGTATATGCATACATCTTATTTTGTTACTAATGTCTAGATAATACAAAAAAGTTTTTTACAATTAATTTAACTTACCTTTTACTCTTGATAAAAACTATATATATTCGCAAACATTTGTGGTAAAACTCGCGACTAATAAGGTCGATAATTGTTTGCAGTGTGAGCATTCTAACATTACACTGGGTGTTGAAAAAAAGTATTTGTTTTTAAATTAATTTATTTGATTTTACAATTTTAGATGGAATCCTGTTATTTTGAAAGGAGTCACGTGGTGTTGAGGTCTCGCATAGGAATACACTATGTTAAATGCAAAAAGGCTCATCCTAACACCCCTTACGCCGAATGCAAATATAATTGGGACCATATAGTACATCCATGGGATCTAGACACACATGAAGAAACTTGTAAGGACAGACCTTTTTTTTCAAAATTAATTCAAACCCAGACATATTGCCAGTGACTAATTTGAACATCGAATCTTCTGAAAATTGGGGAACGTGACTTTAATTCTGAATATTTGACAAGACCCGACTTTAAAAACAAAAAAATAATTAGACAGACGGCAAATCCAAAAAAAATATTTTACTAAAAATGAGCGAAAAGATTTTAGGATTAATGAAAGATTAAAATTTAAATCAACTGACTTTAATGAATAGACCTAATTATTTATTTAGAACATATTTTGTGTGTGTGTGTGTGTGTGTGTATATATTATATATATAAGTTTATTATAACATAAATATAATATAATACATAATATAAATATATATCTATCTATTCATTTAATAATTCAATAAAAATAATTTTAAAATAAGGAATGTTTTTTTAAGACACCTGCTATAAATTTTTACAGATATAGGTTAAATAATTCTTAATTCAGAATGAACTGGAAAAAAACGTGCATTGTTATATACATTCTATTAATAACTTCATGATTAAAATTTCACTTTTGTATTCAAAGATATAAAAACATTTGTATAGATTAACCTAGATTTTAAATTATAAACGCTCAACGACTAAAAGGTCGTCTGCTTTTACAAAAAATGTGCATATTAATATTATGTATACGGGAGCTTATCAAACAACAAAAATTATTTTTGAAAATATTTTGATTAGTAATGAGTAAATATTTTATAATTATTAAATTATGGAAACAATTCAAAATATTTTGGGAAAACTAAAAATTCGTTTTTGACTGTTCTAAAGTCACTTTATAAATAATGACAATTTTGAAAATATGGTCGAGGTAACGGGTTTTTGTGATGTGAGAGACGGGTATGCACTTTTTATTTTCAAAAATAGAGTGTTTTTTCAAGAGGGCAAATGTTTTTAGTTTTTTATGAGAAATATTAGAGTCTATTCAAAAATTTAAAATTTTTTTTTTTATATAAAATTTTTAAATTGAGAGTTTTAGATATTCTTATATTTACTGTTGTATAGACCTTCTCATGTAAATTAATTAACGTTCCCCCCTTTCCGCCTAGCGCACGTCACTTGCAAACGCACTCGATACAAATCGTAAACGAAGCTGCAAAGCCGCGATTGGACAACAGCAACGTGTAGGTACCGCCTTCCTGTTCAATTTAAGTATAATGTTCACTTAAAAAAAATTTTCAATGGTGCCCTCCCACCCGCTTCGTAAACGAAGCTGCAGAGCCGCGATTGGACGACAGCAACGTGTAGGTATCGCCTTCTCGTTTAATTTAAGTATAATGTCCACTTAAAAAATTTTTTTTCAAAGGTGCCCTCCCACCCAATTCGTAAACGAAGCTGCCGAGCTGCGATTGGACGACAGCAACGTGTAGGTACCGCCTTGCCGTTTAATTTGAGTATAATGTTCACTTAAAAAAAAATTTCAATGGTGCCCTCACCCGATTTGTAAACGAAGCTTCCGAGCTGCAATTGGACGACAGCAACGTGTAGACACCGCCTTCCGCCTTTAATTTGAGTATAATGTCGACTTTTTTTCCCCCGGAAAAGCCAAACCGTGTAGCTATGGCCTGTTGGAAAATGACTTTTCCCGCTTGCAGTCTTGCAGGTCAGGAACCGGCGAATCATATCTACTATTTAAATAGAACGCCCATTTCATTTGATAGTCGATAGATGTCTGTACGGGTCAAATATGACAACTGAATTTTCGTTCACTTCCCGATATCTAATCATGCCGAAATATTGCACACGCCTTTGATTCTGAAGATAATACAATATATTATATTTAAAATTATGGTAGATTCAATATGGTGGCCACCACAAAATGGCGGATTACCTTATTTTTTTACAATCCCTTCGACATGGGTCTCAAATTAAAGAGTATAACGTGTAGAATACAATAAGCTATGTGACGTCATTTAAAATTCAATATGGCAGCTAAAAATCCTTTTTAACCCATTTTAATAAAAAGCTTGTCTTTTTTTCAGTAATACAGTATAGTTTCACTGAGTCAGTATTCACTAGTCAATACAGCAATACATTAGAACGAATCATTCGCGAACGACACATCTCCAATATTATTTTGGATGGTTGTACACTCTCCCCATAAGTGTGTGAAAAATAACGCTTGCTCACATCTCCTTTCAGATGGATTTACTAAATGAAATTGGACTTTCATCAACAACCACATCAAATTCAGCGTTTGGCAACAGACGATTCCGAAAATTCAGTGAATTGATGATTGGAAGGAAATACAAAATTTTGAATTTTTAAAAACGAAATTTGGCGAAAAACTAGCTGTTGTGTTACTATCAGAAAACGGTGTTTTTATTCTCCCTACGCGCTTCCAGAAAATGACGGAAGTGCGAAAAAATACAATCCTGAATCTATTTGATAGCGCACTCGTTTATAGGCGAAAATTGCTTCCTATCAAAACTCGACACCGTTGCTAGAGTTTTGTCAGCTCAAAAGCAGCGATGACGAAGAAGAAGAAGACGAAAACAAAGAAAAAGAACTGAAAAGATTCGAAAAGAAGAAGAAGAGCAGATCGATCGAAGATCAGCCTAACAATAATAAAAAACGTAAGTTAGAATAATATTAACTTTTTATACGTCTTATATTCAAATTTGAACAAAAAAATAACAATGTTCAAGTGCAGTGTTTGCGAAAAATCTTTTAGCACACTTAGTAACATGAAAAGACACGAAAATGTTCACTGGCAAATCTAAAGCCGAATGCTTCGTTTGCGGATTATACGTCTCGCGCGCGGATAATTTACAATCGCATTTGCTTCTCAAGCACGGTATAAATAGAAGTGAAAAAACGGCCGGCACTTCAGTCGTCGTCGCAAACAATTCACAGAATATGAAGCGTGCAAATAGTGTGGACCAAGACGGTGAACCATCGATTAAGAAACAAAAACTAGATAATCAATATCTGTGTGAAGTTTGCGGTGTCTTAGTACCGGCCGTTTCGTTTTCGGCACACAATAGAAGCAACGCGCAAAAAGGGAATTCTTTCGTTCCTCAGTCTAAGAATATACAAGTGACTAGGACTGGGTATAAGAATCGATAAATTTCATATAGAGTCGGCAATACAGACTGTGAAGAATTAAATATTGAAACCTTTTTTGAAAATAACAGAGACTCGATCGTGGACTTGATAAAATCACAACTTGAGAAATTCTTGACAGTAAAGATAAATGTTGAACTGTTCGCGTACTATTTCATTTTAAGACAAGAGGACATCGCGAGTGAAATCAAATCTTTTAATACAACAAATGTAATTTTTAATTCCGGCACCGACATAGACGCCACGCTCACAGACTTTAAGACAAAACTCCAGAAGAAAGCGGAAGAATTCCAGGAAAAAGAGTCCGGTTGGTGTTTGCAAAAAATTTCTCATCTAGAGTTAAACTTTATGAAGTATAATCCGCCATGTGCTTCGTCATACACCGACCTTCCGAAAAAGTTGAAATTTAAGAGAGCTATTGTAAATGTGCGGAATAATGACAACGCATGTTTCGCCTGGGCTCTCGTTAGTGCCTTGTATCTAGCGGAGAAAAACAAAAACTCCTCACGTTGCAGCTCGTATCCGCATTATAGCACTCTTTTAAATTTCAACATTTAGAGATTCCTATGAAAATCAAGGATATACGGAACTAATGAATTTGTCAGCGTGAACGTATTCGGCATCGATGACCATTGCAATATTGTAGGACCCTTATTGCACGCAAGAGAAAAAGCAAAACCATGTCAACTTACTGTATTTTAGTGATAGCGATACGCAAGCCAACAATCACTATGCAGGGATTTGTGATTTAGCTAGATTAGTGAATTCACAGTTAAACAAGGAAGGTAATAAAAAATTCATATGTGATTGTTGCCTTGTGTATTTTTATAGCGAAGAGTCGCTTCAGCGACACTGTGAACGCGATTGCGGTAAGATGAAAGTCAAGTTACCGACGGCAGAATTGAAAAAAGATTGCTTGGGCAGAGTGAGTCCTGGCAACGTGACAAAGTTTAAAAATTACGAGAGAAAAGAGCCGTTGCCGACTCGGAAAGTTTATTGGTGCCCATACACACAGTTGAACCGAACACTGCCGAATCTTTCACAGTGTCGCTAAAGCAACACGTGCCACACAGTTTTGCATATAAATATTCTATTATAATTATTATTATTAGAATTATGCTATAGGATAAAATATTATCAATTTATTATTATATTATTATTATATTATATTATTATATTATATTATTTATTATATTATATTATTTATATAAGTGTAATTGTGTTTTCCTGGAAAAAACAAATATCTAATATCTTTATATCTATTATTATCATTATTATATTAATATTTCATGTACTATTGTGTAGAATGCGTTGTATTCGAACTAAAGTTTCGTTTATCCCTCTATGATTTGTTTTACCTAGGTGAGAGTTTTCTACAATATGTTCTTATTCGCGTTGATTTTTCTCATCTTTAAGAAAAATGGTAGCTTGAACTATCTGATATGTATTATTTTCGAATGTGTTCTGTAGAGTAGTGATAAATTTGTCATAGTGTGAGATATTTTCAAAATAGATACCATATTCAAATTTTGGGTCTATGTATTCTTTAAAAAATTCTATAACGTCTTTTTCTAAATTTTCGAGCGATATGTGGGCGTATATACGTTCTTTTGTATCACTGTGTAATTTCTTTTGTATAGGTTTGTGTGCAGCGGTATTTACAAATTTAATTACAATCTGTTTAGCAAAATAGTTCAGAGGTCTTTCGGTTATTGGGATTTCAAAAATTGGGTTTTCGTCAGCGTTAGTGTGTATAGTCTCATTATCGCTTTCGTTATTTTCAATGCCTGGATTGAAGTTAGATGTAGAAGGCCTTGTAATTAGATCTTCAAAATCTTGTAAATCGGGTGCGTTTTTTAGATTTGGGATTAGTGAAACATTATCAGCTAGATCTTCGATTTCTTTTGTATGTATTTCTATACGTGAAAGAGCATCAGCGTTGGCATGTTTTATACCCTTTTTATAGACAATGTTATAGTCGTACTCTAATAATTTTAGTCTCCAACGTACTAATTTTGAATTAGGCTCTTTTAAATTAAACAGCCATTGTAAAGGTTTGTGGTCCGTGATTATTGTAAATTTAGTTCCGAAAACATAGGGTCTGAATTGTTTTACAGCGTATATTATCGCCAAAAGCTCTTTTTCAATCGTCGAGTAATTTTTTTCATGTTCGTTTAAGGTACGTGAAGCGTATGCTACTGGTTTATCTTTTCCAATCGGCCCTTGACTTCGAATAGCACCGATTGCCAAATTTGAGGCGCCAGATGTAACATTAAATGGTTTCGAAAAATCAGGGTATATTAATACCGGTTCATTTGATAGTAAATTTTTACAGAGTTTGAAACAGTCTAAAAATTCTTTATCGTGAATAATTTTGGCATTTTTACGTAAACACTTAGTTAAAGGGGTTGTAATTTTAGCGAAATCTTTAATAAATTTACGATAATAACCTAAGAGGCCTAAAAATGATTTGATTTCTTTTTGTGTTTTTGGTAATGGGAATTTTTGTATACATGCGATTTTATCTGGGTTGGGTTTTATACCGTCTGAATTAATAATTTATGTGTCCGAGAAATTTAGTCTCTTTTAGTAAAAAGTCACATTTGTCGAGTTGAATTTTAAGTTGTGATTCACGTAATTTTTTTAATATTAATTTTAAATTTTGGATATGCTAGTCTAACGACGTAGAGAATATTATTATATCATTCATGTAAATTAAGCAGATTTTATTCATTAACTCACTAAAAACTTCAATCATAGCCCTTTGAAAGGTTGAAGGTGCATTTTTTAGTCCAAACGGCATCCTAAGAAACTCAAAATGTCCGTTTTCGGTTGTGAAAGCGGTTTTTTCTATATCACTAGGGTCCATTTGAATTTGGTGGAACCCTGAGGCAAGGTCAAGTGTGCTAAAATAGGTAGCTCGTCCCAATTTGTCGAGTAGGTCTATGATGTTTGGAATAGGGAATTTGTCATCGATAGTTTTGTCATTTAGTTTTCTGTAGTCAATTACCATTCGCCACTTTGTTTTGCCTGAGGCGTCTGGTTTTTTCGGGACTATCCAGACTGGACTGGACCAGGGAGAGTAACTAGGTCGAATTATATTTTGCATTAACATTTTTTCAGTTCGTTGTTTAACTTCCGCTTTGTGTATGTGTGGGTATCTGTATGATTTTGTGTATATTGGTAATTCATCGGATGTTCTAATTTTGTGTTTTGTATTACTGGTAAACGTTAAAGGTTGTCCCTCAATATGAAATATATCAGGAAATTCTTTACAGATATTTAATATTTTTAATTTTTCTTCAGGGTTCATGGAATTTGTTCGTATCAGAGATTCTATATTGGGTGTTTCATAATGTGTCAGAATGAAAAAGTTGAAAAGAATTTGTATCGTAAGCAATAACATTGATAGGGTGTGTCAAAGCTAGCACTTTTTCGTTTTTTGTATCATTGGACAACTGTACTGTAGCTAAAAAGTTGTTTGAACAAGCTAAGATTTCTGGTATTTGAACAAAATTAATTTTTTGTTCTGGTATTAAAATTGTTCCATTTTTATCTACAGGTATTTTTGTTGTTATCGAAGAACAGGGGAGTATTTTTGCTTCAAATATAATTTGATTTCCACTTTCTAAATAATTAAAGGGTATTTTAACATTTGGAGTGTCGATTTCTTGTTTTCTGAAATTTATTTGTGCTTCTAATAAGGATAAATTGTCTATACCTATTAGACCGTCGTAGATATTATGAAATTTAAACAAGTAAAATTTGATTTTCGTGTCGGTTTTGAATTCATGAAAAGATTTAGTGTTGATAACACCGTTGCAATTGTGAGAATTAAATACAGTTGAAACAGTAAACGTTTCTGGATCTATAAATTTTGAAAAATATTTTTGTGCTATATTAGGATTAATAAAAGATTTGGTAGACCCTGTGTCAATCAGGAGTTTCAGGGGTGGATTCGCGATTTGTATTTATTACAAATGTTGTAGCTTTCTATGTGTGTTCGTCCAAAAACATGCTTGGTTGAAAATTTTGATCTTCAAACTCGTTTTCGGTACTTTCGGGTGATTCAGTACTTTCTATATTATCAGCATTAGATTCAAATTCTGTTTGTTCGTACTGATAAATTAAATTGTAATCAGTGTTCGGATTGTATTGTGTTTCTTCTTCGGTATTAAAGAGTTCTTCCGATATAATATTCGGTTGTTGCCCGTTATTTGAAAAATTGAAATTTTGTCTGTATTGTTGGTATTGTGGTTTACTGAAACCTTGAGTTGTGTATCTACTTGTTGTACTCATTGATGTAGGTTGATATGTGTTTCGTGTTTGATTTGGTCTAAATATATTTACATTTTGTTTCTGTTTTCCAAAAACTAGTTGATTTGTTGGGAATTTTTGTTTGAAATTTGGTTGTGGGTTTATATTAGAAATGGGTTTGGATGGAAATTGTTGTGTATTTTCAATAGGAGTTCTATGATTTGTAGATTGTATCGGTTGGAATTTTGGAAATTTCGGTGTATTATATCGAGGTTGGAAGTTTATATAGCGTGGTTGATAGACAGGTTTGGAATTTGTCTGTGTTTTTGGAGTTGTTTTGACATTTATAGGGAATTGTCCAATAACTTTACTTTCGTCAATCAACATATTTTTTGCGTGTTCTAGGGAAGTTGGCCCTTTCGTTCTTAGAAATGTAGACATTGGTTCTCGTGTATGTTTTAATAAAACTTTTATTGCGAGATTTGAGTATTGCCGATGTTTTATTTGTTTTTTCGGCTTCGTTATCATTAATTTCGCTGTATGTTATTAAACAACTCAAAAGACTCGTGATCTCGTCATAAAAGTTTATATAAGATTGTGTTATCTATAGTTGTTATAAAGTCCTGCAGTAATTCTGGGCTTTCCCCATTAAATTCCTGTATGTATTGAAAATCCCTGATATCTAAAATAGGTGGTGGTGTATACGATTGTGTTTGTGTGGTTGTTTGGTTTGGCATATTGTTTTCGTTAGTATTATCTGAATTATTTAAATGGAAAGAATTTAATAGATCGTTTAGTGAATCTATATCAGACATAAAATGTTTTATATTTAAATAATTATATGGTCAAAAATTTGCTTGATAATAAGGATAGGATTATTTCAAGGAATTACTAAGAATGCTTGAATATTTGGTACTTACAGAACTTCTGCAACTATGATTGATTTCATTATAGATAAGGTACTGCGGTACTGATGTCTTCTTGTATTCTTTTCCTGGATCGTAGGTGGAAAATTATAATTTTTGGTACTGCCTTGTCCTGCTGTTGGTTACTTTCGAACCCCTACAGATGTTTTCTTGATTAAAATTATTGGTTTCTTGTATTAATTGTGTTCACTTTTTATTTTAATATTTAGTTTGTTTTAATTAATTATTTATTAGTATTTGTTTTATTATTTCTTTTTGGATTCGTAGATTCGTTTTTTAAGGATTCACAAGATTTGCACTCAAGTGAAGTTTATACGGTTGGGATATGCATTCGGCCCTTTCCGCCCTGAAAACTTTCGACTGCGCCAGTTATGGGTACTGGTTAAGATACCGGTTAAATTAGTTTAATTGTTCAGTTTAAAAACATAAGTTTTATTTTATTTTCAAAGTACAAATTGACAATGTTTGTTTACAATAATATTTATTTGGTTGACTTAATAATTCCGACCCATTTGCATTGGAAGTCGTATATTGAGTGTTCTCTTATTCTTAAGATAGTCCTGTTGTAAGTTTGTTTATATAAAATACATAATTAAAGTATATAAGACACATGTAAGCATGAATCTGCTTACTAAGTATAGACTATGAAATAGGATAATATGTTATCTCTAATTCTAAGTACAGTTGCAAATGTATGTAACTGTAAAATATGCATTTAACATGCGGTTTTTCTCTAAGGAATCGCAGATTCCGCGGGAAATTTCCACGCTTTTCGCGGGTTTTCCGGTAAGGACTAAGGAATATCGAGCACTAACAACTCCGCGGTTTTTCTCTAAGAAATCGCGGTTTCCGCGGGAAATTTTCACGCTTTCCGCGGGAAATTTCCACGCTTTCCGCGGGGGTTTTCCGGTTAGGATTAGGAGTGTCGCCAGAATGGTATAAACCTATACTGTTCTCGTCGCACCAATAGCTATTAACTTCACAAACTGCGTCAGTTTTTCAGGTTAACACGTATTGTTTAAACTTTAAGGTATTAATCTCACTTCTGATTTAAAACTGTAGTAGGTATCAAGATGGTTGAGCGTTTGTTTTATTAAATAAAATAAACACATTTATTTAATTAACACGATCAAATACATTTATTTATTATTACCAAGATTACACACACATCAACGCGACCGACTCGTGCCTTCACTTCCTTCTTACTTCTTCATTCTACTATTGCTACCGGCGGCAGCACTGGCGATTTGTGGCCCTCTAGTTTTAAAAATAAAAAGAATGCCTCATTTTTTCGGAACAAACGCTGAAATTTTGTAGGAGTCCGGAACAAACGTAGAACAAACGATTGGCGTTGAAAAAGTTGAAAAAATTTAAGTTGGTCCATACAACTTGACACGCATAATTCACTATTATAGTTTATTTTATGACACACATTTATAATATGGAATAATAATTTTTTTGCAATACCCACTACAAAATAGCTACTTACGATGTATGTAAAGAGTCATTTAACAGGCAAGTGTGCGGAAAGTGTTTTACTTACTTAAGTAAACTGTTACCATAGCAACTTCTGTTTATTAGTGTATTTGCCATATGGCGCATACACTATTAGCGTCGGTCGGATGGCGGGACCTAGGGGTCGGACCAAAATTTCTCGACGTTTCATAGCCTCCTGAACAATTTAGCACCATTTTTGAAAATGTTTATATACAGGGTGAGTTCGACCACCCGTATCAGTCGTTTTTTTCGAAAACAGTTAGTCGTAGAGAGTTGTGTCAAAAATTTGTATTATAGAAGCCCTAATAAAGAATCGAATAGTGATAATTTTTTTTTCCGGGAAGGTCGGCTTCCCTATTAGTTTGCTCCAGAATGGCCAGAACTCTGGAATTATAAATGTAACGATGGGTCGAAAGTGGTATTGTTGAAAAGATCTTTAAAAAATAAGCAAGTTTTGTAGGAAAATTTTTTTTATTACTGCCACCCCTGTAAATTTCTATAAGTATAAATATAAATTATTATATGTTCAAAACTCCGGAATTTTAGAAAGCACGATAGGTTGAAAGTGGTGCTGTTGAAAAGCTCTTTAAAAAATAGGCAAGTTTTGTAGGAAAAATTATTTAATTACTGCCACCCCTGTTAAGTAACAATCGTTTGAAATTATTATATCAAATTTTCATAATAATTTACAATCGAAGTCGGCATTAAAAATCTAGCAACCTTAGACATTGTCACAAGTGTTGAAACTGTCTTCCATTTACTCTTTAATACATACTACTGAGCTCTTCTGGTTATACTGTGAGTGTACTTCTTCAGTGTTTAATGATCGATAGATAGGTTACTAGAATTTAAATGCGGACTTTTAAAAAGTTCGTTATTATGATTTATGACATTTTAATTTAGTAATTTCAAACAAATATTACATAACAGGGGTGGCAGTAATAAAAAAAAATTTCCTACAAAACTCACTTATTTTTTAAAGATCTTTTCAACAATACCATTTTCGACCTATCGTTACATTTATAATTCCGGAGTTCTGGACATTCTGGAGCAAACTAATAGGGAAGCCGACCTTTCCGGAAAAAAAATTATCACCATTCGATTCTTTATTAGGGCTTTTATAATACAAATTTTTGACACAACTCCCTACGACCAACCGTTTTCGAAAAAAACGACTGATACGGGTGGTCGAACTCACCCTGTATATATGTATATATACAGGGTGTATATATACATATATACAGGGTGTATCACAGGAAACCGAACATAGGGAAAAGTACACAGTACAAATTAGTTAAGATCAGAGATTGCTTTGCCCTCTATTCAGAGGTCGTTACCATGGTGTACGTATACAGTAACAAATGCATATTGCTATTCATTTGACAAAATTTGGATGAACTTAAAGACAAAATCGTCGAAGTATGTTTCAATATGACTCCAGTAACGTTAGATAAAGTGAGACAAAGTTTTTGTAACCGATTAAGTCACTGCTTAATTCAAAATGGAGGTTTATTTGAACATTTGCTTTAATTTTTTATTTTAACTGTTTGTTTTGTTTAATTATTAGTTAAAAAAATATTTTCTTAATAAAAAATTGTTTCGTTAATAAAAATAAATTCATTTAATATTGAAGAATTTATTTTAACTGGTTTTTCTAATTATTCATTATTAGCTATTATTGTTATTAAATAATGGTTAGTCAGCGTTACCATTCTCATATGTGGCCAAAGTAATCGTTGATCCTAACTAATTTGCACAATGGAGTTTTCCCTATGTTCGGTTTTCTGTGATACACCCTGTATACACTTGCGTGCATAGAAATCGGCCCACTGTTAACAGTGGGCCGATTTCTATGCACGCAAGTGTGTGTGTGTGTGTGTGTGTGTGTGTGTGTGTATATATATATATGTTCGCGGCATAACTTTCGAAAGACTTAATTGATTTGAACGAAATTTGGTAGACACGTTGGAATCCATCACCGCACGGAACCTATTTAAAATGGGCCCAATCGGACCATTTTAAGGGTAGTTTTTAGGGGTTGAAAAAAGTTTTTGGGCCCAAAAATACCGAAAAAAATCTCAGAATTGTTTCAAAATTGGAATTTAACCCTTTAGTAGAGATTACAATGTGTTGCTAAAATTTTAACAAAATCGGCACGACAGGACCGGACTTTATTTGCTGACGGGTGTATTTAATTTGGTACAGAGGTTGCATTGATAATAATATTGAAATTAGGAAAAAAAATATTATTTTAAGGGATGTATTAAGGGGTTAAATTTTTCATTTTGTCCAAAACAAACTTAAGTTCACATAATAAAGCCACAAGGCCTGTATTAGCAAATACACTATATTGTCGGCAGGGTTTTGGCACTGCGACCCGAGTTTTTTCTTTTTATACGCCTGCGTGCGCCTGCCAGTACTTACTCACGATTTTCATGGCATACTGTAGAGGGAAAGATGAAAATGAATTGTCAAATTTTTTTGAAATTTAAGTTAAATGTAGAAGGTATTTTGTAGTGGGTATGGCAAAAAATACCATATTCATTCATTGAGTTTGATTTTTAAATCTTTTGGAAAAACTAAAGCACCCTTTAGAACTCTCTTAGTTCTAGCTAGTTAATTATAATAGTCTATGTCCTAAAGCAAAATATATTCATCTATCGAACAGTGAAAAAAAATTGAAATCGGTCAAGTAGTTTTTGAGTTTCCTTCTTACAAACAAACAGACTCTTCGAAATGAATAGACTGTATAGTTACTATGGTTTAATATAAGGTTTAACTCAAATAGATACCTCGCCATTATACTTAATTGTTGATTTTCCATACAATTAACGTCATAAAAAAATGAAAGTTTAAAAAACTGAAAACCGATTACGAAAAAGTAGAAAACAAGTTCAAAATTTGAAAAGTAGTCGGGTGGTAAAAAAAAATGTTATTTTTAGTTACCCGGCAATGCCGGACCGGATAGCTAATTATTTTTAATGTAATAAAGAATAACAAACAGTGACCATAGTAGTCGAAGCACTATTTTTTAATAAAAAATATACATATACTTTTTGTCATATAACTGATTCTATAATAATATTATTCTACAATTTTCTCGAGAATTCGTCTCGATATTTCTCGTCTCGGTGCAGGCAATACTGCATATATGTATAATATAATATAGTATTAGGTAACTTCCTCAGGGCTCTACAACAATGAAACACAAAAATTAATCAAGAATGAGTAAATCAAAGAATGAGTAAAAGATAGCTCAATCCGCCGCGATAGTGGAGAAGTTCGGGTTTGAATCCCGACTGTGACAACGGTTGATAAGATGAATTTTTCCCAATAGTGCAGAGATAATTATGTAATTTGGCTGAAACAATATAACTTCACATACAAAAATTAATAGGAAAAAAAAGAGAGAATCCACACAAGATCACAAAATAGTTTATAATTTAAACTTCTAAAATCGACGACATGTTTCGATCTAAAAGGTCATCCTCAGGTCAACATTAATAAGAATCATTACAAAAAAGAAACATTGAAACTTGGAGAATACATATAGCCAACAAAGAGTTAATTGTCAAATTTTTTTATATAAAACATCGAAATGAGAAATATTATAACATCTTATAAATATGATGTTCAATGTTCAACTCTTTGTTGGTTATATGTATTACCCAAGTTTCAATGTTTCTTTTTTGTAATGATTCTTATTAATGTTGACCTGAGGACGACCTTTTAGGTCGAAATATGTCGTCGATTTTAAAAGTTTAAATTATAAACTATTTTGTGATCTTGTGTGGATTCTCTATCTTTTTTCCTATTTACGTATAGACTGTGTGCAGGGGGGCGGAGTTATAAAAATATCGATGCGAGCGCTTGTAGTGTGATCTATTGTAAGCTTTGAACTATATGCCAGTGGAGCATTCAGCATTGTTATTTACAAATGTCATAAAGTTTTTCAATTACAAACATAGAGAAGAGATTATTATTACAAACAAAACATGGGAAAAACTACGCGTTCTGGAAATACTTGTAGGTGCATTTCCCCAGCACCACCTAGGAATTTTGGGCTCAAACTAGGAACCTTTGTTTGTGCTACGTTTGTGCTGGTTTGTGCTCGATTTTCAGCGTTTGTGCAGCAAACCCCAATTAGTTATAAACAATTGAAAGTGGGGGTGCCAGGGAAACGACAGCACCCCCACCTCGGAATTTTCAATTTTTTATTACGCGATTCGTGTGTGCTACGTTTGTGCCCGATTTTCAGCGTTTGTGTAGCAAACCCCAATTAGTTATAAACAATTGAAAGTGGGGGTGCCAGGGAAACGACAGCACCCCCACCTCGGAATTTTCAATTTTTTATTACGCGATTCGTTTGTGCTACGTTGGTGCTGGTTTGTGCCCGATTTTCAGCGTTTGTGCAGCAAACCCCAATTAGTTATAAACAATTGAAAGTGGGGGTGCCAGGGAAACGACAGCACCCCCACCTCGGAATGTTCAATTTTTTATTACGCGATTCGTTTGTGCTGGTTTGTGCCCGATTTTCAGCGTTTGTGCAGCAAACCCCAATTAGTTATAAACAATTGAAAGTGGGGGTGCCAGGGAAACGACAGCACGCCCACCTCGGAATTTTTAATTTTTTATTGCGCGATTCGTTTGTGCTACGTTTGTGCTGGTTTGTGCCCGATTTTCGACGTTTGTGCAGCAAACCCTAATTAGTTATAAACATTTTAAAATTGTTTTTAGACATCACGAAGGAGAAAAATACAGTGACTATATTTATAATATAGTCACTGTAGGGAAAAGTAGAGATAGCTGACACAGGGTTGAAGATACGGGAACTGCGCGACAGCTGTTGCTTCGGTATATTATATTTAATTTTGAAAATTATTGTTAAAATAGAGATATTATTTATGTCCAAAATTTATACAATAACAATGTGAAATTTATGTTAGCTACGTATAAAAATTGTTTATTTCACTTTTCTGTTTATGGAGCCTGATGAAGTCTTAATTAAATTATTTAAAGACGAACCGTCGCTTTCAAAATATATTTGCTTTGTTTATTTTACTATATACCTACTTAATTATCCAATATTGTTAAAATTAAATAATTTTTTGAAAGATTTTATTAGGTAGATACCTATGTAGGCAGGCCCGTCATCAGTGTAGTCTTTGGTATGTTGTACTAGACACTCGAAAAATTTGCGTGTGTCGAATTACCCACCAGAAAATTTGTATAACTGTATTAATTGATAATTTTTAATGTTCCAAAAACCATATTTAAGAAAAAACCTCTTCAACCCTCCCCTTTCCCTCCTATTTTTTTACTCGACACTCGAAATTTATCTGTTCTGCCGGCCCTGTATGTAGGTACAATGCATATAATAAAATCGGACTCAATACAATAACTTCCAATGGGGGTAGTTTTACACAACTGCAGGAAATGCATAAAGCAACAATGACATATTGCATACGTAAATAGTATGCGCACCAGAGCTGAATTACTCTCATACAAATATTTATACCTAGGTTAATAATTTCGCAAGAAGGTGATTCAAATTGTAGCTTTTCGAAAAGGGGAGATTCTGTTTTATAAAATGGACCACTTTTAGTTTGATTCGAGTTCATAACTACCTATATCATATTATTTTCATAACATATCACCAAAAAACTGATTTTGAGAGTCTGTGAAATAAAAGGATGTCCCAAAAGATTTAGTCGTAGATTTATGGGCTTGTTAATTATGGTTTTTTTTTTCGATTAGGATTAGGATAACGCTGACGTTATTCGACCACTGCAGCTACAGAATTACCATTACAAAATCCGTAAATAAAATGCATTTCAGCATAAGCACGTCTAGTACATTTTTCCATTTTCAACTTTATACGTTTATTTAATTTGACTGACAAGGAATCAGCATTAACTGTTTTTGGCATTCGACTACTAAATATACGTATAAAAATCAATGAATTTATCGATAACTCGGTAACCGTTTATAATAAGACAAGTTTATTGAGATTTTAGATTCAAAAAACCATAATAACTATCCTTGTGGAACACTCTTTATATAGCAGGTTAATAAATTGACAAATAAGAAACATGTTGACCGCGTATTTGAGGCACATGTTTCTAAAAATAACCATTTTGTCGGTAAGCCTAATAAAAAGCAAATTTGCTTTTTTTCTTTTTATATTATTGTTACCGAGAAAAATGGCACAAAACATTTGCATTTTGTTATTCAAATAACTTTAAAAAAATAGGTAGGTACATCTCTACAAATAATTCAACAATTGTGGGTCAACTTTTTAGTGGTGAACTATCGATTAGTTTGTCCAAATCGAGAGCTTTCTCAATTTTTTTCTCGATGAACATAATCGCTAAATTGTTTAATCGATCATAAGCATTCTGTTATGTAAATATGATTTAATAAAGCGCATACAGGAAATTGTTCTTTCACAACCGGCACTCGACATTGGTATAGTTACAGAAATAACGCTGAAATTAAGTTTGCAAAAAAGCTTTTTTATAAATCTCTAAAAAATCTTAACATCATTGTAGATTTTATTTTTGTGTAAGTTTGAGCAATTAAACTGTTAAATAAACAAAAAACATCGGCTTAAATTTTAGTAGCTTCTTGAACTGTGTTGTTATAATATATGGGGTTGAAGATCTACATTAGTGTGGTCCAGCCCTGATCCATGCAAAAAAAATGCTGGCTATAAGTTTTCGATTTCAAGGTATAATATTGATGTATATGACAAGTGTAAACTGTATGTACAGTACCCTAACACAATAAATACTATTACTATTTCTTATAAAACATCGTGTAGAATACCGAATCAACTAATTTTTGGTATACCTTAGTTTTACATCAAGCAGGACTCGATCACAAAATGCCATTCCGAAACTCGAAATTTTTTGTTCATTGCACCTCTAGTTACATTGTCTTAGGACACACTGTATGTACCTATACAGTATAAGTACAGTTCGTACGGCGAGGTACACATATAAAATTGATTGTCAAGAAATCGGATCAATTATACCCTCGGCAGCCATTTTTGAGCCTCTATATAGTTTATACTGAATATCAACTTCATCGAAGCGTTTTTCCATAAGATAATCTAGGTGACCACCGCCTGTAAATTTTGGCGCCATTTTGAATTTTTACGTCATTTTATTCATGTACAGTGTGTCCACGAATTGAGTTGACAAGAGGAAAAGCTTTTTTATTATTGATTTTACACCAACAAATTATTTCGTTTTTATTTCTCGGACAGGAGGGTTTGTGTTCCTTGAATGTATTTAACGTCTTTGGGGAAAATGTTGACAGATTTTGAACACATGTTTCTAAAAATGCAAATTGCAAAGGAGCCGAATGCAAATTACTCGTGTTTGTCGGTATAGTTAAATAGCCTATAACAGGGCTCCCAGCGACTTACAGGATACCGTTTTTGTCTCGCCGCTCTCGGTCACTCTCGGATCCACGATGCTGATTTGTTTTTAACATGCTACATGGAATTGTATTCTTTAGGATATTTCCTAACACTTTATTAAGGGTTGTCCAAACCTAAACCTAATATTTTAATACGAAAATATTAGGTTTAGGTTTGGACAACCGTTAATAAAAGTGTTAGTAAATATCCTAAAGAATACAATTCCAGCAAAAAAATAACCTCGTTGTATTTAACAATCAAAAGTTACACGTGATTGAAGTTAGGTAAAAGAATTACATTATTTTGAACACCCTGTATAATAAATTTATTTTTTTTAAGACAGACATTGATTTGTGCGTCTATTATCTAGTGATCCTCAAAATTTCAGTTTGATAAAGATTTCTGTTTTGGCTATGTCGAATTTTAGGTAAAGGTCTGCATGTGTCAAAAATTTCTAAAAAACTTGAATAACTCAAAAATTACTGAATTTTCGAGCATAGCTTGTCTTACAATTTCTATTCACATTTAGGTGCAGAATTGAAAAAACAAATAAAAACAGGGTGCTAGCTTAAAAAAACATAACTTTGATCTGCCACGCTTAAATGGGACAGACTGTATAATTGAAAATATTTTTAGGTTATACACCATTAAAATTTATACAACTTTTGTATTTAAACTTTTTTTCTATCTTCACCCAAAATCAATATATCGGCCGACAACGCAAGTCTTGGACACCCTGTATAATACAATTATCTATTGAGAAAATATATATGCTAGCAAAAATCTTTATAGTTGTAGAGACATTTGTCAAGTAAATAGTAAGTAATAATTATTTATAAAAATATATATTATTTATTTTTATTGATTTTTATTTATTTATTATAACATGTTTGTTTACATGAAACAATTATAACTGAAATGTTCTTCTAGTTTTAGGACTATCTTAAACCCCTGTCGGTAAAGTAAGTATATCACTTTTTTTATTGTGCTAAATGAAAATTAGCAATACTTACATTTTATGACTTTATGTGTATATTAAAAACTGACATTTCACTTCAGTGGAATATCTAACAGTTTTTTCAATTTTTGTAGTGTCGTCGTACCGTTCCCATATTTTTTTATGGTCTCTCCAGCAATAGCTGATATAATGTCCTATTGCATGATGAGATTTTGAAATCGGCGGTATAAACGAAATAAGTCCACGCAAAGTATAAACAGTGTCTTGATTAATAATTATTTTTGTGGAAATAGTTTCTAATGTAACAGACAAATCAAAATTATTATTTTCTTTTCGTTCATTTGAATAGGGTACTGCTGTCTCAATAAATAAATGTTTCCCAACATTTACTCTTCTGTCACACGAATTTAATTGGCAGCCTTTACACATAATTATACCATTGTTTAAAATACTTTTCACCACATCTTCCAAAAACTGCACAGAATCGGTTGGCAGATTTGCTACGACTGTAGTACATGTTCTTTTTCTATTTGCATTGCAGTTTGAACACACAAAATTCTCTTCGTAAGATGGATAATCTTGAAATAGCTGCCCAATTATATAGTTAGCAGTCGTAGCACAATTGATGTTTATTAAATTATCTTGAAGATTTGTTTTTTTATCCGAATGTACATTTTTCAAAATCATCGCTCGTCTCTTGTACGTTTGTATATTTATGCCGTCTCGGACTGCAAAAGATATTAATTTAAAAATAGCATTATCTTCGGTTTTTTCGTTAAAAAAATGTGCATATTGAATATCATCAACATATGCGGTGCATAGTACTTGAAAAAGTGAGTCAAATGGGCATGTGTTTGATAATGTGTAATATATGCCATCTATTTTAATTGGTTGAAAATCTACACTGTGTCCATTGCGTAACGTTCCAATAACTTGACTTTTAGTTCTGCTATTTTCATTATAATACAGCACAGTCGGATCCTTATCTAAATAGTTTTCTTTTTTCTTTTTCTTTTCCGGTTCTCCTAAACCTTTCCAGTTTTCGAAAATATTGTTTTCATTGTCCAAATTATCATCAGAATTTTCTAACATTTCATTTTGTGATTCATATAATTGATTACTTTTTGCTTCATTTTGATTCATTTTTGATTTTATTGAGCAATTTGTTCCAATTATAGAATTCACATGAATGTTAAGAAATTCATCGATTCGTATTGGAAGAGTTTTATGTTTTAATACAATACTTTTAAGGTCTTTAAACAAACTTTCAGATGTGGCACTGGTTTCGGTTACATTCCCATATTCGAAAATCGGCGTCATTACAGCAGACCAACAAGGTAATAATTTGCAAAAATCATTTAGTTTTTTGACAATATTAGGGTCATACTGCATATTGTCGTAGTCGCCAATATGTCCATTCGTCTCTGCCTCTATTAAACATGTTTTATATATATATATTTTTATATCTTCATGCATTTCTACTGATTCGAGTTCTTCTTCTGATTTTAAAATAACTTCAATTTCTTTTTTATCACTGTTATGCTCTAAATCAATAATATCGTCATCAATATTTGTATTATGTGTTGCTATTCTTTCTTTTAAAATTTTTTTTGCTAATTCACACTCAGTTTGTTCATTATTGGGTTTTAATCCATCAGTTTCACTTAAAGATACTGTGAAAATATTTTTTAATAGTTTTTTGATGTCTTCAAAATTTGTTGCTGAAATTATTAAGCCGATTGATTTTAAATAAAAATTTTTAACACGTTTTGTCGTTTGACTGTTAAACCATGAACTAATAAGATGCATGACATGGTTAAAATCATTGCGAATCATACATGCAGGAATTTCCTTAGACCGTTTACTCACCAATGATGAGCATACTTCCAAATATTTTTGTAACGTGGAAAATTGAGTAAACGTCTTTACTACCGCCATCATAAGAGCCAATGATTGATCAGTCACAATAATTTTTGGAGGAGGTACTCCAGTTTTTTTCCATTCTCCAAGCCAATATCCAATGCTATTGTTATCATGGCGTTCAGAAAGCATATGACTTACTGAAAATTGACATTTATTTTTGCGGTCCATTACCCCTATCTCATATAAAAAAATATTGGCTGTTACTCTACCAGACATTAAAGTAGGTCTTCGAACTAATCCTCCTGTCGCATCAATGGTAATTGTTGGTGTGTTTGTAGTTTTTGAATAAACTCTGTAAATGTTTAATTCGGTGGTTGTCCAATAATGTAAAAAAAAACGATCGTATCCTATATCTCTTATTACCTCATTAAAAGGTGAAATACCTTTCATGATGAATAAGGATATAATAGGGTCTTCGTTGTGGAGTCCTTGTTTTATGGTTTTGCATTTTAATACGCGCAATGCATTTACAGATGGCAAGTGGCAAGGTTCTTGTTCTCCAAAGTTCATCAACTTTTTGGCCAAATTTCTCTGTACATATGACGAGGATTGGCCTTCGTCAAGAATTTGTTTTAATGCATTTTCTTTTTGTTTACCAATTAACTTTCTCTTTCTACCAGAGTGACAACATTTAAAGTTACCAATATATGAACACGTTATTATAACGCGAGAGTTCGATTCTGGCGGCTTATTTACTATACCCTTAAAATTGCTCAGACATATTGAACAGTGTCCTATTATGTCTAAGTAAATTACTGCATCGATGTAGATTTTCGCTCTTTTGTAAACTATTGGGCACGATAAGCGAATTTGTTCAAAAAAATGGTCATGAATAACTGCAGACAACACATTTGGTTTTAAAATCGAGTATACTCGAAAAGAATTTTTTTTATCGGCTCTTTTATAATATTTTTTAGTTGGGTCATAAATATTGGCCCATTCTTCTGCTGATAGAGTTAACTTAATAAATTTTCTTCGGATTGATCGGAGGTTTCAGAATCAGAAGAAAAGTTTGAAATATCAGGCTCATTCCTGAGGAGTTCTGATTTGGAAATAGATGGAACTACTCCAAGTTTTTCCCTAGCACCATATCGATTCATTTTCACGATTGTATAAATATTTTTTGCTGAAATTTTAAAGCCCATGCTGTTTGATATTGCTTCCCAAATATTTGATGACGGGGGATTAACTTGTCCGCTTATATTGTCTATTATTTTTTCTTTGTACTCAACGAGATGATCCAGCAATATAGATATGTCATAGGCAGTATTTCGTGGCATTTTTCTTTCTGAGTTTCAAATTAAAAAAAATTGAACTTTCCCTACCTGAAATTGGTATAGCTTTGTTATTTTTCTCTAACATAAATTAGAAATAATATAAAAAAATAATTTGCTGTATTCAGAATGTCAAGCTCTACCCAAACGAGTCAAAAAAAACTGGTTTGTCATTAAAAAAAAGTCGATGACGTCATAATTGAATTTTTGGACTCATTTTGATGGCTCAAAATTTATCAAAATTGTAAATTTTCGAACTTAAAAAAAATCATATTTCTGAAAATATTGAATTTATCGCAAAAAGTCATAAGCCGTTTTATGTTCGTATTAAGGTCAAAGAATACGAGAAAAATGTGTCTTGTTCAAAAATTTCATTGTCTTACAATTACTTAAATAATAGGGTATTTGCCAGTGATCAAAATAAAATATGAAACTTTGTTATAATGAAACTTTATGCTCTAAAATATTTATTAGAATTTTTATTTTTATTAATTACGTTTTGTAAACATTTTTAAATAAATAAATAAAATCATGATTTTTAATCTATGTCTCACGTGACTTCAAACACCGCGTGACGTCAATTTTAAATAATATGTAAATGTATCCATAGCAACATATTGTTTATATCATGTTTACATAGTAGTCCAGTCACGAGAGGAAGTCCACCTTGCGTTTGGTGCAGCAAATGATTTTATTTTTTTGTGTCCTCAAGTATGTTTAGGAGATGTCAAATCCAAGTTTGCGACCTCTAAAACAGGGCGGGGGAGTTTTGGTGGGCTAAAAACCACGATTTTTTTGCACTTTTTTCGATTTCTTGCTTATAATATGGAAACAGCTGGTCCTATCGAAAAAATGGTCCTATTCAAAATTAAAGGGCACAAAATTTACTTCAAAATGCACTAGTCAAATATGTTTATGTTCCCATTTTTACCGGCTCTACAGAACTTAGAAAATTGCCAAAATTTACCAAAATGAAAAAAAAGCATTTTTTCAAGCTTTTAACTATTGAAAAACTCAAATAGCCTATAACCTTCCTTAATAAACGGGCTATCTAACAAAAAAAATTTTTCAAATCGGACTGGTAGTTCCTCAGATTAGCGCATTCAAACAAAAAAAAATAAATTCTTTTTTTGTTTGAACGCGCTAATCTCAGGAACTACAAGTCCGATTAAAAAAAAATGTTTTTGTTAGATAGCCCGTTTATTAAGGAAGGTTTTAGGCAATTCGAGTTTTTTTTAAATTCAATCCCAAAGGGGGTAAAACGGGGGTGTAAGATTTTTTGTTATTACAAAAAATCTTACTCCCACGTTTTACCCCCTTTGGGATTGAATTTAAAAAATTGAATTTTTAAAAAACTCGTATAGGGTCTCATTGATTAGTACTTTGCTTCTTTTACAGACTGGTAGTTCCTGAGATTAGCGCCTTCAAACAAAAAAAGAGTTTATTTTTTTTTGTAGAGTCTGTAGAGTCGGTAAAATCGGAACATAAACATATTTGACTAGTGCATTTTGAAGTAAATTTTGTGCCCTTTAATTTTGAATAGAACCATTTTTTCGATAGGATAAGCCGTTTTAATGTTATAAGCAAAAAACGTAAAAAAGTGCAAAAAAATCATGGTTTTTAGCCCACCAAAACTACGCCGCTCTGTTTTAGAGGTCGCAAACTTGGATTTGACATCTCCTAAACATGCTTGAGGACACAAAAAAATAAAATCATTTGCTGCGCAAAACGCAAGGTGGACCTACCTTTTTAAGCTCTCGTGACTGGACTATAGGTACAAAACGGTATTTTTCAACACTCTGTTTCTGGGTTTTTAGCATATATGTATGTAATACTCCTATATTGCTAAGCCGGGGTCTGGAGTCGGACGAAAAACTTACGGTTCAGACATATGTATAGTATGTCTATCTCTCTCGCAAGACGTCGAGTCTTATGCGCATGAACAATTTATAATATTAATTGATCTATATGAATAACAAGGTTAGTAATGATAATAATATTTCCGAAATTGTTATGGAAACAATGTGAATCGAATGTTGCAACGCTTGCACACAACGAGATGGATTTCTCGACAAAGATAGAAACAGTTATTTGCTGTCTCACTTACGGCCTGATATTTCCACTTACGGGCGCAAGCAATATAGGAGTATTACATATATGGTTCATAAAATTATGACGTCATACGTCAGTAGAGCAAAAACGATTTTTTAGCGGGCGGGACTAACATAAATATTTCAAAAATTATTTTTGAGCTTATTTGAAATCAGAATGAAGTGATTTAAGCGTCATTTTGTTCAGAATTTATTGCTCTATTAATATAGGTAGGCTACCACAAAAAAATTTTTCTTCGGAGGATTACAATTTTAGATATAATTTTAAAATTTGAATTCAGTTAGTGAATAACAATATAAAATGACTTACCTGATGCGTACAGTGATTGTTTTGTGTGAAAAATTATAATATGGAAGAACACTATGGTTTCACTTATAATAATTTTTGTGGAACGATCTTCAGCACTCAAAAGTCAAAGGTTACTTTTTAAGGGTTTAGTCCTTTTTTTAAAGCTCCGTCCCTTTTATTTCCTTTTTTTGTAAAATGTCCCTTTTACTCCCTTTTTTTGTTGTTTACAATTTGATGTGCATTGAATAAGATGTACTACGTCACATTCGGCGCAACCATAAGAGAGTTCGCAAAAAAAAACGACTGATTTTCAAACTTAAAAACATTATTTCAAACAATCTGCGACAATAAACACATCAACAAAGCAAAAATATTTTTTTGCTTTTATTTTGAATTTTTTTTCTTATACTTACTAATTTTTAAATTTTAACACTAAATAACATATGCGGCACACATTCAATAAATAATAATATAAACTCTATAGTCTAACAATATGTCTTTCATTGTTGGTATAATATTTAAAGTGTTTTTTGTTGTTTTTTTTCTGTCAAATTTACGCCCTAAACCAAATAATGCCTGTCAATGACTGTTTTTGTCTCGCCGCTCTCGGATCCATTCGGAGATGTTCGCTGTCGACCAGCCACATATTATGTCATATATTACAGCTCAATCAATTTTCTATATCATTTTAGTAAGGCATAGCTCAATTGATTTTCTATATCATTTTAGTAAGGTATAGCATACGAAGTAAAAAAAAGCATTGTACATTTTTGACGCCACAACACGTTATTCCAGTAATATCAACCAATAATGTGATAAAAATATAATAATAAATAGTCTTTATTTAAAAATAAATACAATAAAATAATAAATTTTGCAGATAAAAAAACAAATTGTATAAGTTTGAAAAAAATCTATGTTACGAAAGATAATTTTAATATCATAATGTTATATAACAAAAGGTCAATATCAGTTCATGAAATACTGTAGTTTTTTGGAAATTTAGACACTCTCAATCATAAGCTCATTACATTAACATGAGATTTATTTTATTCTGTTTTTAATTAAATATTTTAAAATGTATTTTATAATTATAGTTCAATAAAATGTTAAATAAAAACTCTGCAATAATATTAAATTAAACCTAACAGGTTATGCGCCCAGAGCGCCACACAGCGTTCAGAATTTAAAACCAAGTAAATAAAATAAAAAACGAAATTTAAAAACAAGTAAATAAAAATTGATAAAAATAAAATCGGTTTAAATAAAATTGGCTTCAATAAAAATTGGTAATAAAACGACTTACGTAGTAAAAACAAAATGGCGACAGATGAATTTGGAATTGCGTCGATTGAAAACCTCAAGGACAGTGAAACGTATAGAATGTGGAAATTTCAAATAATTATAGTTTTCAAAGCACATGGATTGCATGGTATAGTAACTGAGCCACGCCAACTACCACTTGAAGTAAATTGGGATAAGAAGGATACACAAGCTCAAAAGATAATAATTCAAACAGTTGATAAGAAAATAATAACTCACTTACTAACCTGTACATCGTCAAAGGAAATGTTTGAAAAAATATGTGAAATGTATGATGGTGCAGAAAATAGAAAAAAGGGACAGCTAATGCAAGATTTTTTCAATTACAAATTTGATAACAGTATAAACATGCAAGCAAACCTAGCTAATATTGAAAATGTAGTTTACAGACTGAAACAATTAAAGCAAAATATAGAAGATGATATGGTGATGTCAAGAATTTTAAGTGCATTACCGCATTCATTTGATTACTTTATTACGGCATGGGAGTCAACTGCTGATGAAGAAAAAACTTTGAAGAATTTAACAAACAGATTAATAAAAGAAGAAAAAAAACAAAATCAAAATAAAGAAGATACACCAATCGCTTTTAAAACGTCTGTAAAGAAGAATGCAATTGAAAGTAAAAAATGTTTCAGATGTAATAAAATTGGACACATTGCAAAAGATTGTAAAAACTGTTGCTCAATCTGCAAGAAAACAAATCACAAGGAAGAGAACTGTTATTTTAGAAATAAAAATAGCAACAATAATTCTAATAATAATTCGAATAAAACAAGAACAGCTTTTCTAACTTATGAAAATAAAAATGTAAGTCAAAGTACTGAGTTCATTGTCGACTCTGGTTGTACTACCGACATGGTATGTGACAAGAATTTACTTAAAAATACAAAAAGCAATAAAACAGACATTGGCACCGCACAGAAATTAGAAGTAATGGTATCAGAATGTCAAGGCGAGTTTATTGGAGAAAATTGTGTACTGCAAAATACCTTGTATGTACCACAGTTAACTAGTAACCTATTCTCAGTTTCAGCAGTAACTGAAAAAGGTGGCGAAGTACTATTTACAAAAGAATATGTTAAAATTTATAAAGATAAACAAGAAGTGTTGAGAGGAAAAAAGGAAAATTCTGCGTTATATAAGTTAAAGGTAATAAAAGAAGTAGAAGAAATGTCTCTAATTAGTCAAAAAAGAGATACAGCAATAGATTGGCATAAGAAAATGGGACATCCTGGCTTAAAAACATTAAAATTCTTGCCTAAAGCAGCTGATGGTGTAAAACTTGAAAAAGCCGACAAGCTTTCGAAACAATGTGAAGTCTGCATAAAAGCCAAACAACACAGACTACCATTCAATAATTGTCGTACTCGAAGTTCAAGATTACTAGCAATAATTCACACCGATGTATGTGGTCCTCTTGAAGAAACTACATGGGATGGAAACAGGTACATTCTTACAATTACCGATGATTTTAGTAGTTTTTCAAAAGTTTATTTACTAAAAAGAAAAAATGAAGTAACGGAACATATAAAATATTACATAAGAGAAACAGAGAGAGAAAAGAAAGAGAAAATATCCTGTATTCGATGCGATAATGGCGGAGAGTACACTAATAAAGAATTAAGATCCTGGTGTAAAATAAAAGGCATCAAAATAGACTACACAATAGCTTATAGTCCACAATTAAATGGAAAAGCTGAGCGGTTAAATCGAACCATCATGAAAAAGCAAGAGCACTACTTTTCGATTCTACCCTAGATAAAGATATGTGGGGAGAAGCCGTGTATTGTGCTACTTATCTAATAAATAGACTTCCTACTAAATCTAAACTACAAAACGCCCTACGAAATGTGGAATATCAAAAAGCCTAATTTATCGAACATTCAAGAATTCGGTTGTGAAGCATTTAAGAAAAATTTACAACAAATCAGAAAATTGGACTCCAGAACTCAAAAATTAATAATGGTAGGATATACAAATAATGGCTATCGCCTGTATGATCCGAAAAAAGGAAAAATAGTGTGTTCAAGAGATGTAATATTTAAATCAAAAAATCCAGAAACTCCAACAGCAAATGAAAATGATCAAAAACATAAAAAAGAAGATGATACGTGTCAAATTCACATAAGCCGTGATGATTCAGACCAAGAAGAATTCCAAGATGTAAAAAACGAAGAGGATTTAGAAACGGATATTGAAAAAGAACCGGAAACAACAATAGAAAATAAAAATCAAAATATAAATAGAAGAATATCGGACACAGAAGAACAAGAAGATGAAAAGGAAGAAAGTAATATAAGAAGCAAACGTGAAACAAGATTGCCTACAAGATTGCAAGATTATGTGTTACTTACATACCAAGAAGCAATATCAGGACCCGAAAAACAGATTTGGAAAAAGGCCATAAAAGAAGAAATAAAATCTTTAGAGAAGAATAAAACCTGGGAAATTGTAAACAAAAAGGAAGCGGCCGAACAAAAGATATTGACAAATAGATGGATATTTAAAATCAAGGAAGATGGTACCTACAAAGCAAGACTCGTAGCGAGAGGTTTCGAACAGAAAAATAATCTAGATTTTGAAGAAATTTTCAGCCCGGTAGCTAGTCAATCATCCATAAAAATTTTATTCGCAATAGCAGCAGCCAAAAATTATCATCTAATGACTTTCGATGTAAAAACTGCATTCCTCTATGGTGAATTGCAGGAAAGTATCTTCATGAAGTTGCGAGAAGGTTTTGAAGAAGCTGAAGATAAAGTCTGTAAGTTAAACAAGGCCTTATATGGGTTAAAACAAGTTCCTCAAAGATGGAACAAGACATTTATCGATGCTATGAAGAAAATAGGATTTGAAAAAACAAAAAATGAACCGTGTGTTCTTAAAAACAAAGATGCTACCATAATAATAGCAATATAAGTAGATGATGGGTTGATTATAGGCAGAGATAAAGAAGAAATGAAGAAGGTGTTTAACAAATTGAACAAAATGTTTGAAATAAAAATATACGAAGAACCTAAATCTTATCTAGGAATGGAAATAATGAGAGATGAACACGGAATCGGTCTGAAACAAGAAGAATACGCAAAAGGTGTTTTGGAAAAATACAATATGAAAAACTGTAAGCCAGCCTCCATACCAGGTTACTCAGATGAAGCAGAAGACAACTCGGAAGAAACGATAAATTTTCCATACAGAGAAGCTATAGGAAGTTTACTTTACCTATCAACAAGAACAAGACCGGATATAGCCTATGCAGTAGGTATTGCAAGCAGACACATGGAAAATCCAGGAAAACGAGACGTAAAAGCTGTGAAAAGAATATTTAGATATATAGCAGGAACATTAAGAGAAGGCATATATTTCAAGAAAAACCAAGAAAATTCAGAGCTAAAAGTTTTTTGCGACTCAAACTATGCAGGTGACACTGAAACTAGAAGAAGTACAACAGGGTACACGTTATTAGTGTCAGAAGGACCTGTCTCCTGGTCATCAAAAAGACAACCAGTAGTTGCTCTTTCTTCAACAGAAGCAGAATTCATCGCTGCAGCTGAGTGTTGCAAGGAAGCAATTTTTATAAAGTCATTGTTAGCCGATTTAGGGGTAAATATAAAACTATCATTTAATAGAGATAATCAAAGTGCTATTCAACTTATTAAAACAGGAATTTTTAACAAACGTTCATAACATATAAGTAAATGTTAGATTTCACTACATTCATGAACTTTATGTTGAAAATGAAATTGAATTAAAGTATTGTCCTACTGAAAAACAAAGTGCTGATATATTTACTTAATTTTTATGTAAAGTTAAATTCAACAAACACAAGGAAACTATTTTAAAAAATTTTAAATGAAATATGTATTATTATTAAAAGGTAAATTATAAGTATTGTTTTTTGTATTTCTATAAACAATTATTAAAATTAAGAGAAGGTGTTACGAAAGATAATTTTAATATCATAATGTTATATAACAAAAGGTCAATATCAGTTCATGAAATACTGTAGTTTTTTGGAAATTTAGTCAATCTCTGAATCATAAGCTCATTACATTAACATGAGATTTATTTTATTCTGTTTTTAATTAAATATTTTAAAATGTATTTTATAATTATAGTTCAATAAAATGTTAAATAAAAACTCTGCAATAATATTAAATTAAACCTAACAATCTAAATGTCCCTTTTTCTTTTTCTGCCATCTGGGAAATATGACTGCTTTGTGAATTTGCGCTTTGTTGAAATCATGTTTAAATCCTTATTATTTTTATTAACAAAGGATTCAAAATTCTTCGCAAAAACTGAAAATGAAATATAATAATTATAATTTATTAGAATAATATTATTATAATTTAGGTGCACGCTAACTCATTAGTGTTTTCGATACTGGATGAGTCCCTGACAGAAATATTAGACTTTGAGTATAGACATGTAATAAGTAATAACAGTAGTTAATTCCCAAAACCAACTTGCCTTTAAATGAATCATTATCCAGATTGAACATCTGACTCATGTAATTGGAAGCATGTTGAATTATGAATTCTTTTTCATGTTCTTCGTCAACTTTCTGAGATACAGTATTTCTCTCAATAAGAAAATCGGAAATTTCGTTTTCATTATTTGGTTTTACAGGCAAAATTTCTTTTTGGCTAAAACTATTGTCACACTCAGTTTCTTGATTCTTTCTCATGAACAAAACAACTGCATGGACATGTTTACATGTTGTGTTTTTAATTAAGTACTCTACATTCACATGTGTATTTGTGAAAACAAATGTTACAAAGTTGACAAAACATTACTTGACAATCACTAGAACAAGGCTGTTTAAAAATAACTTTGTAATCAATGTTCTGTCTTGCAGACTTAACTATAAATACTCCATTTTCTTTTTTTTCTACTTTCTGTAGCAATTGTTCTGCCTTTTTGTGAGCTTGCATAATAACCCTTCCTTGATACGTATTCCTGTGAGGTCTTTTAATAGATATAATTCTCTTCCACATTTTATCATCTACTACTTCCTCAAGGGTATTTAATAATTTTTCTAGCCTGATGTTACCATTATATTTAAGTTTCTCATTTTTAATATATCTGTTCAAGCTTTCCAGTGCCATATTTGTGTTAATACCTACAACACTGTTTAAATAGGAAACACTTTTTACAAACTGGAAGTATTCTTTTTCTCGTCAAATGTCAAATAAAAGCGCCAAAAGAGGAAGCATGTTAAAAACAAATCACATCGTGGATCTGAAGTGTGCTGAGAGTGACCGAGGTAGCATGTTAAAAACAAATCAGCATCGTGAATCCGAGAGTGACCGAGAGCGGCGAGACAAAAACGGTATCCTGTAAGTCGCTGGGAGCCCTGTTATAGGCTATTTAACTATACCGACAAACACGAGTAATTTGCATTCGGCTCCTTTGCAATTTGCATTTTTAGAAACATGTGTTCAAAATCTGTCAACATTTTCCCCAAAGACGTTAAATACATTCAAGGAACACAAACCCTCCTGTCCGAGAAATAAAAACGAAATAATTTGTTGGTGTAAAATCAATAATAAAAAAGCTTTTCCTCTTGTCAACTCAATTCGTGGACACACTGTACATGAATAAAATGACGTAAAAATTCAAAATGGCGCCAAAATTTACAGGCGGTGGTCACCTAGATTATCTTATGGAAAAACGCTTCGATGAAGTTGATATTCAGTATAAACTATATAGAGGCTCAAAAATGGCTGCCGAGGGTATAATTGATCCGATTTCTTGACAATCAATTTTATATGTGTACCTCGCCGTACGAACTGTACTTATACTGTATAGGTTTTCAATTGTTTATAACTAATTGGGGTTTGCTGCACAAACGCTGAAAATCGGGCACAAACCAGCACAAACGTAGCACAAACGAATCGCGTAATAAAAAATTGAAAATACCGAGGTGGGGGTGCTGTCGTTTCCCTGGCACCCCCAATTTCAATTGTTTATAACTACCTAATTGGGGTTTGCTGCACAAACGCTGAAATCGAGCACAAACCAGCACAAACGTAGCACAAACAAACGCTCCTACTTTGAACTCAAAATTCCGAGGTGGGAGTGCTGTCGTTTCCCTGGCACCCCCACTTTCAATTGTTTATAACTAATTGGGGTTTGCTGCATAAACGCTGAAAATCGAGCACAAACCAGCACAAACAAACGCTCCTAGTTTGAACCCAAAATTCCTAGGTGGGGATGCTGTCGTTTTCCTGGCACTCCCACTTTGAATTGTTTATAACTAATTGGGGTTTGCTGCACAAACGCTGAAAATCGGCCACAAACCAGCACAAACGAATCGCGTAATAAAAAATTGAAAATTCCGAGGTGGGGGTGCGGTCGTTTCCCTGGCACCCCCACTTTTAATTGTTTATAACTAATTGGGGTTTGCTGCACAAACGCTGAAAATCGGGCACAAACCAGCACAAACGAATCGCGTAATAAAAAATTGAAAATTCCGAGGTGGGCGTGCTGTCGTTTCCCTGGCACCCCCACTTTCAATTGTTTATAACTAATTGGGGTTTGCTGCACAAACGCTGAAAATCGAGCACAAACCAGCACAAACGTAGCACAAACAAAGGCTCCTAGTTTGAACCCAAAATTCCTAGGTGGGGGTGCTGGGGAAATGCACCTAATACTTGTTGTGTTCCAGGCTGTTGTGTTAATAGCGATTCAAGTAAAATAAAATTTTATAGATTCTCCGCGCGGAGTTATAACCTCGAAAAACGACCAAAGTTGATCAAAACGTTAATAAAAGTCAAGTAAGTAAAACCATGATATTACAACTTATTTGGAAATTATTAATGTAAATCAGTAAAAGAAACTTTTTGTCTTTCTTTAGTGCTGATGCAATTAAAAGCACAAAATAGGCATTGTGATAACTTGGAATTAAATAGTACTTTCTATACGACATTCGGTTTATTTTAACATAAAATAATATTCTTTACAATTCATTCGTAAATCGTAATGACTAAAGAGTTACATAATTTACAAATTAAATAGTTATTATACTCCATACGACTAACTACTACAGGCATGAAATCATTGACATTTATTAAAAAAAAATACGCTTTATACCTACTTATTTTTCTATCATAGGTTTGCGAGACCAATGCGGAGGAGTCAAAACTCAAACGGTTTCGAAGTGGAAAACACTAAGCTTACTAATACAAGAAAATGGAACGATATGCAAAAAAATAGTATGTAATGCTCCGAATTTTTCAAATTAAAGTAGATATTCGAATATTCGTTCAAACTTTTATTCGAATAATTCAATATTCATCTATTCGAATAGTAAAAAGAAGAAAACAAACTAATCAATGCGTAAGACAGTTTTTTTTGTTATCAATAGTCGGGAACCTGTTCGGGAGTTGAAGAAAGAATTTCGGTATTCGAATCTCCGACTATTGATAACAAAAAAATACTGTCTTACGTTTTGATTTGCTTGTTTTCTTCTTTTTACGTAGTCGGGTTTTAGTTTTTTTTACTTTATTTTTGCAACAATGTAATGTACTCGTAGATATAATTTTATTTCTTAATAATTAAATGTAAATAAATAATTATATTTTTTAATGACAAAATCACAATAAACGTATTTTCATACAATTATTAAACTATTCAATTTGCACCAACTTTCATATAATTTATATAAATGATCAACATTATAATATATAGGTGAGGCAGACCACCCGTAACAGTCTTTTTTTTTCAAAACCGGTGTCTCGGTGACAGAAGTTTGCCGGATGCACTTTGCAATAATTCTATTCTTAATGGTGTCATCGCGAAATTCTTCAATATGTTTAATATGACAGAAAGCTAATTTCTCGCCTTTCTTCAATGCAGCCTCAATAAAAGAGATCGAGTGCTTAATACTTTCAAGCCCAGTCCGCAAGATCACCGGCGCCATAGTTTGAGGTTATGCAGCTGTCAGTATAAAACATACACGTTTATTTTTCTATTATACTTCAAAATTGAAGAAGAAAAAAACTTAAAATAAATAATTTTCACGTACCTTTTATGCTATGCTATTTATACTATTTGCACACAGCTAGATAAAATGGTATCCGTTTATTAAAAAATTTCCCGATATAAGACAACAATAAAAAATAGTTCAATCGTACACTATTGCCCGCTAGCGGCGCTAGTAGGCTTCGTGCACACAACCTATACACAAGTTAATAGAAGTAATTCGTATACAAAAATTAATACTTTGTTATAACTATAAAAAAACCTAACCTTTAAAACTTCTTACCAAATAGTCATTGTTATACATTAAATAGCGGACCCGTCCCGGCTTCGCTCGGGTGGTATGAAATTATGATTTAATAGCGGTCACCCATTACTCCGCTCACGTATATTTAGTATAGCTGATCCGGCAAACGTTGTTAATAATTTCTTGGAATAATTACATTACTCACTCGCTTCGCTCGTTCGTTTGAATTTTATTAATACAGTACTCACTCGCTTCGCTCGTTCGCTTGAATATTATAAATACACTACTCACTCGCTTCGCTCGTTCGCTTGAATATTTTCGCCTACTCACTCGCTTCGCTCGTTCGCTTGAATATTATAAATACACTACTCACTCGCTTCGCTCGTTCGCCATATATGTATTTTTTAAAGCTTAATATAAAAATCGCGATTAAAAATCAGGGGTTGATCGTATAAGGGTGAAAATTTAGAGTTGTATCTATTTTTCAATGCTGAATCATGAAAAAATTAAAAAAAAAAAATTCGTCCAAAAAATTAAAAAAAAAATTTGGGGTGGACCACCCTCAACATTTAGGGGGATGAAAAATAGATGTTGTCCGATTCTCAGACCTACCCGATAAGCATACAAAATTTCATCAAAATCGGTCGAGCCGTTTCGGAGGAGTTCAATTACGACCGTGACAAGAGAATTTTATATATTAGATTTAACTGGTTCTTATTACCCAATACTATATTATATTAGCACATATGATGGACGTAAAAAATAGATATATGTATAATATTTAAAATTAAGCACCAATGTCACAAACATTTTCATTATTTTTTAGACCATGGATCGCCATTTTCTTATGACATCCGGTTTATCGCACAATATGTTTAAATGCGGCAGATGTGACTATTGCGTAACTCCTCCAATTTTTCAATGCAAATTCGATCATTTGTTATGTAGTGTGTATTCCGAGGGCAGGTCAAATTGTTACGTATGCACGGAACCAATATTTCCAGCCTCGAAAATTATCGAAAAAGTCGCCCGCTGCTTGCAATATCCATGTATGTACCAAGCCGCTGGATGTGACTCAAAACTACAATTTGAACAAATCAACAACCACGAAATACAATGCGAATACGAACCTCACACGTGTCCTGTTACTTCGTGTAAAGTCGAAATATCGTATCCTGATGTTAAAAATCACTTTTTGGCCACCCATCAAGAGTTGTGCCAAGAAACCGACACAGGTGACATAGAAATTAGTTTGGGTATACTCGAATGCCACACAGTCAAGTTCATTCAAGCATTTAATCATACATTTTTGCTTCATTTAAAACGAAATAAAGAATCTGATTATACAGCTGTACTTTTGCAATATGTTGGAGCCAAAAAGGAAACAGATAAGTTTAGTTACGAAATAAAATTAAACGACTCAGGTACAGGGATGTGAAAAAATAATCGATTTTTATATTAATCGATTATTTTTTTCTTATAATCGATTTTTAACAATCGATTTTTTTAATAATAATAATCGATTTTTTATAAATCGATTAATTTTTTAATAATAATAATCGATTTTTTATAAATCGATTATATAAATTACACTTTTAAATCGATTATATAAATTACACTTTTTTCATTTATTTTTATTTTTTTTTTTTTGTAATATTAATATTAAGAAAGAATATAGGCTTTGGGAAAACCAATGCAGCCAACATTTACAAATTACACGTTTTAATCGATTTTTGTAAACAACGCCATCTGTGCGACGGATGAAAAAACGTAAAATAAGTTCAATAAACGTAAACTAATCAGTCGGAAAACGGCGCCATCTGTATGAGTGTTTTCGAATAATAGAAAAAATCGATTTTTCCACAAAAATCGATTATTTCTTCAAAAATCGATTTTTTACAAATCGATTTATATTGAAAAGAGAAAAATCGATTATTAAATAATCGATTTATTTTGAAAAGAGAAAAATCGATTATTAAATAATCGATTTTTTTTACTCAATGTCACATCCCTACTCAGGTAATGAACTTTCTATTCAAGGACGAGTCGTTTTCTAAGACAAGTCTTCCAATTCGCGGAATACAGTCATAATAATGGACAGATATGTATGTAACGAAGATGAAGCTATGTCGTGTTTATCGATTAAACAGAAAATTGAACACAAACCAAATGAAACGATTTTACAAATAATTGAATGTCCGGTCTGTTATGGGTATATGACACCACCGGTGATGCTATGTAAATTAGGGCACAGTGTGTGTCACGAATGTCGAAAAAGATTCAACATTTGTCCTGTTTGTAAACAGTCATTCGGTGAATCACGAAACTATGCTTTGGAAAATATGATTACGACCTACACAATATTGTGCAAGAATAATAAAGATGGATGTTTGGAGACGGGTTCAGTTTCTCACATTAAAAATCATGAACTCAATTGTCCATACATAGATTTTAAATGCATCGTCTGTGATTGGCATGGCAAATTCGATGATATATTACCGCATACTGAACAAAAACATTATGAGTTTCTAATATGGTCGTTTTTTCCAAATCATTTCGGTTCGCAAAGATGGATCATTGAATCGTTCGGAAAACCTTTCGTGTTATTTTTCGATTTCCACGAAAACATAGCACACTTCGCTATTCAAGCTTTTGCTGACTGTGAAAAGTATATTTACACTTTTCAACTAGGTAAAAACAAACAAATGATTATTGTGACGGAAATCTGTACGAGTTATAAATTGTCAAAGAGTGGTTCCATGATAACAAAAGTAAATTTAATAAATCACTTAGTAAACTGATAAATTAGCAACAAACTACACTTTGACAGCTAAAACAAAACAACCGTTTACTAAGCCAACGCGAATTTCAACTGTTTGCTAAGCCTTCTGTTGTTTTATCAATTAATTTAGCATAGCCTACTATTAAAAATCAGTGCTTTACGTATAACTCTGTTATTTTTGAAAATAAATCCATCAACCCTCATATCAAATTAAAGAGAAAAAAAATCTCTTTCTAATGGTGTCATGGCCATCTTTGACGTGTATTTAAAAAAACAAAATTAATACAAGTATCTCTAAAACTATAAAAGTAAATAAAAATATGAAAAGAGATTTGAAATCTTCATAAAAAAGAGCCTTAAGAAAGTGAAAATATTTTTTTTCTAACTTACTTAATAAGCGAGTTATAAACAAAAAACGAAAATGGGTAAATCTCGTTTTTCAACTGTCGGTCGCGAACCAAGCAAAATATGGAAATTCTGACTACGCAGGGTAATAGTACTGGAGATTCTGCACATTTTGTCTCATTTAACCAAATCTCTATCTCCCATAACAACGGAGATCCCCATGTTGAGGATGAGTCTGTGGACACACTGTATATGGATATATATATTATAGCAATCGCTTTTTTTCAGCTGACCCGAATTCAATCGGTTGCGCGGCTAGCTACAAGAAGGCTGCGGGGTCATGGGTCGGAGAACAAAAATTATTATCTAGTTATACGATCGCACTTGTTTTTGGGAAAGCAGTCTCAAAATTTAAGTACAGGAAAAGCCCTTAATGGGCAATAAAAAACCCAACCACCTACCACTCGACACTTAGGACAACACAAAAATGTGAACGGTCACAATGAATCCTGCACCAAAATTAACTCAATTTAAATTTAAAATCGCCTCTAAACTCAGAATCACCTAACCAGAGACGGACCTCGATGGAAAATTAATTAGTGGGCCAGATACCGACCGAGAGATCGAAAGGCGCCAGAACTTATAGGGCCACACTGCGTAAGTCTCTGGTCGTCCAAACTGAGACGTAGAGAGGAGTCACAGTTAGGGATAAATCGTGGAAGATAACCACATTGGTCAAAAGAGATCCGAAAAATATTCCGGAACAGAGTCCAGAACCACAATCACAGTTATATTAATCCCAGGCCTAACGCTGTTACTTCCTTAGCAAGATAAACAGAAAAAAAAATCCGAGATGATTTCAAAGGCCAATACCACACGATAACTTAACCTAAAATACCAAAAAACAACAGATTACGAACACAATATCGGGACACACAGTATTCGAGACACCAAAAAATAAAAAGGCGGCACTGTAATCACAGGACCCACGGAACTTCCAACAATCGAGACAAAAATCCTAATTCAATAGGCCTCGATGCCTCACAAGAACCTACTTATTCTATCGCAAAACGCTAGCGTGACATTAGCGAGCGATAGCGGAATTCTCAACACAAAATCTTCATAAATAACGAAGCGATAACGGAATTCACAATCATTAATCTTTCACATTTATTTCCACTTAATCCGTACCTGTACGGAAATTCCTGTGCCTGAAAAGAAAACACATAGCATAATTGATTCTGGACATAAACACTTTAAAATTGGAGAGACTGGCGACGTGGAATTTAAACTTAATTCATAATAAGATTCAAAATATTCCGGAAAATTCCCAATGTAGTGCAAGAAATCCTACAGGAATATAATAATAATAATATATTTAGCTGCAAAGGAGACCAAAGTCTATTACATAGTCAGGTAAAAGTATACAATACATAATACATAAGGTGTCACTTAAAAACATTTAAAAATTCATTCACAGAGTAAAAACAGTGATTTATTAAAACGTCTTTTACCTTTTTTTTAATTTTTTAGAGTCAAGGCAATGTAAAACATTAAAATATCTGATTCCAATATTCATAGGACCTTCATATGCTAGCTTGGTCCTACAAAAGGGCTGTATTAAATTGTCGTTATTCCTCGTAGCGTAACTATGAACACTGCTGCGTTTTGAAACTTCACTGGAGTGAATAAGAATTAAAATTTTATAAAAAAATACACAATAAAACGGTAAAATGTTGGTCCCTTTAAAAAGATCTCTGCACGGAGAATTGTAAGGAGCATTAAATATTGTACGGATTATTCTTTTTTGTATTCTAAATATGTAGTTGCTACAGAAGCAACATTATTCATTTTAATCCTGACGGGAATACCTAAATTGACCCAGTACTACGCAGAGTGGTCGACATTCAGAAATGTAAAATGACGCTGTTTACAAGTTGTGTAATATTTGTTAATGAGAATTGGGGTCCCGATACAATAGCTTTTAAATATTTTGAGTCAGGGCATTCATTCATGAAAGCCGACGCTATTCACGGTGACATTGGCAAGCAATGGAATAAAGCCCAAGAAGTGTTAGATTTTGAAAATCTTTTTAACCTCATTAAAAAATCATGCCGAACCAATAAGATCATTGAACTTCACCTTGAAGATTTTGTGAGTTTTGAAAATGGGTGCCAGCCTAGAAAACAAGGAAAAAATACAATTCCATTATTGAATGATGTTAAAATATGTCAGTTTAGAAAAGGAAGTAGATCCCTCTTTTTTAAAAGTGAATTAATGGACGACTTAGAGTTTAAGAAAGTTACATTTTTAAAACCTAAATTTAAGCATATTTTGCCTGACGTGAAGCAAGCCAGTGCTTGTAGGGGAATTAACCAGGAAAAAAAGGACAAAATAATTAAAGAGTTGCTCGGTCAAATGCCGCCCAAAAAACAGTTATTTTGGCGCCAACTTCCCGTGTCTAAGGCATCAGAAGATCTTGGTAAACTTGAGGGAGAAGTTGTAATAGATTTATAGTTTTTTTTTGAGTTTAATAAGATGCCACGTACTCTCTGGTAGAATAAAAGAATAATTATGTAAATGCTGGAAATGAGTTCGCGTAATTTGGGGGAGCGGCTAGCAAAAAAAAAAAAAATGTCGGAGAGAGGGGTGGGTCGTGAGACAGTCCAGCTCTCGTACTGAAGGTATTATAATTGGGCGCCAAAATTCCTTATGCCAGAATCCCCAAGCTGGAAATGATCAAGCTAAATTATAATTTGTTACTGTATATTTAATATTAACAAAAATTAAAACGCGCGAAATTGAAACGTGATCAGAATAGCGATTCTAAAATTTCCACAAACCGGACTAAATTAATAAATATCGAAAATAGTTTCAGATTAAAGCGTTAAGATCAAATTATAATTTGCTGTGCACATTATTTAACACAGAAAAATAAATGTTCAAGATGGCGACAAATTTTATTGGTATTATTTTGTTAACATGCCGAATCATTTGCTTCGGTCGAATCTATGATTCACAAAATTTTAAAATGAACGGTTCTTGTGTTTATTTAAATGGAGTACTGAATCGTATCTTTGAAAAGAAGTAACATGTAAGATTCGATTCACTGAACGAAATTCTAGAGCACTCAAAAGTATTGTAAAAAAAAGAAATAAGAAGTGAATTTAGCGTAAATTTTGGAGATTAGCACACTGTAAATGTAATCGACACTTACTAGAAAACTGCAGCCAATGATTGCTGAAATAAAGATGCGAAGGAAGTGTCTGACCCTTGAATCAGCGGCGGTTAAAGCTGCAACACGTGGCGGACAAGCAGGGCACCGTAACAGTTGAAATAGCCGTGGTACCAAGGAAGAAAAGATAACGGATCCTCCTGCCACCTTATCCTGAAGATGCCGACAGACGTTTTCACGAAACAATAATCAATGATGGGCGAAGATCAACCAGGAATTCCGCGATAACTTGGAACTCCAATTTTCACACTAATCAGTTGTTAAAATTCACTGATCTCTCCAAAATAGCTTTCACACAACACAACTTGTAATTAATGAAGCCTTAGGCTTAACAAAAACAGTCGATGAAAATTAGAATCTTTTCTTTTTAAACCAACAAACGTGACCACATTGCTACTTTCAATAAAAATCGACGAATAATGCCGGAAACGAAATCAATTCCAAAATTTGCAGTATTTGACCGATATTACGTGCGTTTGTCGCCGACCTCAGTGCATCTCACTTGTTCGCATACGAGGCTCGCAATAGCGTGGTCTTCGTCTTACTCATAGGTTATTATTTTTGAAATAAATTGATAATTATGGCATAAAGCGTTCATGTACGAAAAGGGTACAGTATTATGGTAAGGGTAGTTTATTTTTGGCTTGCGCTATTTAATGAATATGAAAATAATTAAGTAAAAATCATAAGATACAAAACGAACCGTGACAAAGATAAACCCTATAATAATTAATTTTAGTCAAAATATATAAAGTTTTTCTCGTTAGTTTCGGTCAGGTAAGTGGACTTACTTGTTTTTTTAATTAAAAAAAAATTCATACTTGTTTTTTTATTGGCAAAAATTGCTTTTTTTAAAATAAAGTTTGCATTTAAGTAAGTCTGAAATAATGTTTTTTTCATTTTTTTTTCAAAATACAGTTATGCCTCTTAGGCATTCCATGTGTCATAAGCGGATCAGTATGTGTGCAAAAAATCAAGGTTCCAAGTCAAATATAACTTAAATTAAATATTTTTTTCTGAAATATTTGACAAAAAATTGATTTTCCAAAACTTTACAGTTTTGACTTACTGGGTTTTTGGTTTTTACCGCAGAGTAGATCTAGAGTATACCGCGTTGTAATAACGGTGAAGAACCTGAAGTAAACATCGGTGAATGCAAACATATATACCGGGTGTTAATAAGGGTCGCGGAACATATTTAAAACAAAACAAGTGATTTTACGACGAACTGTTTTATTGCGAATGCGCAGAGAAGCAAAGTGATTTAACGACGAACTGTTTTATCGTAAATGCGCGTGGAAGAAAGTGATATAACGACACACTGTTTTATCGCGAGCGCGTGTGGAGGTTGAGTGATATTACGACGTACTGTTCTATCACGTCAACTACAACTACCGTGACGCGACGTACTGTGTCATCGTAGAAAAATATCAAAAATGGAAAATCCACGAGAAGAATCGCCATCAGGCACAAACACTCCGGAACCACTTAACCCAGGAGCACAAGGACAGGTTTCAACGGAGGTTCAACTCCTCATCACACAAATGAATGGAATGATGGAAATGCTTTTACGCAAAGAAAGTGAGTTAGACAGATTAAGAAGTATAATATCAAATGAAGCAGTTACCCAACGGGCAGCTTCGTTACCAAAAATCCCAGTTGCCGAAGTTGGAGCGCAAATACCACCGATTGGACTACTAACCGACATCATTGACGTTGAGATGTGGGTCGACAGAGTAGAAGAAGTCCAGAGAATGTACGACGTATCTGACGAGGTAATCAGATTACTGGGTACGAATAAATTTAATGGCAACATGAAGAAGTGGTACGAGACGAACACATCCGTTTGCTCAAAACCGTGGTCTGAAATCAAAGATGAGGTCATTGATTTATTTTCACATCATGATAACGTATTCGAATGCATGGAAAAACTGAGGTACAGAACATGGAAGCGTAACGAACCATTCGAGGATTATTTCCATGAGAAAGTTCGTCTAGGAAACCGAGCAAGGTTGAGCGAACCGGAAATAGTGTCTCACATAATTCGAGGAATTGACAATTTTACAGTCCGAACACAAAAGGTATGCACTAAATACACACGTTTGAGAGATTTACTCAGCGCCATGAAGCTGGTTGTTGGCGAAATTAAGTCATTGCGTTCGGGTGATAATAAAAATCAACAGAGCGAAAAACAAACCAAAACCCCAGATACTCAAACAACGAACCAATCGCTGACCGGAAGGTCGACGGTTACTTGCTACAAATGTGATAAGCAAGGTCACATTGCAAGAAACTGCACCGACAAAAACAATAAACCTTCGACGGTTTCAACAGAGAAGTCTAACTACAAACAAGCATAGTCATCGACTCTCGTGATAAACGATCCACCTACCAAATACTACAAACCAGTGCAACTCGGTGATCGAGTAATAATTGCGTTAATCGATACAGGAAGCAAAAAACGATCCACCTACCAAATACCACAAACCAGTGCAACTCGGTGATCGAGTAATAATTGCGTTAATCGATACAAGAAGCAAAAAACGATCCACCTACCAAATACCACAAACCAGTGCAACTCGGTGATCGAGTAATAATTGCGTTAATCGATACAGGAAGCAAAGTGAACTTGATCCGAGAAAATCTGACATTTAAAACATTGTGCTTCATTTTAAAAATGTGTAACATTAATTTACATACTTATATTATAGGTACATATAATTAATTAACCAGCTAGTAACACCTCTGGTATATTGCCGTAAGCCTCCAGAGGTCTGCGAATTACATTTTGAGAAACACTGCTCTGAATTTTTAATAAGAAGTTATTTAAATATATAATTAAATAAGAAGATATTTAAATTTTTGTTTTCTACCTGAAGCATATAACTTAAGTTGGGGTTGTTAATTCTGAATTTTGAAATTAAATTTTACCTACTACCAGAGGACAGTAAAAGCAGAAATTAATTAAATTGGGGTTGATTTCTTCTGCCAGGTAAGAAAAACTATACCGTATAAAAGAAAGAAACTGGTGATATTTCTTCAGTTCGGTAATAAACTTTAAAATTATAAAGTGCTCTGCTGTGGAAAACAAATTTTAAGATTTATCTGTGCAGAAGAATTTAGTATTTCGACTTTTTTTTTCAAGCAAGTGTGACGGTTTAAAAACATATTTTATAAAAAATGGAAAATTATACGTGTCCGGTGTGTTTTTGCTATTTAAACGAACCATATTTCTGCGAAAACAAACATACCATATCTCGAGGGTGCCACGAAAATGTGACCAGTTGTCCATTGTATCGTTCAACAATATCAAGAAAAAGATACTATCAGCTACAATTAGAATTGGAACAAATGTTGGGTATTCCATGCCTCAATAGTGACGAAGGATGCACCGTAACGGAAACCCTTTACGAAAAGATTACCCACCACGCTGTCTGTGAGAAAAATCTCCAGGATTGTGTTGTGCTGGCTGCGTGTGGCGAGGTCACGTGTCCGCGGCATTTGATCATGTGATCAAAAAACATAATGATCTGTTTATTAAAGATTTACGGTCCGACAATTATGAACATGGTGCGGTGTTTTTTGTCATTTTGGATAAACTTTTGGTGCACGCTACAGTGAGTTATTATAACGATATATATACTTTTAAATTTCGTTGTTTAAACGATGAAAAGTTTATTGAGGAAAAGACTATAATATTAATTGTTGACGAATATAATTATGTGTCACTCAAGGAAGACGACTGTTTAGTTGTCAAACTACAGTGGATGGTCGTATTTAGACCAAGGTTTACCTTTGACCATTATGAAACTGGTCCATGAGCCTTCGAAAATTTTCCAGACGCATCCGATGTTTCGTAACACCCACCTCCTACCTTTAACGTTGTCGTATTACAACCAAACTAATTATATTTTTCAACAGACAAATTGAAGCCTTTGAAAGCTCTCAAACAAAAATGCCTTGTGTTTTTACCCGACTCTAAAATTCTTTAGCATTTCAGTGTAGGTTTAGGCGGGATCCTACTAATCACCACCAGCCCGACTTTGCTTCGCGGGGGGTATTAAATCATGAATCAAAATAATTTTTAAAAATCTGTGTCCCAGATGTCATTCTAAACACCTAATTGCGGCAGGCATGGCAATAAAAAAATAAAAAGTAATACCATGTCAGGATTTTTTAAATTTCTCATTGTATAGACAATTTTTGTTGGCGAAAGTTGTTTTTTTTGTGCTTCTCTTGTTTTTAAAATGTGTGTGTAATTTTGTTTAATTTAAATAAAAATGAATATTATTACATTCTGTGGTGACTTCAGAACAACTGAACAAGTGGTCGAGTAACTGCGGCAACGAGGAATTTTGCGCAAAAATCCACCAGCATGTTTGAGAGTAGATTGCGACCGCTTGATGACCCAAATTAAGGCTGGAGCAGCAATGGCGTGACTTGGCGATGCCCTAGGCAATAAAGGCTGCACAAAATCCATTAGAGATGGCTCATTTTTAGCGAATAGCCATCTCAAACTACATGAATTTTGTCTGCTTGCCTATACTTGGGCATTGTCTTTGCCTAGCGCTGCCCAAAAGGCTATTTGTAATGGATTGCAGAAAATCCTTTTAGATTAGGTGGGCCAAGTTAAGTGGTCGAAATCGGTAGGCATTTAAAACTATTTATTTTAATTAAACTTAATGAAATATGCTAGTACATATAAACTTAACTTCCTAGATGAATCAGTAATGGCCCGACGCAAATATAATCGGTAGCACAGAGTGCCCCAACGCTGGGTGTTTGGGATGTACGACATCGAGCGAAAGGTGGGAGTTTTAGAGTTTGTCCCAGATCGCTCGAAGGAAACACTGCAGCCAATTATTGAAAGAATTGTGCTCCCTGGTAATAATTATTTTTTTTTTTGTAAAAATTATATGTTCATATATTGTGTATTCGTTATTCCGTATTCTATAAATTAACTATTCATAGGAACAACAATTCATTCTTATCGTTGGGGAGCTTACGAGGGAGGTGCCATCAGTGCTATTCCAGTTGTGCCACCATATATACATGTTTCAGTTAACCACACTGAAAGCTTTGTGGATCCCGTAACTGGAGCATGTACAAATCATGTGGAGGTATTCTGGAAAAATGCCAAACAGAAGAACAAACTGATGAGTGGCACTACTTCGGAACTGCTACCCAGTTATCTCGATGAATTCATGTGGAGGCAGCTCCAGGGTAAAAAAACAATCGAGGCGTATGACAATATACGTTATTGCATATTATTTTTTTGTTATCTGTAGTCGCGGGCCTGTTCGGGAGCTGAAGAAAAAATTTCGGTATTCGAGTCCCCGACTACTGATAACGTTTTGATTTGCTTGTTTTCTTCATTTACGTAGTTGTATTTTGGTTTTTTAACTTTTAATTTTAAATATATAGATTAGATGTTTATTTATTATTATTATTTATAAGTACATAGCTGTAAGGAAAAAATTATGTATTTTTTTAAAATTTTTGTATATTAATTATAATGGCTAATCAAATAAATTTATTATTAATTATTTATTTGTTACATTTTTAAAAGGAGTTAGATCACCAAACTTGCTCGTATTATTATTAATGTTTAAATATCTTTTATAAGTGGTACGTTGATCTTATTATCACAGCTGGGTCAAGATCATGTGATTTTTATCGTCTCCAACAACGTTTCCTAAACTTTTTTACCCTAGATATTAGCAAGACAGAAAATAAATGTAGGTAGTGTCAGAAAAAAAATTTTAGAAATACCAAAGCGCAATCTAGAAGTAAGTAATTAAAAGAATTATATTATGACCGTTAGTGTTTAACGATTTACCGAATGAACTGATGACATATTAAATACCAAAAAAGACACATAAAAAAAACTCAAAAAATCGATAAATATGCGTTACTTACCAGTGGAAGACTAGCTCGAACTTGTATTAGCTTAAGCAACGAATAATTTGTGGATGGAAAAGTCGAAAGCCGAAAATTTGACTTGGGAACTTTGTTTGGACTAGTTAGGAGATAAATATACTAAAAGTCCTTACCCCTCCGAAGTACGCCCGAGGGGGGGGGGGGGCACAAAGAAGGTCCCGTTTTTTGGTTTTTTGCTTTTATCTCGAAAACGGTGCGTCGTACGAAATTTTGTTGTACTACATAATGAAAGCTGATAAAATTCTCTACAGCTTTAACTTTCACGCTTTTTATCTATCTCCATTCTTTGCCTAGCTATGAGCTTCGAAAAAGGGCCGATTTTCAAAAATGTGTTAAATTCTCTGTAGCACATTGTAACAATACGAATTTGCCAAAATCATTTCTAATGCTCATCCACACTATTAAAAACACCCACACACTATTAAAAAATAACAAGCTGGGAGTACCTCCACGCGGTGAAGGCGGAAACAGTTTACTTTTAAACTGGATAAAACTCCCAATAATATCAATGAATAAAATTCTCGACCAATTTTTCAGACAATGTATTAACAAAAAATTACAACAAATAATTCAAATAATTGACGTTTCGATCCGGATTTGGATTTTCTTCAGAATCGAGCTAAAAAAATAAAAATATAAAAATTAATTATTAATTAGTTTATATCTAAGAAATTAAGCCGTAGATTCGACAGATGAGGAGAAAGAAGAAGAGGCAAACGCTGAGGAACCACAACCAGGCCCGTCTCGCCCAAAGAGGCAGCGAATTAAATAATTCATTTTTTAATAAGGTGGATGAGCAATAAGAAATGATTTTGGCAAATTCGTATTGTTACAGTGTGCTACAGAGAATTTAACACATTTTTGAAAATCGGCCGTTTTTCGAAGGTCATAGCTAGGCAAAGAATGGAGATGATAAAAAGTGTGAAGTTAAAGCTGTAGAGAATTTTATCAGCTTTCATTATGTAGTACAACAAAATTTCGTACGACGCACCGTTTTCGAGATAAAAGCAAAAAAACAATAAACGGGACTTTCTTTGTGCCCGCCTCCCTCGGGCGTACTTCGGAGGGGTAAGGACTTTTAGTATGTTTATCTCCTAACTAGTCCAAACAAAGTTCCCAAGTCAAATTTTCGGCTTTCGACTTTTCCATCCACATTCCCCTTGTGAGCACTCATTGACTGAACTATATTCAAGACACAAAAGTTGTGCAATAATACTACTGAGATATTATACATTCTGAGAATTTTATTTATTTCTAATAATATTTTCTAATATACGATTTATTTAGTTATCATGAGGCCATTGGGTCGACGATTGCCGATTCAATTACAAGAAATCTTCTCGATCCCCACATTCAGGAACCTAGCGCCGGCAGGCACCTCTTCCTTCGGGAGCTCTTCCAGACGCCGTCTTCGAATTCTTACGACGTTCGGATTTACGTAGTGTGAACTTATCGCACATTCAGGTTGGCTAGCCTATTCAAGGTATAGTACTTTCCAATTTTTTTTTTATACGACCCGTCAAGTTTTTCCTTTGGTGCAGCGTTTTACGGGAAATAAGATACGTTTAGTTTTGCGTTTATATATTTTTTTGTGTTCTCGGTGGTCATATCGGAACAATTAACATAACTTTTCGACTGATTTAGTCATTTAAAAACCTATCTTTGTGTTGTAATACGTTGAACGTAATCTAAAAATTTGAGTCTTTCGATTTAATTTTATAACCGGTTTAATCCATGTTTGTGCCTGTTGTCAGTCAGCCGTGAACTGGCCGACGTTTTTACTTGACCTTGACTAACTAAAGTTGAGTTTTGTTGGTGTGTGACTATTATTTCGCAAGGTTGCATACTTGTAAAGAATTAACGTTTTGTTTGAATTTATGGTTCCCTTAATGACGCCATATTAATTCAACATGGTAATGAATTGTTATTAAATTTCGTGGAATGACTACGCCTAGTGCGCAGACGTTTTCCAACCAAGAGTTTATAGATAATTTCGTTTTGTACCATTTTGTAATCATTTATTGTATAAAAAATATGTTATTTGTTTACTTTTGTGCGAAAGTATCCGTCGAGGAACGGGTTTAAATCGATTACTTTGTATAGCCTACTTACTTGTACTAAATCAATGTTTTGTTTGGATTCATGTTTGTATAATGATGTCATGTTAACTTAACGCGGTATTGAATTGTTATTAAATTTCATGGAGCGATTACTCGTAGAGTGAAGACAATTTCCTACTCAGAATTTCACAGATAAGTTTACCACGTACAATTTTGTATTCTTCTTCGGGGAAAATGTTTATTATTTATTAATTTTTGGGCTAAACTGTCCGTCGAGGCAAGGCTTAAATCGATTTGGTTGTAAAGTTACGTACTAGAAGCGAATTGACGTTTTGTTTGAATTTGTGCTCTGTACGATGGCGTCACGTTAATTTAACACGACATCGCATTGTTATTAAATTCTGTTGAACTATTATGTATAAAACAATGATTTCTTCTAACCAAAATTTTATATACTATTTTATCACGTGTTATTTTGGTATTCATTTACAGTGTAAAAGATGTGTATTATGTATTTGTTTTTGTGCTGAATCGTCCGACGAAATATAGGCTTAAATCGATCATTTAAGAGTATTAGTTTGTTAATAGATTCATCGACCCCTAGTCCTTAAAGCAAGGACTTCTTCTAAGCGAAATTTTTTTTATAGATAATCAGACTATACTGTTTGGTATTCTTTTACGGTGTGAAAATGTTTGTTATGTAATTACTTTGGCGGCGAATCGCCCGGTCGAGATACGGGTAAAGATTTTTTAAATTCGAACGACAGGCTTAGCCACCTGTCCTCGTCGAGGCGCTTAATCTCTATGGAGACTGTTTAGTACTGTTAATTTGAACCTAATTTAATAGGATTACTTAGTTTGATTAAGATTTCATGTATGATTCACTATACTGAGAAATAATGTTGGTCACCATCATTGTGGAAAGTTGGTCGTATTCAGACTTATTCTGAGACTTGATTGTCCTTTGTTTTTGTTTATTAAGTAACTTTTTGGTTACCGACCTGACTCTCGGGTCGCGATATTAATGTTCCTTCGGGTAAAAGTGAGATTTAATTGTTGAGTATGTTCGGTTATAATACATTAAAAAGTGATTGTTATGATTTTTAATTGCCGTATATTATTGAAGACTCGACCCTTCTTAACGATTTTCCCTCTAGCACGTAGTCGTCGGCTGGAAGGGTCACTTGTTTGGAGAAGAGCGACTTGGCGCCCACTCATTTTTCTTTCTAGCTTTTCCACCGCTATTAGTTGGCTGGTTTCTTCTCTTACTTTTTTTTTGACCATCGTTAAGATAAGTCACGGCGTTTCCGACGGTACCTCGACCCTTGCGGCTAGCTGGTCGGGCCAAAACAACACTTTTGTGTTATACGTCTAGAAGCAGCGGGCATGACAAACCGTGTCGCATTTTTCGTTAGTTTTATCAATTTTTTCTGTTAAACTAGAATTTAGTAATGACACATTATCATTCAACAACTTGAACTGATTTGTTAGTGCTAACAAAATGTTATTTGCATTTCCGTTCGCAGAAGATTCTACCAGGGATTCATAACTGTCATTCGTCGCCATTTCTAGGTTTAGTGAAATGAATGAATGCGATTAGTTCACAATAATACAGATATTAAATGTAAATAATAACGTAAATAAACTTTGTAAATTGAAAATACCTGTGTATTTTTTTTCCTGTAAATTACTGTATTTTAATTGTTAAACCACTTTGGAACACTAGTATCACTGATTTCACTTCTCTAACCAAACAATATTATTATTGTTTACTGTCAATCATCAACTGTTGTCTTTGGCGATGTCGTTGCCCCTTCTAAACAACGAACGAATCGTTCGATTGATTTCGTCTTGTCCGATGTCGTGTCTGTTCCACGCCACGAGCGACTCGTTCGGTCTTCTTCGTGTCGTCCGATGTCGTAGCCCCTTCACGCTACGGTTGTCTTCGCGTCGTTCTGATGCGTCAGCCATTCGTCTGTTTCTCGTTCCCCTCTCACTCTTCTGGAGTTGTGCCGATTCTTTTTTGTCGGCGTCCAACGGTTATTTTGTTGCAATTCTTTGTTCGCAACGAATTGATTATTGAACAATTAACAATTTTCACATAGGTATTTTAAAATACTGAATGATTTATTTAATCATTTTTCTTTTAAAGCCAACTAGTTGGGCGCCACTTTGTAACGTCTCAGGTTTTTTTTTTAATTAATAATTTAAACACGAGACTTTTTCTTACTGATTTATTATAAACTAGTATTTTAATTCACTTCAATTTATTTACAAAAAGGTTGAAATTAATAATCAATATTCTTATTTCAATAATAATTTGTTTATAAACGAAATAATTACTATTTTATTGGTTATTACCACTTTTTTTTCAACGATCCCATATGCGTGTCGGTCGCAATCGGCGTCACGCATACACTCATCTCAAACCGACTTTTCCACAAGGATCCTATGTTCTTGTGGTGGGGGTGTCTGTCTGAACTGTTACAAACACGAGATAGGTACCTACTAAAAAAATATAATTTCTAAACACAAAACATATCTACGTTTTCACACACATAGGAAGGGAAGCTTCCGCAAAACGAAACTGCTCTCGCAAGTTTTTACTATAGCAAATACTTGTTTTACTTTTCTTTTAATCACATCATACAAAATTTTTAACTGGCCGATGTTTCATTTGCCTGTTTCGGCTATAGAATTATATTGTGTATTAATTTGTAACCATATTATAGCGTTTTTTTTTTGACACTTGCGTCTGTTTTTTTATTTTCCATTATGTCTTTATAAGACTTATAATTTCCAGTAATGATTGCTTTTCTCTTTCACTGTAATTTTTGGAGCGCACACGTCTATCTTCGTTCGACATTTCTTTTAACGTAGTTTGTATTTTAATTTTTAACTAATTATTATTAAGCTGCGTAAAGCGTTATAACCTAAACTATGTAGTTCGTACTTAATTTTGTTACGTGTGTCAGGGATGATGCAGACGTGGATTGACAGATTAACAACTTTAATTTTAAAGATTTAATAAAAGAAAATTAATAAACAAATACAGATTTATAACACAATACTAATATATAACACAATAGTAATATAACACAATAGTAATATATAGCAATGTTCGCTCTACTCTATACCTGGGCCATTGACTTCATCGTCGCGAATGGACTCGTCCGGGGTGGGGAATCTAACAAACTCGGCCCTACTGACGTAGGATTTCCTTCAATACTAGGGTCGATCGAAACCGATGGGGACGACTCGTCGACTGAATCCGGCTCTTCATCGTCTTCACTGCTATCGGTGCCCTCTTCCCAAAATTGGGTCCAAGGCTTGATTCGATCCGGTGGCAACACATCTCGGTAAGATCGCTGCGTAACCTGAAATCCGGGGATATCTGAAACAATATATCTATCATTATCGGGTACGGTCTCTATACGATAGGGACCGACAAACTTCTTGGACATTTTTTGGCTGACGTTAGGGTCGATCGCCGCTTTCTGGATAAGAACATATTGGTCTTGTTTAAACCGAACATGCGGTTTCCGGTTTTCATCAAATCTTCTTTTAGTATCGACTTGTGACTTCTTTATATTCTCGGAGGCTTGACAACGGGCCCCAGAGAGATGGGATACAAAATGGTGGAGTGTCTCTTCTTCGTGTAGAACATCTTCAATCGCGGAAGTATCGTGTCACAAGACAGGTATTCGATTGCTACATAATATTATTATAACACTAAATAGTTTTCAGTACACGGAAAAAAAGAATTTGCGAAAAATAACGTGTGATATTCAAAAGAAGCAAAATAATCAGGGAAAATTGTCGTATAGCCCTGTAATTTTGAAATTTCATGAGATACTCAATATAAATTGATGGATAAACTGCAAACATTACAGCCTAAAACTTTCTTATTACAGTTTCAGAAAGGAAAATATTCAAAGTTATCAGGAAAAATTTACTTAGCAAAAAATATTGAATTATTATTGCAAATATCCTATGGTCGACAATTAAAAATTAAAAATATACCACACTTTCAGCAAGTCGTTATATAGAATTAACACAAGAAATTTGCAAATTATTTCCAAGCGAATCTCCAAACACTTATTACACACCTCACGAAAACTTGGGTACAGGAAATGGTGTAAATGCTCATGGAAAACTACTGTTTCATAATGATTATTTGATACGTACACAGAGTAAGAGAAATCAAAAATTGAAACTTCTGGAACATATTGATGAAGGTATGCAAAGCTAATACTTGTTGTATAGAAATAAAATTTATGTTATTTTTATGATTTTTATTTCTATATGAAATTTATCATATTTCTTTTTTATATTCGAAGAAAGCACACCAATTTGAAATGAGGATACTGAAGAACTAGACTTTTTGAAGAAATATGTAGAACCTTGGAGTCAAATCGAAGCATCTTGGAAATTAACATTTCACGAGAGACAAAATTTGATTGCGACATCAACAATTGCTGAATATTACAGTCTTTTTCCTTGTTTAAAACAAAAGAAAGGATATATGTTGGTAAACATCTATTGATTTATACATATTTCATTTATTGTTATTACAATCATGTAATATCTCATACATTTGCTTTGTCTAATACTGTTTTTAAAACTATTTTTTTTTATTAAAATCTTTTTTTTTGACATTTCTTTAATGCTAATAAGAATTAATTAAATTAATTTGATTTCTTATCTTTTATTATAAGACATAAAATCAAAAATTAATTCATTGAATATTAATACGTGAACATATCTTTCAACTATTTATTACGTATGTTAATTGACAGATAGAATTGGATTTTAATTTGAAATATCCAGAGAAGAAAAACGCCTTTTCAACTAATTGGCCAAAAGTACGGGATCAGCTAGCGAAATTATTCAGAAGTCATAGACAACCAAAAGATTTATGTTTCGCAGTAGAAGCAGCAAAACTGCCCAAACTTAGTGGAGGTTTGTTGCATTAAATAGAACATGCATTATTTTTATAATTACTTATAATTTTCCAAAAAAATTCTAATTTTTTTCAGATGCTTTAGATTCAGTAGTTCTGGTACTACTATCGAATGCGTTACCAAAACCGTCATTTATTACTAATAATTCAGGCACCAAAAGAAAAAATAAAAAGTTAAAGACTGATTCTTCAACAGAAGGGAATGTTGAAATTAAGAAATGGAATCCATCTAAGGCGGAATGTCGTGGAGGGTTTATTTTTCATGCTTCCAAGTCATTACTGAATGGCTTTATTTATTTATGGAAACCAAATATCGTTTTAATTGAAATTAATGCCAATTTTAAGGATCGTTTCATTTAAAGGATTAATATATTGTAATATTAGAAAAATTTTATTACTAAATTCTAATTTTGCATGAATTCTGGGAATCATAATTTTGTCATTTTTTATAGGTAGAAAATGATGTACTGACAAGTATTAGTCGCCTACAAAATACCCTAGCGACATACGAATTACAATTGCATCATAGACCAATCATTTCTGGAGCTATTGATGACATTACCGCTGCCCACATTTTCGTCAACGACGCGCAATACGACGTGGAATCAACAATTCGAGCAGTTGAGGTTTGCTTTAAAATCTATTTTGCTTTAAACGCGTATTATCCACCTGAAGCAATATCAGCTTGGCTGTTTATACAGAAAGCAATATTCGAATGAATGAATGAATTGTAAATTATAGACGCCCGACAACTGAGGTCATTAGCGTCTAAAACAATAAATGTAAATACAAACAAAAGCAAAATCAAAAATTGACACACAACAAAGCAAAAAAAAAAACACAAGTACAAATAAAATGTGTCATAAAATACAATGTAGTAAGAGATAAAGTAAAAAACCATAAAGGCTGTAAAGGGGCCCAAATGTACACAAATAAATAAAATCAAATAAACCGGTCAAGACCGGTTTCTTTTAAAAATCGAAACAGCAGATCGACATTGTCAAGATCATTTCTTAAAACAACCGACAGATCACCTGACAATCCGATCTGCTGTCGTGTGTCCCTAAACTGGACACACTCAATTAAAATATGCGAGACGGTAACACGAGTGTCACACGTCTCACGAGCCATTAAAAACCATGTGTCAATCTACAGTGACTGATGCGCAGCCGTGTAAGGACCACTTCCTCCCACCTGGAGGGACGGAAAGATGTGAACCATGGGTCAACTGTAGATTTTATAAATTTTAATTTGTTTTCATCGACAGCACTCCATTCATCCTTCCAGAGCTGCTGAACAGCTGAAATAAGTACGCTCTTGAGGTCGTCACCGATAACGCTAAATACACTCTGACCGTTATTTGCAGCGTCCTTAGCTGCAGTGTCAGCTAGTTCATTGCCAGCAATTCCCATGTGGCCGGGAACCCAACAAAACCGGACAATGGGTTCCACCTCTTTTCAAAGCGTATAATTTGTCCTGAATTAAACAAATAAGAGGGTGGCTGGGATAGGAACGCTGCAATGCCTGTAGAGCACTCAAAGAGTCGCTGCAAATAACATATTTGTGCGGACCGTGCACATGTCTCAAGGCCTGCCAAATTGCATATAGCTCTGCAGTAAAAATACTGCACTGTTGAGACAACTTGTATCCTACACTGAAAACGAGGCCGAGTTACTACAGATAAATATATCCTAGGACGAAACCTATACACATACAAAGGGTGATCCTTTACGGATGGGCTCTGTCATCTGATATCTGTTTCACGCATGAGTATATATACACTGCGTTGGGACGAAGTCTCACTACACACACATACAAGGCATCTCGAGTGTCCGGGTATAATTCCGACAGACAGATGTTTCGACACACACATTACACGTTACCACATTAAGGTTACGCTTACTGGGGAAATATCATTCCATGCTTATCAGTCAATTCAGGTGTTTATAAACTTTATATTTGTTGTTATTTATTTTTTATTTATTATTCGATTTATTTTACCTGTTGGTCTCAGTTACGGAGTTATTCGTAACACTAAATTCGCGAATAGATAGTTATTTATAGAGACAACACGTGTTTTAATTAACATACGAATGAATAGTTTTAGTGGAGTGCGCTGAAATACTTGTAAGCTTTCTTTGATTAAATAAATTATATAATAGACAGCTATTGGACGGTGTTAACCAATAAGGTTATTGACAACGTTATTCAAAAATGGATAATTTTAAACTTGAATCAGATCTGACTGACAATGTTGCCGCCTATGCGACAGATATCTATAATGTAATTCAAAATATTGTACATATAAATGAGGATGAATTACAAAATTTAATTACAGTAGTGACAATAATTCTCGAACACTTCAATAAAACTGAATTGGATAACTATGACAAAATTCAGCTAATTGACACTATCATAAAAGAAAATAAAGAATTAAAATTAGCATACAACAGACTAAAAGAAAATAACACAAAATTGGAAACTACTTTACAAGAAGTGGAAGATGAACTACAAACTAAAATAAACGATATTAAGATCTCAAAAAGTAGACCTAAAAATAGAAAGCAAATAGTGGAAGATCTAAAAGAAGCTAGAGAAGATGTATCAGTATTAACTGAAAAATTGAATCACAACGATATAGAAAATGCTAAATTGACAGAAGAATTAAAGAAACTAAATGAAATGGTGCATAGACAGAATATAACTATTGATCGTTTAAAAGATGAGCTTAAAATTAAAAACAATCATTACAATAAAAATAAAGTTAATTGCGTAAATGCGCAAACTCAAGATAAGGTAATTGCAATAAATCAGGATATACATAATAACAGTGAAACTGAAGTATCAGATTCTGAAAGTGGAAGTGAGTATGATTCGGATGAAACAGATAATGAAGACATTGATAGTAATGAGAAAAGTAGTCAATGCTCTAAATATGGGTCTGATAATAAAAGAATTAGTATAGAAGCCGATAATGACTGTAAAGATAAAGTAACACAAGATAGTGTAAATAATAAAAAGGATACAATTATTTTAAATAAACAAACAAAAAATATTGAAAAAAGGCAAATCGGAGTTGAGAAGAAGGAACTAGTGAAGAAAGTTGAGAACAAAGAAAATAGAATTAAATATGAAAATAAGTTAGAACCAAAAATTCTTATACTAGCAGACAGTCATGGTAAATGTCTGAATAGTAATTTTGGACAGAAATATGGAACTAAATTTAATGTAGAGAGCATTGTGAAACCTAATGCGACTCACGAACACATCGTCAAAGATATAAAAAATTTAACTGCAGATTTTAAAGGTAACGACTACGTGATAGTAATCGGAGGAACAAATGACTCAAATCTGAAAAAATATATGGACAGCATTCACAAAGCAGTGAAAACATGTTTTCATACTAACTTAATATTGGTTACGATTCCATATCGATATGATTTACCGAATGTAAACGACGGTATTTATGAATTTAATTCAAAATTGTTTCAATACCATGATAAAATTATTAAATATAATGCAAATATTCATTTAATGGACATTAATAAATACTTAACCCGGGACGATTTTACGAAACATGGACTGCATATTTTAAATAGTAAGAAATCAAAAATTGTTACACAATTGGGCCAAATAGTTAGTGAATATCAGCCAAAGACTATAAAAAATAATTCAAACAATATCTGTATAATATCATGCAATAATAATTATAATACTGACATTGATAGAAATTCGGATTTTCTGAAACCTATTCAGAAGAAAAAGGTTGTATAAATATAGCTTCAACAAATCTTATTCTCTTAAACGTTCAAGGATTATCGAACAAACATCCACATATAGAACTCTTAATAAACAAAACAAATGTGAAATTTTTGTGTTTAGTCGAACACTGGTTAGTGGAAGATGCGACAGCAAGCGCTGTAATTGAGAATTTCACTTTAATTAGTTCCTACTGTAGGAAAAATCTTATACGTGGAGGCGTAGGTATCTGGACAAGAAATAATTTAGAAGTTTCACCATTGAACCTTGAAAGGTTCTGTATAGACAAGGATATTGAAATTTGTGGAGTGAAGTGGCTTAATAATAAGATTGTAACTTATATTCTTACTGTATACTTTTCACCTTCAGGCAACTTTGATATATTTTTAGATAATTTAAGCGATGTTTTAGAATCTATCTTTATTCCAGAAGCTTGCATATTGTTATGTGGTGATTTTAATGTAAATTTTCTAGAAAATAGTCCGCGCTTAGCAAAACTACAAAATTTGATGACTTCGTTTAATATGACATCCATTGTAAAGGAGGTAACTCGTGAAAAATCTATATTGGATAATATATTTACAAACTCAACCAATTTAAGAACTACTGTTAAGGATTGTCAATTTTCTGATCACCGTAGTATAGAGGCTACTATCCCCCATAAAAAATCTTGCAAAGAATTCAAAAGAACATACAACAGAAGAACTTTTGGTTTTGATCAAAAACAAATGTTCACAAACTTGCTGCAGCAAGAAACATGGCAGGAAGTATATAGTACACAAAATTATAATGATAAATTTAAGAATTTTACTGATATTCTGAATTTCTACTATGATATATGTTTCCCAGTAAAAAAATTTACATGTAGAGAGACCGCAAAAAAACCATGGATAACGACAGAAATAATAAATTCCAGTTTAAAATTAAAAGAATTGCATGCTTTAACAAAGGAGGACACAAATTTCAAAAATGTCTACAAATTATTGAAAAAAAAACACAATAAACTAGTGATTGATTCAAAACAAAAATTTTACCAAAACAAAATATCAAATTCTAATAATAAAACAAAGGCAACGTGGCAAATTGTAAATCAATTATCAAAAAACTCAAAATTGAAACAAAATCTGGAACTAAAAATAGATAACGAAACATCCAAGAATCCCTTACAAGTGGCAAACCATTTTAACAATCATTTCAACTGTGCAGCAAAAAATGTGATTCAAAATATTCCAGTAACCAAACAGCATAAATTTCAGCTCACTTACCTACACAGTATGGCTTTGATTCCTCTAGATGAAAATGATGTTCTAGGATATATAAATAAACTAAAAAACAAAACGTCAGTAGGAAATGATAATTTTTCCAATTCTTTCATAAAAGAATTTAAATTTTATTTATTAAAGCCGCTTACATATTTAATTAATCAGTCATTACAATTAGGTATATTCCCAGACGCATTAAATGACGGATGAAAATCGTGTACTTTTCATGCAAAAGCGTTCCATTGCCAGACGTATCATAGCAGAGAGTAAGAAGCAGTCATGGAGAGAGTTTGTTTCCACTGTAAGAAGTTCTACTCCCGCCCGCGAAGTGTGGGAGAAAATTCGGAGGATCTCTGGCAAACAGAGTTTCAATTACATTTCTGGATTGGTAATGGGAAATGACATAATTACGTCGCCTGATGATGTCGCTGATCACATGGGTTCATGCTATGCAAAAGTTTCGAGTTCTGCAAACTACTTAGAGAGTTTTTCTGCTCAGAAAAATCAAGCAGAACAAGTTGCATTAAACTTTTCCTCACAAAATGAGGAGAACTACAATGCACCTTTCTCCTCGTGGGAACTACAGTCGAGTTTGCATGATTGCCATGATACTTCTCCAGGATCTGACGATATCCATTACCAATTTTTGAAAAAGCTACCTCCCTCCGGATCTATATTCCTTCTCAAGATGTATAATTTAATATGGTACACCAATACGTTTCCTACCGCTTGGTGTAATTCTATTGTAGTGCCGTTGTTGAAGCCCGGTAAAGACCGAAAACAAGCATCAAGTTATCGTCCTGTTTCACTGACTAGCTGTTTGTCAAAACTTCTCGAACGTATGATCAACCGACGATTGGTTTGGATTCTTGAATCCAGACGATTGATCACGAATGCCCAGTGTGGCTTTCGGAAGCACCGTTCGACGATGGATCATTTAGTCAGGCTGGAGTCCGCAATACAGGACGCCTTTCTTAACAAACAGCACTTGATAGCGGTCTTTTTCGACCTAGAAAAGGCTTACGACACTACATGGCGGTACGGGATACTCCGAACATTACACAATTGGGGTATTAGAGGACATCTTGGGAATTTTATTAATAATTTTTTATTGGAGCGTTACTTCCAAGTCCGTATCGGCAACACTTTGTCTAGTGTCTTTGCACAGGAGAATGGTGTTCCACAGGGTTCGGTTCTTAGCGTCACCTTATTTTCCATCGCTATTAATGGCATAATTGACAGCATTCCATCGTCTGTAGAGTCATCGCTCTATGTTGACGACTTGGCGATCTACTGCTCGTCAAAGTACATTCGTACTGCACAACGTCATTTGCAGTTGGCCATTAATAGCATCCAGAACTGGACAACTAACAATGGGTTTAAATTTTCCGTTGGGAAAACCCAGTGTGTGCACTTTTGCCGCATTCGTAGTTGTTATCAGGAACCATTCTTATATCTTTATAATACGCTCATATCTGTGCAAGATACTGCCCGATTTTTAGGACTTACGTTTGACCGGTCGCTAAATTGGAAGGCTCATTTTAATATTTTAAAGAGGAAGTCGATGTCTTCCCTTAATATTTTAAAAATTTTATCCAGCACCACGTGGGGTGCAGACCGTACTGTTTTGCTGCGTATTTACCGTGCAGTCGTACGGTCTAAATTGGATTACGGTAGCATTGTGTACGACTCGGCGCGTGAGTCGTACATTAGGACGTTAAACGCTGTTCATCACGCCGGAATACGTTTGTCAACCGGAGCGTTCCGATCCAGTCCTGTTGTTAGCATTGCCGCTGAATGCGGAGAGCCTCCGCTGAACATCCGGCGGAAACGCAATATGCTATCCTACGTCTCTAAACTCCGTAGTCAACCTGATCACCCAACTTATAGTTGCGTATTTCAACCAAGGTTTTCTTCTCTGTATAGACGGAGAAGAAATGCAACACGTCCTCTCGGTATCAGGTTGACTCTTCTCCTAGATGAACTTCCGTTGGCCCTTCCTAGAACTCTTAAAGTCGGCCGTAATTCTGTACCCCCGTGGCTAATTCCTGAGCCCGTCATCGACATGTCACTTTCCATTCATCCTCGAAATACAACAACTCCAGAGCTCTATCGCCAGCTTTTCCTGGCATGGCTGGATCGGAATCGAGACTACCGTTCCGTTTACACGGATGGTTCAAAGTCTCTCGACCGAGTTGGTTGCGCGTTCGTCACCGATAACGACAGTTTTGGATACAAGTTGTCTCAAGAGTGCAGTATTTTTACTGCAGAGTTATATGCAATTTTGCAGGCTTTGAGACATGTGCACGGTCCGCACAAATATGTTATTTGCAGCGACTCTTTGAGTGCTCTACAGGCATTGCAGCGTTCCTATCCCAGCCACCCTCTTATTTGTTTAATTCAGGACATATTGTACTCTTTAAAAAGAGGTGGAACCACTGTCCGGTTTTGTTGGGTTCCCGGCCAAATGGGAATCGCTGGCAATGAATTAGCTGACACTGCAGCTAAAGACGCTGCAAATAACGGTCAGAGCGTGTTTTGCGTTATCGGTGATGACCTTAAGAACGTACTGATTTCAGCCGTGCAGCAGCTCTGGAAAAATGAATGGAGTGCTGTCGAGGAGAATAAGTTAAGAGCTATAAAATCTACAGTTGACCCATGGCTCACATCTTGCCGTCCCTCCAGGTGGGAGGAAGTGGTTCTTACACGGCTACGCATCGGTCACTGTAGACTAACCCATGGCTTTTTAATGGCTCGGGAGGACCCGCCCCTTTGTGAGACGTGTGACACTCGTGTTACCGTCTCGCACATTTTAATGGAGTGTGTCCAGTTTAGGGACACACGACAGCAGATCGGATTGTCAGGTGATCTGTCGATTGTTTTAGGAAATGATCCTGACAATGTCGATCTGCTGTTTCGATTTTTAAAAGAAACCGGTCTTGACCGGTTTATTTAATTTTATTTATTTATATACATTTAGGCTCATTTACAGCCTTTATGGTTTTTTCTTTATATCTTTCTGTATATTATATGACACATTTTATTTGTACTTATAACGATTTTATTTTATTGTGTGTCAACTTTTGATTTTGCTTTTATTTTATTGTTTTTACTTTTGTTTTGTTTACACTTTGTATCTTTACAGACGCTAATGACCTCTGTTGTCGAGCGTCTATAATTCACAATTCATTCATTCAGACGCATTAAAAACTTCAGTGATATGTCCGGTTCATAAGAAAGGGAATATTAATGATATCGACAATTACAGACCAATTACCTTAGTTAGTTCTATATCAAAATTGTTTGAATATGCAATGCTTAATAAATTAATATCATTTTTGAAAACCACTAATAAGTTTACAGACGCGCAACATGGATTTACAGAAAATAAGTCCACAATGTCGGCTATTTTAAATTTATATAACGACGTTGTTTTAAACATTGAAAATAAAAAAGTGCCTGTTGGGATATTTTGTGATCTCAGTAAGGCGTTTGATTGTGTACAGCATGACATTCTGTTGGATAAATTGCATAAGTATGGAGTAAGGGGTAATATTCATAAATGGTTTCAATCATACTTGGAACATAGATATAATATTGTTGAAGTTAGATGTACGGACATTAGAGGCATTACTAACACTGCTAGATCAAAAAAACTTCCAATGGAAATTGGCGTTCCTCAAGGATCAGTTCTAGGACCAACCCTTTTTTTAATATATATCAATGACATTGTATCATGTTTAGACGATCCCGCTATCACTATGTATGCAGATGATACATCCTTGATTGTTTCAGGAAAGAATCTTTTAGAAGCTGAGGCACATTCAAACGCCTTACTGATATCACTGTATAATTGGTTTTGTTCAAACAAATTATTATTAAATCCATTCAAAACCGAGGTGGTCGTTTTCCACACACCACAAAATAAAAAGGACCATAAAATATTATTAACTATTGACGGTTCGAATCTCAAGCAGGTCTCACATACAAAGTTTTTAGGGTTACACTTGGATCAGCATTTGGATTGGTCTATACACTGCGCACATGTAATAAAAAAATTAAATATTGCCTGCTACCAACTTCGCGTGTTGTCAGCAATACTAGACATAACATCTCTAGTAGAAGTATATCACGCAAATGCTCAATCGCTGATAGCGTATGGTATAATTTTTTGGGGAAATTCTAGTTCTGCCAAGCAAGTGTTTGTGGTGCAAAAACGACTGATAAGAACAATAATGAAATACACTCAAGATATATCATGTCGGACAAAATTTAGAAAATTAAAAATTTTAACTTTGAGCTGTCTTTATATATATGAAATATCTATATTAATTTTTAACAACCAAAGCCTATTTTCTAAACAGTCAGAAAATCATGAATACGACACAAGAATTAAAAACATGTTCAATTTACCAAAACATAGGCTGACCTTATCACAAAAAGGGCCAAATTATATAGGTTTGAAAATTTTTAATCATTTGCCCACTAAGATAAAAAATGCAGCTAATTTAAATATATTTAAAAAAAACCTAAAAATGTTTTTAATTGACAAAGAATTTTATTTTATTCAAGATTTTTTTAATGATAAATTTTAAGATTTGTTTTGTTTTATGTTTTGTTATATGAGTTGTTCAATTTTGTAAAACGACATTACCCATACTGCTTCGGCAGTCCCGGGTTAAATAAAGTATTATTATTATTATTATGAAGGAAGAATTCCTTAAGATTTTTACATCCACAAGCACCCTAAACTTCAGGTTCGTCACCGTCACACAAGGGATACTTGCGGAGCAAGGTGAAACTATAACCGCGTCTCAAACCATGAAATGGGCGATTACAGTGAGTTTGGGTCGTGCGCACGGAGTACACGCAGCGACCCAATAAGCACAGCCTTTTGCATGCGGCAGACTAGTAACTCAGCATTACGCTGACAAGCCGGGATAGCTTTTATATTTGCCAACAGTGAAGGTTTGACTCCACCAAGAACACCAATTATAAGGACAATTAATTTAACAGAATAGTCTGGGTACTGCTTCCTAAGCTCAAAGAGAAGATCTTGATATTTTGTCCGCTTCTCAGTCTCCTTCGCGGCTATGTTCGTTTCAGCAGGAGCTGAGAACTCGATGACATACATAAGTCGCGTAGTCTTATCAAGGAGAACTATGTCAGGCTTTGTAGCTGAAAGTTGCCTGGTAGTACTGAATGAATAATTCCAGAAAATCTTACATGATTCATTCTCGACAACGGACTCAATATCGTCAGGAACATAAGGCAGAACAGGAGTTTTATCAATACCGTAACTATGCCTCAGATGGTAATATAGGACTCTTAGAGCAGCATTGTGGCGATGGATGTAGGCGCAACTTGCATAATAACTGCATGCCGACAAAAGATGCATGAGCGTCTCTGGATGCGATCAACATGCTCTGCAAGAAGTGTCTGTTACTTCCGTACCCATAACTATACGGCGATACACGAGAGTGTTAATAACGCCGTCTTGACACGCCAAAACAAATCCCTCAGTTTCAGACTTCAGTCCAGCTGACCTCAGGAAGGCAAACGTCAGATCCTTCGATAAACCGCACGTATCGATGTTCTTATAATAAATCCCATGCATCGGTTTATCGGTATGCTGTTTGAGCAGGAATTTTTGCTCTGCCTTCTTTATTGCATGCCTTGCTTGATCTGGCGTTAGAGATACAAACGCTGCGTCTCTACGTTTTCTAGCGGAACTGAAGTCAAAATCAAGGCTGAGTTTATTTGCTGCTCTGTTTGCTGATTGAAACAGAAAAGCCCCAACACCCGCATATTCGTGATCACGCACGAGCTGTAGAAGCGGGTCCGAACTATTACAAACAGCAATAGCAGTACCCAGTACTATTCTGTTATGAAGATACTCCAGGCTGAGTAATCCTCTTCCTCCGAGATGACGCGGGAGGTACAAACGAGGAACGGACGATTTGGGGTGAAGACTTCTACATATGGTCATCATTTTTCGGGTGCCCCTATCAAGCTGTTGCAACTCGTTAACTGTCCACTTAAATGCTCCAAAAGTGTAGAGCAGGACTGGAACAGCAAGCATGTTCGTAGCAGCGACTTTGTTTTTCCCCGACAACTCTGAACTCCAGATTTGCCGCAGGATCCGTCGATACTTGCTGCAGAGAGCCTCTTTGACGACTTTTACGTCCTGAACGTGACTCTCACTCACACCCAGATACGTATAAGACTCTCCGGCGTCAAGATGGTGAATGACGCTTCCATCAACAAGTTGCACGTCTTCCCCGTAGTCCCCATTTCGTCCTTTTTTGATGTGCAGAACTGCACACTTATCTAATCCGAATGCCATACCGATATCCTCACTGTATACTTGCACGATGTTTAACGCCAGAGTTAGATCTGTGGCGCTCGAGGCGTAAAGTTTCAAATCATCCATATAAAATAAATGGGTGACTTTGTGCCTCCGATTGGATGGGACACCGCACATATACCCACGACCACGCCTCAACGAGATGGAGATAGGCAATAATGAGATGCAGAAAAGGAGGGGACTCAAGCTGTCACCTTGAAATACCCCCCGGTGGTATGATACCAAATCTGTTGTCACAACGCGCTTACCGGATGTTATGATAAAGCGCGTCCTCCAGAGTGGTAGTAGGTGTTCTATACATCTCACTATGTCGGGGTGGACCTTCAAACACTTAAGTAAAATGATCAAAAGATCATGCGAGGTAGTGTCAAACGCTTTTCTATAGTCCACCCAAGCCATTGACAGGTTGCGTTTGTATTGGACAGCATCTTGACAGATGCATCTGTCAATCAACAGATTGTCCCTACAACCTGCAACGCCACGTTTAGAGCCTCTTTGCTCATAAACGTCTCTCCAAACCGGTTCGATATGTCGCAGGATGCGTTCATTAAGGATGGAAGTGAACGCTTTGTATACAGTATTGAGACAGGTTATCGGACGGTAATTTTTCGGATCAGATAAGTTTCCTTTCTTGGGGATGAGAACAGTGCGGCCTTCTGTCAGCCAAGTTGGTATAGGCTCCATACTTGTAACTATGGATGTGAAGATGCGAGCTAGATGCTTATGTGTGGATGGGAACTTTTTCCACCAAAAGTTGTTAACAGCATCTATACCAGGAGCTGAGAAACTCTTTTTGCCTAAAAAGGCATTCTTCACATCTGCCTCACTGACTGACAATGGCACTTCATCATCCTCCAAGTTTCGGTTGCAGTACTGCCTAAACAAATGGATAGCTGGAGTATCTTCATTTAGTGGAGGCTTAGTCTCGTAGAGCCCCTTCCAGAAACTCTCGACCTCTATAGCAGTTGGCGGTGTGTAAACAAGCGGCGAACTTGTCTTAAAGACACGGGAAGGGCATGAATTAAAGGTGGCGTTCTCCTTTATAGCCCTGCTACGCCTTACTAACTTCTTCTTGGCAGAAGTTAGCGCCCGTATCTTGTCCAGGCCATGCTGCTTGATGGTCTGCAACGTGGTTTTATTCAGTGTGTGGTACTGTGCCCTAAGAGAACGCGCTATGCGCCGGACTTTGGCTGTAAACTTACGGCCCGATAATAAATACTCTGTCACACACTGAATCCTGGTCACCAACTGCCTTTCTGACTTTATCTTTGCGTCCATCTGTTTTATACGCTGCCCAGACTTATCACCTGCATGTCTGGAAAGTGCAGGGGTAGCTAATACATTAGCTGCAGCGTAAACGGCGCAATCTACAGTCCAAAGGTCAGAATCGTCTGAAAGAAACTCTTCTAAAACTCCATCCATTTCGGCCAGATGGGCGGGCCGCAGCGATAATTTATGGTGAACTGATCGCTGTCTGTCCTTCAAGTCAATATTGGTGCTCACTATGGTCAGGAACCGCGTCTTAAAATCATTATCGACAATGACAGCTGGAGAACGTGGTGCGACACTAGTGGCCGCTTGTGGACTCGGCGGCGTAGCTGCCACTGGATGAGGCGGTTCCGGGTCAAAACCACTCCTTCGCAAATGGTTGACATGGTCTCGAAGATTTTGGGCCGAGAGATGCGCAAGTTCTGGATGCATCTCGCACCAAACAGAATGCATCCGTGCCATGTACCCTCTTTGCGAAGGGTTACTGTTGGCGTGACATGCCAGAAGGTCACGCTTAAGGTCGTCCGTCCACACCATGCGGACGGCCGCGGTTTGTGTGCCACTCCCAACTCCACTATGGCCTCCATCCGAGACAGGCCGGTTGTGGGTGGCTTTATTCGATTTCCTTTTTGGAACCAATTTAACTGCACAGGGGGTGGTTGGCCCCTTGTGCAGACGGCAGCATTTGTCAGATTAAATCTGTCCAGGACACGCCACGAGGAGGCTGCTGATCCGATTTGTGCCCCTTATTATTATTATTATTATTATTATTATTAATCCACCATTTGCTTTTTCCTAATTTTAGTATCCCAAGGCTATACGGTGCCTAAGTGGTTTAGGACCTTCCGTCAATCCCATAAACCCCTTGTATACGGACCCATCGATCCTGTTTTACTATCCGCAGGCTTTAATCGAACTCAAGTCATCCTATTTTAGATTTAAAGGCACGAGTTATGCGATGGGTGTCTTTTCGAGTCAATAGTTAGTATTCGCTCACAGACCGAGACACTACGGTATACGACTAACGAGGGACAGAACCGTTACAATCGTATCCTCTTAATTGGTAACCAAACATTAATTGTGAAGGTGAATAGTTAGTACTCTTTTGAACTGTTCGATTCAAAGACAATTGAATTTGAGGAAGATCCTCATGCCAAACAGCAATTCGTTTATTTATTTTCAGCAACACTGGTAGAACTACAGCATTATAACGCTCGATCTGACCGTTACTATGGGGCGTCTGTACAGCTATCAATACGTGATTTATATTATTATCACTACAGAATCGTTCGAAACACTCAGATGTAAACGCAGTACCTCTATCTGATGTGACACGTCTGGAGTATCCGAAAATTTTAAAAAACCTTTCTAGTATAATTATACTCTACGATGTGGTTGTTGATTTCACGGGTTCAATAAACAGTAATGTACTAAATGCATCAATGATACAAAAAATGTGCTTATGACCTTTCGTTGACCTTTCCAGTGGTCCCAGGTGCTCAATATGTAGAATGTTCCAAGGACATGAACCTTTTTCAATATCATAAAGGAATCCCTTATTTTTATTTCTCTTACAATTGAATTCCAAACACTTCAAACAATTTTGTATACATCTTTGAACGTTTTTCCTCATGTTTCGAAAGTAATCTCTTTCAAACGGTGGTACACTTTTTCAGAACCCAAGTGCGATAAATCGTTATGCATTTTCATTATCAGCGGTTTTCTGAAAGACCTTGGTACAACATAAAGTAACTTGTCGTTTAAACGTTTCATCAGTTTTTTATTCACAATAGCCAAATCAGCTATCTTTTCATCTTGATTTATTTTCTGTCTTTAAGTCTGGATATCTTCGTCTTTTAATTGTGCTAAATATAACTCATCAATGGTGTTCTCACCTTCGTCGATTTGGAATATACTAAAATTTCGACTTAATGAATCTACATGAGTCATTCTCTCACTTTTTCTATACTCAACTTTGAAATGGTATTCTTGTAATTGCAAAGCCCATCTACAAATTGTTGCATTCATTTTTCGGTTTTCTAAAGTGTGTTTTAATGCTACATAATCTGTAACAAGCGTAAATTCTTCTCCACATAAATAAATTCGAAATTTTTCACATGCTTTGATTACAGCAAGCGTTGTGAACGGTCGATAGACAATCGATTTGCGAGAGTCTAGATCACATCCGGTGGATTACAATGTATTTGTATTGTTGATGTGAATGCTTTGGGTGATTCACCACCCAAGACAAGATAAGTCTCCAGACATGACTTTGCAAATTACGAACATCCATTGTGACGATCCGCGAGAACGAACATTTCCACGAATTCACAACTCCCATGAGTTGATGGGGGTACACCCTATAAATATACTCCCCACAACCAAAAACGGGAGAGATAGTGTTGAATCGTGGAACTGTGCGGGTCGACGTTTAAAAAAGGCGTAGTGCTACTAGATATGGGTAAGCCAGAGTTTTGGTTTGTTTTCTGAAGTATTTTTTTTTTATATATATATCTATATTAAATATTTATTTTACTTTATTTTATGCAATCATTCATAAATCCCTCACCTCACAACCATCCAAATCTCCTAAACGGAGAACCTAAGATCGTCTAAAGAACCCTTACTGCCCTATTGGTACTATGTGCTAACAGGGTGGTAACAGCGTTTCCAACTCAAAACTGGTATTTTCGCCTCAGCTTCAGTGATTTGAGTACTGTAATAATGGATAGGGTGAAATTTTTCGTCATCAAATCGTTGCATTAAGATTGCACCATAACCACGTGAACTGGCGTCGGTATGCAGTTGTATTTCGCGACCAGGTTGAAAAATTCTTAACACTGGTTCTTGGCTCAAAATCTGCTTTAATTTTTCGATTACGTTTATCCCATTTTCACCAATTGAAAACTTCACATCCTTATGAAGGAGACGCGTTAAGAGTCTTGCAATAATTGCATAATCATGTATAATTTTTCTAAAATAACCGGTTAGGCCCAAAAATGATCTTATTTCTGCCGTGACGTACTTGTAGCGATGCAATGACCATCACACAATGGTAAACCTGTGGACGGTGGACAATCTGAAGAGACGGCGGAAGGTTTACCGAGTGGAATCAGGAACTGTCAGAAACTTCAATCTCCACACCAAAAGAAGTATTGCCAGTATTAGCAACCACAAGAACACTTTACGACAGCTAACTTTTTCTGGACCACGTGCTTGCACTTTTTCACTTATTTTTCGAGCTGTTTACTTTCAAAAATATTCGTTATTAACGAAAGACGACAATAACTCGAGAATCGGAATCGAAAATCTCATCCATACAAACTCCAGACATCCAGGATGATTTTATCTTGAAAGCACTCGCTCGAATCCTCTATCAAAAATTTCACAGCTTGTTTTAGCCAACGCCTAGCAGTCTATCTTTATCTATGCCCGTCTCAAAATCATGTTCTCTTCGTCCCAAACATTGTAAAATTTTTAATTTTTAAAAACTGCATATTTCAAAAAGTCCAGCAGAGTCCGTATTAACAAGTTTAGATGCGAAACGCCTGACCTTCTAGCTATGAAATGCCAGATACCGGGTGTCATCGAAAAAAGGGACTGAATTCCAATGTTGGGAGCAAATCGCAATCTGTCGACAGCACTACAGGGGTTGGATTTCACCCAAAAAATATACAGGGTATGCCAAAAAGTTTACGAAAACAAAAAAATTTAAATACATTTTTTGGAAAGGACATTTTAATCCGAACGCTCTGGGGAGGTCCTAGGGTCATTCTGGGGCTTAATTTTAACCCTGTTATAGGCTATAGAAAACCAATGGGAGAGGGCACTACGAAATTACTTTTAAATATTGATTAAGTCTTAAAAAAATATATTTTCTCTTAAAATTTAACTTAATTAACATTAAAAGGATTTTGCATAATAAAAATAAAAAATGTTCTGTTACTAAAAATTATAAGGGCTCTTCATAATTAAAATAAAAAATATTCTGCGTTCTTAAAAATTATAAAGAGTTTTCATCACTGCTTCTGTTCTTTAATTTCTCTTCTCTTTCTGTTTGTTGCAGTTTTATGGAAAATTCTAATTTTAATTTGAATCTTGTTTCATATGACAATTTCTTTAAACCTTCTCCCAGCCGCATAAGAAATCCATCGACAGGATTTTCTTCTGTAGTATTAGAGTATCTAGCATCGTTTGGTCCAAATCGTAAGATTTTGGTATTCTTCGTTCTGGAATTATGAGTTGTATTATCAAAAAATATACTATATTTACATACACTATAAATTTCGTGATAGAGGATTTTCTAGGCTAGGAGAAGTCCTTATATTAGCTGTTGGAGACGTCGATTCTTTTCCAAATTTTTCTTGCAATGATGATGGGGGGTAATTTTCAATGTCTTGGCAGTCATCTACAACGGAACTACTGCTAGATGTAAAACTATCCGCCCTTGGCGTTCTTATTGACGTAACTGTTCACTGTTTAGGTTATTTTACCTACGTGCTGTTAAAAATCGAGTATAGAATTGTGTTTGAAGCGAATTATTTATAAAAATAAAACCGTTTAACAATAATTATTACTGTAATTTATTTATTAAATTAAAGAAAAAATCGGATTTAATTAAGCCCTCAGCACCTACGCCTGTGCGTCAGAATCTGTTTTGCGGACACGACCACCAGTTTTTATACACAGGTTTCCGTTAGAATTTAGTTTTCTCTAAATGTATGGCACTCTAGCATTAGGCGACATGATATCAACATATTCTGGAGGGTTAACTATCGTTTCAACACAGCGAATCTTCTATTCTGTTAAAGCAAAAACTCTATCTTGAGGAATAAAACTGTGTCCGGTGACCGGATAATTGAGCTCAACTTTTTCGATGTTCATTTGATTATCATGTAGTCACTTCTCAAGCATTTCAGTTAGTATCGAATTTTTATTTTGGGCGCCGTAACCGTCAGCCATAAGTTGTATTCGTTTTTTTGTCCTTAAGACTTATCTCTTTCAGGCAATGATACAAACATGAGGATATTTCTTTCGCACCTTTGTATGATAGGTCTTCTACGCGAGAGTTTCCTTCCACGATGGTAAAATTGTGAATATATAATTGCCTAGAATAATATGCGGACTGAACTGGCACTATGGGCCATGGTAAATTTTTTTGGCAGCACTGCTGGGTTATCTTCCTTTAAATAATCGAAAAAACATTTGGCTCTCTTAATTTATGTATTCTATACCGGCTACGCAACGACTGTTTTTCTAATTCGTTTTTTGTTATTTTAAGTTTTTCCGCAAGTTGTAAGTAATCTGAGCTAACATTTTATCGTGGGGAGCCAACGCTAATATTAAAGCATTTTGTATTGAATATTTTTCTAAAAAAACTTGTAGTGACTGAATATCCTGGTGAAATCTGGTCTGCATACATCCTGTATAATTTAGAAATATTGAGACAAGGATTGAGGTATATTCCTTGTTTTATTTTTCCTCTACAATAACGCGAATCCAAGGATTGCAATTTAATTGTGAACTTCTGCACAGCTTCTTTCCTAGAACGGAATGCGTGATGTTTTCGTTCTCCTCCGCGTTTTTCTGATGGGTCTACTCCGGTAGCTGCGAAGCGATTTGTAACTCCTTTTATGCGGCCCTGTTTGATTTTTAATATACCACAAAAGGTAGCGAGGCAGACAGGAACATTTTCTCTCGTTTTGTGTTTAGAAACCAAATATCGATTTGAGAAAGAGCGTCCTTGTCGAGTATTCTTCTTAGAGCGTTTTCTTTTAATTGAAGTCACATTTACATTCCGCAATATAAAATTGTCCTAATCAATTTTAATAGCAGAACTATAGAAACTTTTGTGAAAGTAAAAAATGTAATTTGTAGTTATAACGTGTGACACTTGTAGATGCTCTTTTTGCTGTGTTTACACTTCGACTTTCTAGGCAAGCTATGCGCAGAATATCTGAAAATTAGGCAAACAGCTCATAGTTAATAGGTACTTTTGAAATAATAAAACTTGGAACTGAACAGTGTTGTGGATTGCCAATGCAAATTAAATAGCCGGAAGCTATCTGTTTTAAAAAAAATATTTATTTAATTTTATTTTATAATTATGATTACAATTTATTTCTTATTTTAAAAACTTATAAAAATACTTTGTTTAAAATGTTAACTTAATTATATAGTTTAATACAACTTTAGTGTTGTTGATTTTATAAATTGACAGATTAATTATGAATATGGGTCATATGCATTGACACATAATAATAATAATAATTTCCTTTATTCATTTGTGCCAATTACAGCGTAGATAGCGTCAGAAAAAACCACACTATTTAAATATTAAGAAACATACAATTAAAAACAATTAACATTTAACATTAACAATTAAAAACATTAAGACACGTTAAAATTTATCATTAAAAACCATATTCTTAAATATTAAAAGCATATACATAATATACAAATAAAAGCAGTTCGCAATAAGCGCAATAAAATAGTAAAAACATATTAAAATGTTAACAATATACTAATTTAGTATATTGTTAATATTTTAATATGTTATTACTATTTTATCAGATGGCTATCGATGATCGATAGCCATCTGATAGTTGGGCTCGACGCACAAACGACATTAAAACATGACACTCATGGCACATACAACTGTTTCGAATCAGGCGACGACTCGCGCACCACTTAAGATAGTTTAATGTTGAGTCAAAAATAATATTGCGAAAAGTGATATTTTCGGCTCGAATAGCCAAAATGTTTAGAATTTCTTCTACATTTACAATTACTTCTGGTGCATTACCACCTCGACCAGCCATATCACGATATTTTATCACTTTGCGAAAACAACAATAAAATGATTGCGAAAACACGTATTACTGAATGGTTAACTGCCAAATGATATTGTAAAAAATTTTTTCTCGTGGCTTTATAATATTTATTTATCAAAATTAATACAACAAAGAAAAGTCGATTCTAACAAACAAACAACAAATAAACAAAAACGAGGCAGTAATTCTTTAAGATAAAAATTAACAATTAAGACCATTTTAGACGAGTAAATCTGTGGTTTGACCTGGAAATAATTGGTACAAAAATGAAACCAACGGCATTCGATTGTGAAAAGTAATCATAAATAAAATATCGCACATCACTTGGAAAAGCGACATAACTCCAAATTGGCTATTTTACAGGAGAGTATAAAAACAATGCTGAATTAACAAATATTTTCGTTTTAAACATAGTCGACAAAGTTTTTTTTTTAATAAAAGGAGTTCATAGATTTATTTTCTGGTATACTTTGATTACAATATTCAAAATTTCATAATTAATTAAGAAAAAAATCAAGAAGTGTCACTTTTCCTTAATTGCCAAAATGACACCTGTGTAAACACACGATCAAGTCATATTTTGAGCATGACGCAATAGATAAGAAATCCACACGTGCAGATTTCGTATTCTCAGAATCTCAAAGACATCTGTGTGAACAATCACGAGTGACTTACATTTTTTCCAGTGCGCGTTGTTTATTTTAAAACCTAAAACACTGCGTCGTAAGCATAATGCGATACAATGTTTCCCGCTATGAATCATCTGCACTGGGAAAACAATCATGTTATGACATTTTTTTAAAACAAAAATACTTATTATCGACCGTATGTAATTTTTAGGATCGTGTAATTTCAACGTTGCATAGCTCGGTCGGTCGGTGGAGCGTTAATCTTTGCGTCTAATCGATCCAGGGTTCGAGTCCCCATGCAGACGCTAATTTCATTATTTGAACTCTGATATCTAACGTTCATGTATGATATTTAATGCAGACGCTAATTTAATTATTTGAACTCTAATATCTAACGTTCATGTATGATATTTAATGTTTTTTATAGGTTTATTTTCCGCTTAAATACATAAAGAAATAAAGAAATGTTCTATTCTATCATTTTCACATACATTTATTATCATCAACAAAATGCAATGGTATTTTTTATAATAAAAGAGATATTCATATCGAGCAGAATATAATTTCAATATTTATATAAAAAAACAGAAATAATTAAAGATCATTACAGATTTATTTTTTCAATTTAAAAGTTTTTTCTTTGAAATCGTGGTCGTAATCATCTACGAGATCACTAGGACTTTCGTTACTGGCAGCGTCGTCGTCGTCGACGAATTTCAGCAACGGTGTTTCCTTTTTATATTTTCCCAACGTGGCGTATTTGACCACGACGACGCACTTATCCTTCAGATAGCTACAAAAATCATTCCGTTCCTTGTCGTCTGTTATGCCGCTTTCGAATCTCGCCGGTAGAAAAAAAGATGCCGCACATGCTTTTCAATTTTAACGCGAATCTCGCACCGAACTGCGTCTTCATTAATTCGACTTTTTCGATCGGATATTTTTGTCCGACGTTCAACTCGTGAAATTTTCTGTATTCGTTGCGAAAAACAGCCTGACCGATCCTGTTGTTTTTATCCATCTGCAACAATAAATAGCACTTTACAAAATTACTCGACGTAAGTTTTTTTTTTTAAATAACTTCGATTTAAGATTTAAGTACACGGTTCTGAAGAAAAAAATGAATTTACCTTTTTTTAGATTCACAGCTCTTCAAAAACGTATGATGGCTCTTTGCAGAAGATCTGAACAAAACGCCATTTCGTAATTTTCCTTGATTTAAACAGCACTGATTGATTTTTTTTTTTTTTAAAAAAAACAACTTTTTTTTCGAATAGAATTTTTAAATGTTCAAAATTCACAATCACTATGACGAATCTGATGATGAAATTATTCAGGCGTATGTAATGATTTCAATTTTTTAGCACGTAGTCAGCAAGCCTACTGCTCGCGCGTAAAAATCTTTGACTACTGGATTTTTTTATCAAAAACTTTCTTTTTGCATATGAGATTTGTTAAGTGGGCGATGTCAACTCTAATATAGGTTGTTAATTGATGTTGAAGCTCGATGTTGTTTAGTGTACGAAAACAATCAGCAACGTACTCCTTCCTTGGCCTCTTATTAAATGCCAAAGACATTGCATTCAATAAAGCCATTGAATAATCCGTAACAGCTTCGCCTAGAATCGGGGCTTCTTTAACAAGTTCTGATAACCAATACGAGATGAAATTCGTGTCGTGTTTCTCCGAAATCATTTGGGCCACTTTCAGATTCTTGTACAATTTGATACACGTAACTGACAACCCTATCACGTATTGAGGTTTATTGCGGTTTTGTGATGGTTCCTGTGGCATCTATTTCGATTTTTCTAAATCTTCTAGGGTGTTTGTAGTTGTGTATTTGTAGAGGCGACCAATATATACAAGAAAATTTGTAGACTGTGATTTGCTTGATGGAACTGTTTCTCATTTTTTGCAGCGATGTGATGAGTTTATCTTTTTTGTCAATGTTTAATTCTTTTGCAACTGCTTCCTCCTTGTACTTCCTCAGTGTAGCTTTCCGAGGAAAGCACGGTGGCACTGGATCTCCGAAGTCCATACTTTTTGCTACCTCGCTCATCCATAGTGCAGGTTTTTTAGTTAAGAGGTCTTCACCGACTTGCTGTCTTCTTTTTCCAGTCAAACTCCTTCGTTTATCGTGAGGTTGTCCTTTCGTATCTACAACAGTTACCGCAGTCGTGATGCCCGCATTTTCTTCAGGTTCAGTTAAACAACGTCCGGATACTGGAGCACCACATTCTGTGCATGTACCTGTAAAACTCAGATAAGGCTTACCGGCACTGGTGCAAAATCTCCCTCTTTTCAAAGCGACACAGGGCAGTTTGAATTTCTTGTATATTGCTTCAACTATTGATGTGGTCCAGCCGCTTTTCAGTACTAAATGTTCGGAAAAGTATTTCGCGGTATACTGTAACACTGGTTTTATAATATTCCACTGTTCTGCTTCGAAGGTGATAGAACTGTAAATTGTAGGACATGGTTTGTGTGATGCTATTACCTTAGTAGTGACTAGTGATGTGTCGCTCCTGTGAACGACTCCCTCCTCGGAGCTAAGAGCGAGTGACTCTTTTATTGTGAACGACTCACTCCGAGCGCCATTGCTACAGAGCTGTCCCATCGCACATTTACAGAGCCAGTTTTGTGCAACAGCACGCCATACTCACACATGCCACAAAGGCATTTTTCACGTAAGGAGTTATCTTTGCGGACACTACGACTAGTCACTACAGTAAACAAATATTAAATTAATCAATAATAGGAAAAAACAAACAAAACATCTTAATAGTTACGCGTAAAAATTAAAATCATAACGAAAACAACAAAAAATACTTTGAATTTCTAATAAAACTACATATTTACATTCAGAAACAGCACTTTGGACACCTTTTCACCGCTTAGTCTGTTTCTTCGATCCGTAATTGTTTGTCCTGCTTTGGAGAAAATACGCTCGCTGGGGACAGAGGTGGCAACAACAGTCAGTCTTTTTATAGCTAATTCATAAAGTCTGGGATATACAATTTTTCGTTCTTCCCACCAATGAAGCGGATCTGCACTTCGTTGTAATAAAGGTTCCTGTAAATATTTGTCTACTTCCACTGTACTAGAAGCCGTTTTGTTAATAGGCGAAATTAAAGATGAGGTTTGAGTGTCAAAATCTTCCCATATTTTCGATTTAGACGTGGAACTGGAAGGTGTTTGATCTGCATTACTCGTAATTGGGTCACCATAGATGGTATCGTCAGTGGCACAGTTTGCAACATACTGTATTAAATTGCGTTTTACAGTTTCATACGAACTTTCATTTGTAAATGCCAGCTTTTTAAATCTGGGATCCAAAACAGCGGCCTCTGAGAATATTTTATTTGCTTCTATGTTAGCAAATCTTCGATTAAGTTCATTAACTAACGAATTGGCTGTCCTTTTTACTTCTTCGGGTAATTCTACGTTTTCATGCAATATTTTTTTAATCCTTTACTCAATAAAATTACTTTCGAATCTGTAACGTTTTTCTCACTACTGATCTTCTCAGTCACGTCTTTAAAAACAGATAATAGATCGCAACATTTTTGTAAAATAAAAATGTCGTCATTAGTTAAATTATTAAGATGGGGATAATTGATGGCAACCGTTGAAATTAGTGATTCTTTCACATCGATAATTCGTTGAAACATATCCAAAGTAGAATTCCATCTAGTAACGCAATCTTGTTTTAAAGTTAGTACGGGTTTCCCTAATTGCGTTTGCATGCTTTTCAATTTTTCCATAGCTTGTGGACTTCTTTTGAATAATTCTACTAAACTTTTCACCTTTTTTTTAATATCTTTGATTTCATTTAACACTTTGGCCGCCAGGTGTTACACCGCTGTCTGTCACCACAGGCTAAGTGTATCTCTAGCGATACACTCTACAGTCACTTTGTTTTTCGTGTGGTGTATCTCTACCGCGCACAATTCCTATACTTTAACGTTGCAGTTTGATAGTCTTGGCCTGTACAAATACACCTGCATATTGAACTTTGGCCTGAGGGTGACATATAGATCTGTCCCATGGCCTGGAACGTGACATGTTAATAGACATAACACAAGCTTTATTTCAATTCATTTATTTATAAAACGAACTTATAAACATAAGAAAAATTCTGAAAATATAACAAATAAAAAACAAAAAAAAACTCGGGTCGCAGTGCCAAAACCCTGCCGACAATATAGTGTATTTGCTAATACTGGCATTGTGGCTTTATTATGTGAACTTAAGTTTGATTTTGAACAAAATAAAAACTTTAACCCCTTAATACATCCCTTAAAATAATATTTTTTTTCTAAATTTCAATATTGTTATCAATGCAACCTCGGTACCAAATTAAATACACCCTTCAGTAAGTAAAGCACTATCCGCAAACTAGTGTTTTCATAAAATTTGTAAGTCCGGTCCTGTCGGGCCGATTTTATTAAAATTTTAGCAGCACATTTTAATCGTTACTAAAGGGTTAAATTTCAATTTTGAAATAATTCTGAGAATTTTTTCGGCATTTTTGGGCCCAAAAACATTTTTTAACCCCTAAAAACCACCCTTAAAATGGTCCGATTGGGCCCATTTTAAATAGGCTTCGTGCGGTGATAGATTTCAACGTGCGTACCAAATTTCGTCAAAATCATTTAACTCTTTCGAAAGTTATTGCCCGTACACATATATATATATGTATATATATAAATATATAAATATATATATACATATATAAACAGACATTTCCAAAAATGGTGCCAAAGTGTTCAGGAGGCTATGAAACGTCGAGAAATTTTGGTCCGACCCCTAGGTCCCGCCATCCGACCGACGCCAATAGTGTATGTGCCATATGGCAAATACACTAAAAAACATACAAACGATAAACATATTAGTGCTTCTTGTTGAAGCACTCTTTGCAAAAATGGGGTGTTCCCTCGGACTGATTACAAACGGTGATCACTTGTGAGGCCATCTTCTTAACTCCGTCAATGAATTTGCCTTTTTTCCCGTATGATTTGTAGCATTCCCCACATCGAGCTCTTTTTTTCTTTTCGTGCGTAATCAAGTGATGTGCCACATTTGAACTACGTCTCCTTTCGACATTATCTGTTATACAGTCCTGTAGTAGCGAGTAGACAACGTTTTGCCGAAAAGTTGTTATGTTCATTGCGGTGGGGTTAACAGAATTGAGATTGTACAAGAAATGTGCGTTTACAAGCGCCGTACCCCAAATAACTTCTATCATCAGCTTACGATACCATTTGTTGCATCTTCTCAAAGCGGTGTTATATAAAGCTAACTGATCGCTAACGTCAACTGGAGACTTGCCATTGTCATAATCTATTATACATTTTGGCTTACTTTTCTCTATATAACGTTTATTTCTAGTGACAGCAGTTTCTGTTCCCAAATGGCAAGTTGATATCATTCGAACATCCCTCTTGTCTCGCCACTTCAAAACAGTTACACCTTCTGGGGATTCTTTGGCGATAATTGCACCTTTAAGCTAATTTCGCATTCTTCACCTCTTGAGGAATATATTTTTTGTTGGAGCGCAAGGTGCCTACTCGGTGTGTTTTTTTTCAAGCAAACAATAAGCTAGTGGTACGCTGGCGTAGAAATTATCTACAAAGAGTGTTCTTCCTTCCTCCAGTAAGTCTTTGATAAGTTTCAAGGTAACGTTTTGAGAAGCATTTTGCGTCGGATCATCGCTTAGGTCTTTGCCAACATAAATTGAGATATTCCATGTGTATCCTTTTTCAGTGCATAATTTATATAACTTTATGCCATATCGATGTCTCTTTGAAGGAATGTATTGTCGAAAACTTAGGCGACCTCTAAAGGGAACCATAGTTTCATCGATACAAATTTTCTCCCCTGGCGTATATGCGCTTTTGAAATTTTGTACGAATTTCTGAAATATATTATCTAATTTATGGGTTCGATTCTCAAGGATCGCTTCGTCATTATTGACAAAATGCCAGAATCTCAAGAGCAGCTCAAACTGGTTGCGTGGCATGACGCTTTTTGCCAAATCAAAGGAAAATAAGTTACTTTTTGACCAATAATTAGTAAGTTCTGGAACCTTTACTATTCCCATCCATCCAATCAATCCTATAAAATGTTTCATTTCATCCAGATCAGTTGGTGTCCAGTCACGTAACCGTGAAGCGGGGGTTATATCTTCTGAATTTTCAAGGGCTTGTGTTGCATATAAGTTTGTCTCATTGACCATTATTTGCAAAATGTCGTGGGTTAAAAAAATTGAAAAGTAATCAATTGGTTCAGCAAGCGCCAACATTCCCGAAATTGTTGGATCCATGCCAGCCTTACCTGTGAAAGGAAAATGTTGTTGTCTTCCCACAGGATCAGTCCAAACAATATTCTCAAAGTTAACTTGCGTAGCTGGCGCAGTCTGAGTAGCTGTTGGCATCGGCATAACTGTTGGTATAGGCGTAGTCGGAATTATAGGGATTATATGGGGTGTAGGTGTAGAATTTCGGCTAGTGGATTCTGAATCATCACTATCACTTTTAGAGGGACGATAATTCGGATCGTTGTCTGAGTCACAATCCTCATCACTCATGTCTATAACATTATCATCCTCAGCCTCATCATAGTCCATCGTAACAACATTGTCTTCTTCAAGAAGTTTAGCTACCTCTTCATCCGTAAGATACCTCCTAGCCATTGTCCTTTGTCCTTTCACTTTTACTTTCACTATCACTTTCTAGTTACTTTGTATCACCTTTATGTATTCACCTACAATGAAAAAAGAACTAATTAAGCTGGTGTATCACTAGGGATACACCCGGCCTGTGGTGATAAATATCAGCTCAGGCCGAGTGTATCTCCAGCAATACACTTTTCAAAAAAAACAGAAAAAACTCAAAAATGCATTTGCCACTTCACAATAGTTTATAAAAGTTAACTAGTGTACCCGTGCAAAACTTTTTTGCGACGACTTAACACTGTCTTCAAAGAACAATGGTTTAGTAAAGGCTATCGCCAAAAAAAAATGTTTGCCAACACAAACCTTTTTTATATGTAATATGAATCACTTTATTAAGAAAACAATAAGAAATATATATTTCAAGCTTTCTCAATATCATTGTGTATACGAACGCGTGAGTAAAACACATAACCTAGCTTTTAACGATATGTTTTTAATATAATTTTTGATAAATATTTTTGATTCAAACATAACTTTAAAGTGTACGTAAAATAGTAGTTTTTTAGAAGCTATAGAACGTATCTATCAGTGTAATACTTACGTACGAATGATCTTCAGAAAAAAATCGATGAGTTTGTTGGTATTTGAGAAACTAAGTACTATATTTAAAAGAGAAAAAAAATTTGCACGTACATATACATCAAATATCAATTTTCAAAAGGATCGGATAGTTTTTACAAGAGTCCATATGGCCGCCATTTTGAAAAATCTGACATCATTTTATTTTTTTGTGTCCTATGAAACTCTCAAATATCAATTTTCAAAAGGATCGGGTAATTTTTACAAAAAAGTACATGTGGCCGCCATTTTGAAAAATCTGACGTCATTTTATTTTTTTGCGTCCTATGAAACTCAATTAATATCAATTTTCAAAAGGATCGGATAATTTTTACAGAAGAGTCCATATGGCCGCCATTTTGAAATATATGACGTCATTTTATTTTTTTGTGTCCTATGAAACCCTCAAATATTAATTTTCAAAAGGATCGGATGATTTTTACAACAGAGTACATATGGCCGCCATTTTGAAAAATCTGACGTCATTTTATTTTTTTTTGTTCTATGAAACTCTCAAATATCAATTTTCAAAAGGATCGGATGATTTATATAACAGAGTACATATGGCCGCCATTTTGAAAAATCTGACGTCATTTTATTTTTTTGTGTCCTATGAAATTGTCAAATATCAATTTTCAAAGGGATCGGATAATTTTTACAAAAAAAATTTCAAATGGCCGCCATTTTGAAATCTGACGTCATTTTATTTTTTTGTGTCCTATAAAACTCTCGAATATCAATTTTCAAAAGAATCGGTTAATTTTTACAAACGTGCCTAGTTAAGAGTCGGCCAATCCATATTCCTTCAGTACGGGGCTCTGCCCCCTACACATGCTAATTTCTTGACATGATTAGTACTTTTATTTTTCTTATAACCGATCTCTATGATTATACTATCGGAAAAGAATATGTAATCTGTCAAAAATAATGTAGCTTTAATATTGAAAAAACTGGGCAGTGCCGTCTCTAAACTTTTCGCAGACCCCCAATTAAACGCCTATTTGACTAAAAACATGTAAAAAATATATTTTTGTCTGTATATGTTAGGTTAGAATCTGAAATGTCAAATTGGAATTCTCGACTGTACTCCTTATCTATTAACGTCAGATTGAACTGTAAATTTTTTCGTGATATCTGACCAAATTTTATACAAAAAACAGTTTTCATAAAATATGAAAATGCTATTTTCGCTTTAAATGAACGTAAATTTACACTTTTGTTAATTATTTTTTATATAAAATAAGATTTTTATACCTAACGATTATTTTGAATTTTAGCGCTAATTAAACTAATAATTCGATCATTTGTTTCCAACTGACAGTTCGAGAGCCGGATATATCTATGGACATCCCGTATATTTGCATCTTCGTCTTACTCATTGAGACATATCTGTGCTTTTTTTTTATATTAGAAATCGTGTCCATCGTGATTATAATAAAATTATATTGTCCACTATCCTGCGATTTTGCTTAATTTTATCATATCTGTGCTCTTGGCCGTTTTTAAAATCAAATATCCAAGCAAATATCGCAGGCTCCGTCTCATACATAGGTTCTAATAGAATCTAATATTAACATTTTACATAAATTTGACAAAAAGTACCGGTCCTAAACCCAAACTGAAGATAATTTGTCATTTGCAGTAACAAAGTGACAGCTATTAAATGTTTAACATTTTGAACATCTTTTGTTTTATAATTTTAGAAATGACAATATCGAGATGTCAAATATACAACATGACTTTTATATGCATCTCTGTCTTTTCTCTGTCGCACTCATTAAGCAAACGGCGGCTCTTGGCGAAATTGAAAATTGGATTTTATAATCTTAAATTATGGCTATCGGTTCGAGGGTACATTTAAAAAGAATCTATAATTCACAATTTATCTAATATTGACAAAAAGTACCCGCCCTAAATCCGTTTTTATGTCCGATTTTCATCTTTAGTTTTAAAGTGACAGCCGATATTGAGTGATATATTCGCGGTGCATTTGTCTTGGATTTTAAACAGTTGACTTAAAGAATGACATACGTCGTTCAGACACACTATTTACTTGCGTCTCAGACACACCGATATTTTCACCACATTTGCACATTTGCATTTCTCTCACACTCATGTATCGTGAACGCCGATGGATTTTCTCTGTTTACGTTTCTCTTCACCCCACTGCCCCCCTCGTCATTTTTACTATTATCGCTTGAAATCACCCCTTTTAAAGAAATTTCACCAAAAAAAAAATAGCGATAACATATCTGTGGACTAAAGGCCTCATTTTAAAAAAAAAATTATGTCAATCGGTTGAGCAGGGGTTGCTGGCGGATTGTCTAGAGAAATAGGGCTTGTGTTTTAAATATATAGATAACAAATCATTTAAATGAAAAAAAAAGTTTGGCCTGACGTGACATAACCTCCAAATCGGCTTGGCAGTCTAAGTGAACGAACTATAAGGTTTAATATGTGCGAAACAAGGTACGTGTTTCCATCCTGTTTTCCTTACTGCCGCGGTAACATTTGCGGCATTGTCTGTCTCAATAGCGACAATTTTTCCCTGTATTTCCCACTTCAATGCCAATTGATTTAACTCATTGGAAATATTAACTGCAGTGTGGGATTCAGTGTATTTTTGACACTCCAAAAGAAACGATTGTAATTTGCAATAATTGCTATTTATAAAATGCACAGTAACTGATACATAATTTTCATTAACTGAAGAAGTCCAACTATCAGTTGTTAAGCACACTGCATTTGTTGTTTTGAGTGTTTCTAATACATCCTCTTTCAGCATATTATAAAACTGTGGAATCAAAACTTTCGATATAGTTTTTCTGGTTGGTAATTCATAGTCAGAATTAAGTGAGGAAACAAATTTTTTGAAATATGGACTGTCAACAATTTGGAACGGCAAATAGTCTTTTACAATAGTAGAAACCAGTAATTTGTTGAGGTCGTTTCTCTTTTTTGCATGTAGGTACAGGTCGGGGGAAATATGTATTAATGGTTGTTACGCATCTTGGTTTTTTCGGAGGTACTGAAATTGTGTCTGTCGTGTCTGAATTCTCTGGTTGCACGATTTCAACGGATGTACTAGTACTTGGTGTTACTGTACTAGTACTTGGTGTTGCTGTACTAGTAATTGGTGTTGCTGTACTAGTACTTGGTGTTGCTGTACTCGTACTTGGTGTTGCTGTACTCGTACTTGGTGTCGAAAACGACGTTTCAGATGCAGTCACTGTTCGACAAACCAAGGGATGTTTATTTTTCAAATGGCGTGTAAGATTATAAGTTGACCCTCCCTTAAACGATACCTTTTGAGAGCAAAAATAACACTTTGCATCCTCTTTATCACTTTCTTTAAAATAAGACTAAACCTCACTGGTACGCCTTGCTTTTTTACTCATGATTCGGCAGGTGCAAATTAAAAATTATTATTTTATTCTGCACAAAACTTACTATTCAAATATTTCTGGATTACTAAATAATAAACCACTCCAACGGCTCCAACTGAAATATTACAGTTTACACTTTACAGTATAATGCATATTGTTTAATTTGATAAAAAACTGCCCGACAAGTTTAACGTCGTTGACAAAGATATTTATTGTAATAAACATTGTTATTATACGAATTTCGTATAAACTATAAAAGCTTAACTATAACAATGTTTATTGTTACCAAAAATATATCTTTGTCAAAGACGTTATTGGTCACTTGTCGGGCAGTTTTTTATCAAATTAAACAATATACATTATAATGTAAACTGTAAACTACCAAAGAAATCTTATCTTATAAGATTAGATGCATGCGACTGTTGAATGAGCTGTCGCTGACCGCTGTGAGACTGAGCTCAGAAGTCAGAACCATATTAAAATAGAGCTCAAAGCTAAGTGCACTGTGCATTGTGCAATGCTATATGAGTAGTGAGTACCTGCCTAGTGCCTGACGTTCACACTACTTGTGTAGTGCGGTGTACTGAAACGCTCCTTTGAACGACTCTTTTTAGTGAGCGGAGCTCACGGAGCTGGCTCACAATAGTCATGTGGACCCATCACTATACCTTAGATTTAGATTAGATTTAGATTTACTCGGGGTGATAAGACACTATATATCTCACAATCACTGCGACCTATAAGATCTTTTGTGAGTCCCCTAATAGTTTATTCCCAGTCGGGTAAAATGCTTTTTATGAACCTTATAACCTTTCTGGGGGCTTCTCTCCATATGTCTTCAGGCTTTAGAAAAGGCCTGTTAAGATGTTGCAGCCTTTTGGAGAACACTGCTTCACATTCACATAGAATGTGTTCGGCAGTTTCTTTTGCTTCTTTACAGAATCGACAGTTGTCATCCTGGACTTTACCCATTTTTGAGAGATGGTATCTCAAAGGGCAGTGGCCTGTGAGGAGTCCTGTCATTATTCTCAGTTCTGCTTTGCTGAGAATAAGGAGTTCTTTGGTCCTTGTTGTGCTATGCGATATAAATCTCTTTGATTGTTTCAGTCCTGGAGTGGACTTCCAACGAGAGATTTTCTTTTCTTCCTCCCATTTGCGAACCTCTAATTTGATGTGGCTTTTAGAATAGCCACAGAAAGGTTCTGGGCCTATAAAGGTTTTAGTTCCTCCTTCTTTAGCGAGGGAGTCTGCTACTTCATTGCCTTCGATGCCTGTATGCCCTGGAACCCACATTAGGGTTACTCTGTTGTATACACCCAGTTTATCAACAGTATCTAGGCATTCCCAGACCAGTCTTGACTCAATTTTGTGTGAACATAGAGCCATAATAGCTGCTCTGCTATCCGATAGGATAAATATTTTTGCGTTTCTGTAGCCTTTATCCAGACAATTCAGAGCGCAAAGTTGTATGGCATATATTTCTGCCTGGAATACAGTGGCTTTGGAGCCCATGGGAGCTGATATCCTTGTTTTAGGACCAAAAACACCTGCTCCTACTCTATTGTCCATCTTGGATCCGTCTGTATAATATATCAGTGATCCTCTGGGGAATTTTATTTCACCTTCTTTCCAGAATTTGCGACTTTCTATAGTAGCATTGAACCTTCTGTCAAATTTGAATCTGACATCCATCAGATCCACTACTGTACAGGTCATTAGATTAAGATTTCTAAGAATACTTAGGTGGCCTGTTAAGTCTCCAGACTTAAAATTTTTTGTCCGTTGCAATTGAGTTGCAAAAACTGCTGCTTCTTTTTCCAAATAAAGCGGGAGGGGCGGCAGATCAAGTATCACCTCCAAGGCAGCAGTAGGACATGTGCTGGAAGCACCAGTAATCATGAGACATGCTAGTCTCTGTAGTTTGGTAAGTTGGACTTGTGTTCCTTTACTTTCCAGTTTTGGCCACCATACCATAGCGGCATAACTGACCATGGGTCTCACTATAGCCTTATAGACCCAGTCGGTCATTTTAGGCTTTAGCCCCCATTTCTTACCTACCATTTTACTGCAGGTAAATAAAGCTCCTCTAGCTTTGTTATTAACTTGCTCGAGGTGTAAGTTCCATGTGAGTTTTTGATCCAGTGTAACCCCCAGAAACTTGACGCTGTTGGAAAAGTCGATTTGTATCCCTCCCAGACTGGGTGCTTTGATTGTAAGCTTCCTTCTCCTGGTAAAAGGAACAATTGTAGTCTTGTGTGGGTTAATGTTGAGCCCTTCACCAAGGCACCAAGTATTGGCGATCTTTAGGGCATCTTGCATTCGTTCGTAAATCGTCCCGTCATGCTTACCCCTAACTATAATGACGATGTCGTCAGCGTATCCGATGGTTTCAAAACCGTTAGCTGACAGTTTGTTTAACAGGTCGTCGACTACCATTGACCACAACAGGGGCGATAGACATCCTCCCTGTGGACAACCTTTAATGGTTTTCACTGTACTTGACTCATCTCCAAGATAAGCCGTTATTAACCGATTTGTGAGCATGGAGTGTATCCATTTAGCCATCGTAGGGTCCAAGCCCCTATTTATTAAGGCTTTGTGAATGGATGCATGTGAGGTGTTGTCAAACGCACCCTCTATATCCATGAACACGCCTAGTGCAACTTCTCCATGTTCTCTAGCCTTTTCCAGTTTCCTGACGAGGCTATGTAGAGCAGAGATAGTGGATTTACCTGACTGATAGGCAAATTGACTCGCGTTAAGAGGAAATGAAATTAAGTATTCACTTCTTATATACTGGTCAATAATTTTCTCCATCGTCTTCAATAGAAACGATGAAAGACTAATGGGGCGAAAGGATTTGGGGTGGGTTTTAAGGCGTTTCCCTACCTTTGGAATGAACACCACCTTAACGTCCTGCCAAGATTTGGGTATATGTCCCCAAGCAAAGCTGGATCGGAATAATATCAATAGATCCGCTATAATGATCTCTATTCCTTGCTGGAGGAATGCTGGATAGATTCCGTCCCCACCTGGGGATTTGTAGGGTTTGAATGATTTTATAGCCCATTTGACTTTACCCGGGGTAAATATTTTACCAGCCATTTTGTAGGTGTGGGTCTGAGGTCTTTTAGTCCCCTCTGAATAGCCCATACTTGTTGGGTAGTCATTGTGTATCACTTTTGAACCTGGGAAGTGTGTTTCAAGTAAAACTTGAATTGTCTCCCCTTCGGATTCAGTGAGGTTGCCGTCAGTTTTAACTAGCTGACCTATACCATTTGAGTGATCTTTCGCTAGGACTTTATGTAGTCGTGCCGCAGTGTGTGTATTATTAACACCTTCGCAAAACGTTCTCCATGACCTTCTCTTAGATTTCCTCAATTCATTGTTGTACTCTGTAAGCGCTTTTCTGTATTCATCCCAGTTTTGGGTGATTTTAGCCCTATTAAAGAGTTTCCTAGCGTTTTGGCGAAGTAGGCTTAATCCTTTATTCCACCAGGGTACGTCCCTATTCAATCTTGTCTGCTTTAATGGGCAGCTTTCTTCAAAGGCGTTATAAATACGGTCCCTTAGTTTATAAGAGGCATCGTCAAGAGCTTCTAGAGACTCTATTTTACCCGGTTTTATCCTATCCTTGGACTTTAAGATACTACGAAAAGTATCCCAATCGGTAAGTCTAGGATTCCGATGTGCCTCTATTATATGGGTTTTTACTTCCAGATCGAATCTAATATGCATATGGTCCGATAGGGATGCATAGGCAGACACGTGCCAATTTTTAACCCTATCTACGAAAGCAGGGCTAGCCAGTGTTAGGTCAAGAACTTCTTCCCTAATTGCATTAATAAAAGTAGGTTTGCCTCCCTTATTTATAATGTCAATATTACTAGTTAACAAATATTCAAGGAGTTCCTCACCTCTTTTATTGATGTTTGTGCTGCTCCATAGCGTATGATGGGCATTTGCATCGCACCCAATAATGAATTGTAGGTTCATTCTTTTACAGTGAATAATGAAATCGGCTACCGCCTCTGGAGGTGATGAGTCAGCCTCAGGGAAGTAGGCTGAGGCTATTGCAACCTTAAGCCTTCCTCCCCTAGGTGTTGTATCTATTATCACTGCAGCGATGTCGCGTTGAATAAATCTAGAAAAAGGAGTACAATTTATTCGTTTGTTAATCATTATGGCGGCTCTAGGATTTTCACAGCCGCTGCAATATATTAATTTACTTAGCTGGGTCTGTAGACCCCTAACATTGTTGGCTACCAGCCATGGCTCTTGGATTAGTGCCAGGTCCAATTCTTCTCGAATAAACCTCCATGAAAGCACGTCAGATGCAGCTTTAGCATGGTGGAGGTTTATTTGTAGGCACTTAATGATGTCGCCCATCATCAGCCTTCCGATGCCATGGTTTCTCGGTTTTCTAGGTCCATATGGTTCCCACGAGAAGCTAGGGAAATAATCTGTCCACTTCCGTAGAGCCCCGCATACGAAAGTAAGGCTAAGTGCATCCGAAGGTCGCCTGGTATTCGGAGCCATCGTTATCGACTGCACTGACGCAGAGCCATTCATCCTTTAGGCACGATGGGTTCCACCTTAGGATTGCGGATTTATTTTCTGGGTTTACTCCCATAGAACCGACATGTTCTGTTAAAACAGGGGCACCTCGAGTAGGGTGCGATTCTTCATCGCGCATGTCGGTCTTGAAAAAGGAGAGGCTGTGGTGGTGAACTAGCACCTCTATATTGCGCTTCACTTTCTCCTGACGCTTGGTCTAAAAGTTGCCTCCCAGACCTCACATACCTTAGGCGGCATTATTTCGTAAGGTGGGTCTGCGGAAAATTCATTGCAAATTATACTTTAGTTAATGCTGATGTCTGCGGAAATGCAACCGATTGCTGGTAAAGGGTCCGGGATGTTTAAGTGAGCTCTTAAGTCACTAAGCAAGTTGAACCTGTTTGTCCTTACGTAATACTGCAAAGTCACCCCAATAATTGAAGTTTTTGTGTATCTGCAACTTCACTCCAGACGTTTTCGTATCGACTGATAACTTGGTCATCTTCGTCAAGTACTCGATATTGTTTCAAGACTGCTAACATGACCTTGGGATCGCAAGTCAGTTTTCGCGGTATTTTATACAGAACATGAAATCGAGTCGATAAATGAGTTAACAGACATAACTGTTCTTTTTATCATATCTGACCAATACCTCTAATTGGGCAAAATGAACAAAGAGGAATATCAAATCACAAATAAGAGTTTTGCAGCGACTACATATATTTTTTTACATATTACACATTTTGTAAATTTATGTATTTAAATTTATTGTTTTTTTTTCTTCCTTGCTTAAAACTCCTGTCAGGCCGCAACCAGTATTACATGACTACTAGCTGTTGTGGTGTCTGACAGATCAAATCTGATAATAATTTATTTCATTATATAATTGGACATAAGAGCGTTGCAGTTCTATAAATACCAGCCAGGAGCCATTTTTCCGTAGTCCGTTAAAATTCCTTTCGTTTTCTTTACTCATAAATCTTTGGTTATTTTTTTTGTTGTTATTTACAAATTTTAATTTTTTTAATTAATAGCGTTTTCTTTTGATTTTAAGAGGGCACTGCTCACTAATCAGTTGTGACGTCATGCTCCGCACCAGGTTTGCTTGAGATTTGTGCGCGCTATTTATTTCAATCGATCATAGTCACGTTTCGAGAGCAAGTGCCCCCAGGGGGAACATTCGAATGTAGTTGTTTATCGCAATTGCATTCCAATGTTCTTTGGGAATTGGCGAACCCAGGGAAACCCGAGCACGCACCAGTCGGTTGTGTACCCGGCTGGGTGATTCATTTAGGGACTATTATGAAGGAAGGACAGTCGCAACTTTTTTCTTCTTCTGTTCTTCCCTCTTTTTTGTTGTTGATAGCGGTCTTGTCCCTCCGTTATGGGTACACTTTTGTTGCTGTCCTTTGTTTGTATGAATGAATTGTAAATTATAGACGCCCGACAACTGAGGTCATTAGCGTCTAAAACAATAAATGTAAATAAAA
>CM077525.1:26682504-26729436 GCA_039654895.1 Mongoloraphidia duomilia | reverse complement strand
TTAGGTCAAGAACTTCTTCCCTAATTGCATTAATAAAAGTAGGTTTGCCTCCCTTATTTATAATGTCAATATTACTAGTTAACAAATATTCAAGGAGTTCCTCACCTCTTTTATTGATGTTTGTGCTGCTCCATAGCGTATGATGGGCATTTGCATCGCACCCAATAATGAATTGTAGGTTCATTCTTTTACAGTGAATAATGAAATCGGCTACCGCCTCTGGAGGTGATGAGTCAGCCTCAGGGAAGTAGGCTGAGGCTATTGCAACCTTAAGCCTTCCTCCCCTAGGTGTTGTATCTATTATCACTGCAGCGATGTCGCGTTGAATAAATCTAGAAAAAGGAGTACAATTTATTCGTTTGTTAATCATTATGGCGGCTCTAGGATTTTCACAGCCGCTGCAATATATTAATTTACTTAGCTGGGTCTGTAGACCCCTAACATTGTTGGCTACCAGCCATGGCTCTTGGATTAGTGCCAGGTCCAATTCTTCTCGAATAAACCTCCATGAAAGCACGTCAGATGCAGCTTTAGCATGGTGGAGGTTTATTTGTAGGCACTTAATGATGTCGCCCATCATCAGCCTTCCGATGCCATGGTTTCTCGGTTTTCTAGGTCCATATGGTTCCCACGAGAAGCTAGGGAAATAATCTGTCCACTTCCGTAGAGCCCCGCATACGAAAGTAAGGCTAAGTGCATCCGAAGGTCGCCTGGTATTCGGAGCCATCGTTATCGACTGCACTGACGCAGAGCCATTCATCCTTTAGGCACGATGGGTTCCACCTTAGGATTGCGGATTTATTTTCTGGGTTTACTCCCATAGAACCGACATGTTCTGTTAAAACAGGGGCACCTCGAGTAGGGTGCGATTCTTCATCGCGCATGTCGGTCTTGAAAAAGGAGAGGCTGTGGTGGTGAACTAGCACCTCTATATTGCGCTTCACTTTCTCCTGACGCTTGGTCTAAAAGTTGCCTCCCAGACCTCACATACCTTAGGCGGCATTATTTCGTAAGGTGGGTCTGCGGAAAATTCATTGCAAATTATACTTTAGTTAATGCTGATGTCTGCGGAAATGCAACCGATTGCTGGTAAAGGGTCCGGGATGTTTAAGTGAGCTCTTAAGTCACTAAGCAAGTTGAACCTGTTTGTCCTTACGTAATACTGCAAAGTCACCCCAATAATTGAAGTTTTTGTGTATCTGCAACTTCACTCCAGACGTTTTCGTATCGACTGATAACTTGGTCATCTTCGTCAAGTACTCGATATTGTTTCAAGACTGCTAACATGACCTTGGGATCGCAAGTCAGTTTTCGCGGTATTTTATACAGAACATGAAATCGAGTCGATAAATGAGTTAACAGACATAACTGTTCTTTTTATCATATCTGACCAATACCTCTAATTGGGCAAAATGAACAAAGAGGAATATCAAATCACAAATAAGAGTTTTGCAGCGACTACATATATTTTTTTACATATTACACATTTTGTAAATTTATGTATTTAAATTTATTGTTTTTTTTTCTTCCTTGCTTAAAACTCCTGTCAGGCCGCAACCAGTATTACATGACTACTAGCTGTTGTGGTGTCTGACAGATCAAATCTGATAATAATTTATTTCATTATATAATTGGACATAAGAGCGTTGCAGTTCTATAAATACCAGCCAGGAGCCATTTTTCCGTAGTCCGTTAAAATTCCTTTCGTTTTCTTTACTCATAAATCTTTGGTTATTTTTTTTGTTGTTATTTACAAATTTTAATTTTTTTAATTAATAGCGTTTTCTTTTGATTTTAAGAGGGCACTGCTCACTAATCAGTTGTGACGTCATGCTCCGCACCAGGTTTGCTTGAGATTTGTGCGCGCTATTTATTTCAATCGATCATAGTCACGTTTCGAGAGCAAGTGCCCCCAGGGGGAACATTCGAATGTAGTTGTTTATCGCAATTGCATTCCAATGTTCTTTGGGAATTGGCGAACCCAGGGAAACCCGAGCACGCACCAGTCGGTTGTGTACCCGGCTGGGTGATTCATTTAGGGACTATTATGAAGGAAGGACAGTCGCAACTTTTTTCTTCTTCTGTTCTTCCCTCTTTTTTGTTGTTGATAGCGGTCTTGTCCCTCCGTTATGGGTACACTTTTGTTGCTGTCCTTTGTTTGTATGAATGAATTGTAAATTATAGACGCCCGACAACTGAGGTCATTAGCGTCTAAAACAATAAATGTAAATAAAAACAAAAGCAAAATCAAAAGTTAACATACAACAAAGCAAAACAATCACAAGTACAAATAAAAAGTGTCATACAATACAATGTAGTAAGATATAATGTAAAAAACCATAAAGGCTGTAAAGGGGCCCAAATGTACACAAATAAATAAAATCAGATAAACCGGTCAAGACCGGTTTCTTTTAAAAATCTAAACAGCAGATCGACATTGTCAGGATCATTTCCTAAAACAACAGACAGATCACCTGACAATCCGATCTGCTGTCGTGTGTCCCTAAACTGGATACACTCGATTAAAATATGCGAAACGGTAACGCGAGTGTCACACGTTTCACAGAGGGGCGGTTCCTCACGAGCCATCAAAAAACCATGTGTAAGTCTACAGTGACCGATGCGCAGCCGTGTAAGGACCACTTCCTCCCACCTGGAGGGACGGCAAGATGTGAACCATGGGTCAACTATAGACTTTATGGATTTTAACTTGTTTTCATCGACAGCACTCCATTCATCCTTCCAGAGCTGCTTCACGGCTGAAATCAGTACGTTCTTAAGGTCGTCACCGATAACGCAAAACACGCTCTGACCGTTATTTGCAGCGTCCTTAGCTGCAGTGTCAGCTAGTTCATTGCCAGCGATTCCCATGTGGCCGGGAACCCAACAAAACCGGACAGTTGTTCCACCTCTTTTTAGGGAATATAACTTGTCCTGTATCAAACAAATTAGAGGATGGCTGGGGTAGGAACGCTGCAATGCCTGTAGAGAACTCAAAGAGTCGCTGCAAATAACATATTTGTGCGGACCGTGCACATGTCTCAAGGCCTGCAAGATTGCATATAACTCTGCAGTAAAAATACTGCACTCTTGAGACAACTTATATCCAACACTGGCGTTATCGGTGACGAACGCGCAACCAACTCGGTCGAGAGACTTCGAACCATCCGTGTAAACGGAACGGTAGTCTCGATTCTGATCCAGCCATGCCAGGAAAAGCTGGCGATAGAGCTCTGGAGTTGTTGAATTTCGAGGATGAATGGAAAGTGACATGTCGATGACGGGCTGAGGAATTAGCCACGGGGGCACAGAATTACGGCCGACTTTAAGAGTTCTAGGAAGTGCCAACGGAAGTTCATCTAGGAGAAAAGTCAACCTGATACCGAGAGGACGTGTTGCATTTCTTCTCCGTCTATACAGAGAAGAAAACCTTGGTTGAAATACGCAACTGTAAGTTGGGTGATCAGGTTGACTACGGAGCTTAGAGACGTAGGATAGCATATTCCGTTTCCGCCGGATGTTCAGCGGAGGCTCTCCGCATTCAGCGGCAATGCTAACAACAGGACTGGATCGGAACGCTCCGGTTGACAAACGTATTCCGGCGTGATGAACAGCGTTTAACGTCCTAATGTACGACTCACGCGCCGAGTCGTACACAATGCTACCGTAATCCAATTTAGACCGTACGACTGCACGATAAATTCGTAGCAAAACCGTACGGTCTGCACCCCACGTGGTGCTGGATAAAATTTTTAAAATAATCAGGGAAGACATCGATTTCCTCTTTAAAATATTAAAATGAGCCTTCCAATTCAACGACCGGTCAAAAGTGAGTCCTAAAAATCGAGCAGTGTCTTGTACAGAAATCAAAGTGTCATATAGATATAAGAATGGTTCTTGATAACAACTACGAATGCGGCAAAAGTGCACACACTGGGTTTTCCCCACAGAAAATTTAAACCCATTGTTGGTTGTCCAGTTCTGAATGCTATTAATGGCCAACTGCAGGTGACGTTGTGCAGTGCGAATGTACTTTGACGAGCAGTAGATCGCCAAGTCATCAACATAGAGCGATGACTCTACAGACGATGGAATGCTGTCAATTATGCCATTAATAGCGATGGAAAATAAAGTGACACTAAGAACCGAACCCTGTGGAACACCATTCTCCTGTACAAAGACACTAGACAAAGTGTTGCCGATACGGACTTGGAAGTAGCGCTCGAATAAAAAATTATTTATGAAATTTCCAAGATGTCCTCTGATACCCCAATTATGTAGTGTTCGGAGTATTCCATACCGCCATGTAGTGTCGTAAGCCTTTTCAAGGTCGAAAAAGACCGCTACCAAGTGCTGCTTGTTAAGAAAAGCGTCCTGTATTGCGGACTCTAACCTGACTAGATGATCCATAGTTGAACGGTGCTTACGAAAGCCACACTGGGCATTCGTGATCAATCGTCTGGATTCAAGAATCCAAACCAATCGTCGGTTGATCATACGTTCGAGGAGTTTTGATAAACAGCTAGTCAGTGAGACAGGACGATAACTTGATGCTTGTTTCCGGTCTTTACCGGGCTTCAACAACGGCACTACAATAGAATTACACCAAGCGGTAGGAAACGTATTGGTGTACCAGATTAAATTAAACATCTTGAGAAGGAATATCAATCCGGAGGGAGGTAGCTTTTTCAAAAATTGGTAATGAATATCGTCGGATCCTGGAGAAGTATCATGGCAATCATGCAAACTCGACTGCAGTTCCCACGAGGAGAAAGGTGCGTTGTAGTTCTCCTCATTTTCTGAGGATAAGTTTAATGCAACTTGTTCTGCTTGATTTTTCTGAGCAGAAAAACGCTCAAGGTAGTTTGCGGAACTCGAGACTTTTGCGTAGCATGAGCCCATGTGATCGGCGACTTCATCGGGCGACGTAATTATGTCATTTCCCATTACCAATCCAGAAATGTAATTGAAACTCTGTTTGCCAGAGATCCTCCGAATTTTCTCCCACACTTCGCGGGCGGGAGTAGAACTTCTTACAGTGGAAACAAACTCACTCCATGACTGCTTCTTACTCTCTGCTATGATACGTCTGGCAATGGAACGCTTTTGCATGAAAATTACACGATTTTCATCCGTCATATTATTTTTGAAGCGACGGAGAGCTCTACGACGTTCACGGATGGCATCCCGACAAGCCTGATTCCACCAGGGAACAGGCACACGTCGCGGTGTTGTTGACGTGCGTGGAATTGCAGCTAAAGCTGCCTCGATGACCGCATCCGTGAAATGCTCTACAGCAGCATCGACATTGCCAAAGTTCATTTCGCCGACATTTAGTACTTTTTGAAAGTGTGACCAATTAGCGTCTTTTATTTTCCACTTCGGGGAGCGTCTTTCATCCACATGGAATGAAAGAAGACGACAAATGATTGGGAAATGGTCACTGCTACAAAAATCGGCATTTACTTCCCATTCACAGGATGGGGCGATAGAAGAAGAGCAGAGAGTAAGATCTATAGCGGAAAATGTCCCATTTGCAGCCGAGAAATGTGTATTGGAACCTGTGTTCAATACGACCAAGTTTTTATTCAGAATCAACGTCTCCATTAGCCTTCCACGAGCATCCACATGATTAGAACCCCAAGTGGGATTGTGGGCATTAAAATCCCCCATGATGATAAAGGGGCGTGGAAGTTGGTCTATAACAGACGCAATGGTTGCAAGTGTCGGTTGTTCTGATGGAGGAATGTATATTGAACACAAAGTTACCGGATTCGGCGCATAAAGTCTGACAGCGATGACCTGTAAGTCAGATTGTAATGGGACATTTTCGGAAAACACATTATTTCGGACTAAAACTGCCACTCCGCCACTGGCACGTTCCACAAATAGTTTATCTTTACGATAAATCGTAAAACCACGAAGAACCGGAGTGTTTGTGTCTTTTAGATGTGTTTCCTGTAAACTAATAGCAGTAGCATTATGATCATTAAGGAGGAGTTTCAATTCACTGAAATGAATATAAAAACCGTTCATGTTCCACTGTAAGAAAGTGAATGTTTATTATAAAGAAGAAAAAAGCTACCTCATTTTTTTCCTCGCTGCATCAGACCGATGATGAGGAGGTCTGCTTATGTCTTCTTCCATAGCAGAGTCTGCACTGCTGCTATGGTCGATGCGAGTGTGAGTTATAGTCATTTTATGACTATTATCCCGGTTCAAGATAACCTTAGTTTTCTTGACCGGAGATGTCTGACTCTTTCCAACAAGAGATTTTACTGGTGATTTCGCCTTTTTAACTGGCGATCGTGATCTACTATCCGGACTTATTTTGCTTTTGTTTTTATTTATTTTTTTGGCAACAACTTTAGAATTTGATGGGGAAACTTCGGTTTGTGTAGACATGTCACATGTCTGTGTTGACATGTCTACTTTGACAACAGGAGCGGCAGCAATGGTTGCAAACGAACGTGTAAAGGAAGGGACAGTTTCTCGATACTTGCGCTTGGCCTCTGCAAAAGAAATTTTTTCAATTGTTCTGATCTCTTGGATCTTGAACTCCACTTTATATTGTGGACATTCTCTAGATCTTGCAGAGTGGGTTCCGTCGCAATTAACGCAATGCGACACCCTTTTGCATGGAATATCCTCATGCAGAGGTTGGCCGCAATTGTCGCAGAGACTGGCAAAGCTACAATTGTTCTGCGAATGTCCAAACTTTTGACATTTGTAACAGCGCAAGGGAGATGGTATATACTGACGTACTTTCAAAGAGTAGAATGCTGCTTTAATTGATGGCGGAGGCTGCGGTGTACAGAACGTAAGAATATGAGACGGTGTAGGTACTAATTGACCGTCTCTACGTGCGTGAATTCTGTATACGTCTGTAACACCTTGGTCTTTAAGTTCCTCTTTTATTGTTTCAACTGTACAGTTAAGAAGATCGAAACAATAAATAATGCCTTTAGAAAAGTTCAGCTGCTTATGTAATTCTACTTTTACCGGTACGTCTGTGCACATGTCGACACCTTTTATATTTTTGCATGCCAATACCTTTTGAGCTTGATGCTGGGAAGATGTTTCAATTAATAAAGATCCATCACGCAACTTTTTAACACTTAGAAAAGTTCCAAACAAGCCATCAAGATGTTTATTAATGTAAAAGGGACTGTCGCCATTGAAGTTTCCAGTTACCTTAGTCATTATCAAATATTTGTTACAAGGAGTAACATTCGCCAGGTCATTACCAAATAATAAATCCAAATTACCATCTTTACGCCCTCTCTTAGAGGGAGGGCTATTTAATGGGGGGAAATTTTCCATAATAGTTTTTTTATATTCATCAACCGTGCTCCCCACCCACCACGGAGCCCAACAAGGGGACGATGACCGCAAACCGGTACAGAGCGCCAGGGCTACACGGTGATATAGTCAGCTCAAGAGACGGCGCCACTCCATCCAAAGACACTGGCTCACCCCGCCGGAATACTAAATAAACACGACGTTAGCCGATTGACTAGACTGGGTTAGGTCTAGCCGCCCGTTTACAGCGAAGCGGAGGCCAAAGCAGTGTGTTGGTGCACCCAAGCGAACCTCAACTGCCAGGATCCTCTTTTCCGCCTTACGGGTCACCGCGCACGGCAAACACGCAGGTGTACTATTAGGGACTACTACAAACAAAGGACAGCAACAAAAGTGTACCCATAACGGAGGGACAAGACCGCTATCAACAACAAAAAAGAGGGAAGAACAGAAGAAGAAAAAAAGTTGCGACTGTCCTTCCTTCATAATAGTCCCTAAATGAATCACCCAGCCGGGTACACAACCGACTGGTGCGTGCTCGGGTTTCCCTGGGTTCGCCAATTCCCAAAGAACATTGTAATGCAATTGCGATAAACAACGACATTCCAATGTTCCCCCTGGGGGCTCCTTTGTTTGTAGTAGTCCCTAATAGTACACCTGCGTGTTTGCCGTGCGCGGTGACCCGTAAGGCGGAAAAGAGGATCCTGGCAGTTGAGGTTTGCGGTCATCGTCCCCTTGTTGGGCTCCGTGGTGGGCGGGGAGCACGGTTGATGAATTTAATATAATTATTATGAGTAACTTCCCTCCTCTAACCAGCCCTCCCTCTAAGAGAGGGCGTAATGATGAGAATTTAAATTTATTATTTGGCAACGATGCAAGGACGGTCACTCCTTGTAATAGGTTTTTGTTGATGAGAAAAAACAACGGAAATTTCAATGATGATAGCCCTTTTTATATCAATAAGCACCTTACAGGGTTATATGGAACGATGAAATGTGTAAAAAAATTACGTGATGGTTCCTTACTAATAGAAACTTCGTCCCAGCAGCAAGCTGACAAGATTTTAGCATCTACTAGCATCAAAGGAATGGATATGGTCACTGACGTACCAGTTACGGTCGAAGTGCACAAGCAGCTTAATTTCTCTAAAGGCATTATTTATTGTTATGATCTACTCAACTGTACTGTTGAAACAATAAAAGAAGAACTTAAAGACCAGGGTGTTACAGACGTTTACAGAATCCATGCGCGTAGAGACGGTCATTTGGTACCTACACCGTCCCATATTCTTACGTTCTGTACACCACAGCCTCCGTCGTCTATTCAAGCTGCATTCTATTTACTAAAAGTCCGTCAGTATATACCATCTCCCTTACGTTGTTATAAATGTCAAAAGTTTGGACATTCACAGAACAACTGTAGCTTTGCCAGTCTCTGTGACAATTGCGGTCAACCATCACACGAAGATATTCCATGCAAAAGGGTGTCGCATTGTGTTAATTGTGACGGAATTCACTCTGCAAGATCTAGAGAATGTCCACAATACAAAGTGGAGTTCAAGATTCAAGAAATCAGAACCACTGAAAAAATTTCTTTTGCAGAGGCTAAACGCAAATATCGCGAATCTGTCCCTTCTTTTACACGTTCCTTTGCGACCATTGCTGCCGTTCCAATCGTCAAAGTAGACATGTCAACACAGACATGTGACATGTCTACACAAACAGAAATTTCTCCATCCAGTTCCAAAGTTGTTGCCAAAAAAGCTAATAAAATTAAAAACAAAACGAGTCCAGACAATAGATCGAGATCGCCAGTTAAAAAGGCGATATCACCAGCAAAATCTCTTGTGGAAAAGAGTAGAACATCTCCGGCAAAGAAAACCAAGGTTATCTTAAACCGGGATAATAGTCATACTATGACTATAACGAAAACTCGCATCGACCATAGCAGCAGTGCAGACTCTGCTATGGACGAGGATATATCCCGACCTCCTCATCACCGAAGTGAGGGGGCGAGGAATAAAAAGAGGTAGTTTTATCTTCTTATAATAAACATTCAATTTCTTACAGTGGAACATGAACGGCTTTTATATTCATTTCAGTGAATTGAAACTCCTCCTTAACGATCATAACGCTACTGCAATTGCTTTACAGGAAACACATTTGAAAGACACAAACACTCCGGTTCTTCGTGGTTTTACGATTTATCGTAAAGATAAACCCGTTGAACGTGCCAGTGGCGGAGTGGCAGTTTTAGTCAGAAATAATGTGTTTTCCGAAAATGTCCCATTACAATCTGAATTACAGGTCATCGCTGTCAGACTTTATGCGCCGAATCCGGTAACTTTGTGTTCAATATACATTCCTCCATCAGAACAACCGACACTCGCAATAATTGCGTCTGTTATAGACCAACTTCCACGCCCCTTTATCATAATGGGGGATTTTAATGCCCACAATCCCACTTGGGGTTCCAATCATGTGGATGCTCGTGGAAGGCTAATGGAGACGTTGATTCTAAATCAAAACTTGGTTATATTGAACACAGGTTCCAATACACATTTCTCGGCAGCAAATGGGACATTTTCAACTATCGATCTTACTCTCTGCTCTTCTTCTATCGCCCCATCCTGTGAATGGGAAGTAAATGCCGATCTTTGTAGCAGTGACCATTTCCCAATCATCTGTCGGCTTCTTTCGTTCCATATGGATGAAAGACGCTCCCCAAAGTGGATAATTAAAGAAGCCGATTGGTCACGGTTCCAAGAAGCGCTTGATATCGGCGAAATGAACTTTGGCAATGTTGATGCTGCCGTAGAGCATTTCACGGATGCGGTCATCGAGGCGGCTTTCGCTGCAGTCCCACGCACGTCAACAACACCGCGACGTGTGCCTGTTCCCTGGTGGAATCAGGCTTGTCGGGATGCCATCCGTGAACGTCGTAAAGCTCTACGTCGCTTCAAAAATAATATGACGGATGAAAATCGGGTCTTTTTCATGCAAAAGCGTTCCATTGCCAGACGTATCATAGCAGAGAGTAAGAAGCAGTCATGGAGTGAGTTTGTTTCCACTGTAAGAAGTTATACTCCCGCTCGCGAGGTGTGGGAGAAAATTCGGAGGATCTCTGGAAAACAGAGTTTTAATTATATTTCTGGATTGGTAATGGGAAATGACATAATTACAGCGCCTGAAGAAGTCGCCGATCACATGGGTTTATGCTATGCAAAAGTTTCAAGTTCCGCTAACTATCTCGAGAATTTTTCTGCTCAGAAAAACCAAGCAGAACAAGTTGCATTAAACTTTTCCTCACAAAATGAGGAGAATTACAATGCACCTTTCTCCTCGTGGGAACTACAGTCGAGTTTGCATGATTGCCATGATACTTCTCCAGGATCTGACGATATCCATTACCAATTTTTGAAAAAGCTACCTCCCTCCGGATCTATATTCCTTCTCAAGATGTATAATTTAATCTGGTCCACTAATACGTTTCCTACCGCTTGGTGTAATTCTATTGTAGTGCCGTTATTGAAGCCCGGAAAAGACCGAAAACAAGCATCAAGTTATCGTCCTGTTTCACTGACTAGCTGTTTGTCAAAACTCCTCGAACGAATGATCAACCGACGATTGGTTTGGATCCTTGAATCCAGACGATTGATCACGAATTCTCAGTGTGGCTTTCGTAAGCACCGTTCAACTATGGATTATCTAGTCAGGTTAGAGTCTGCAATACAGGACTCCTTTCTTAATAAACAGCACTTGATAGCGGTCTTTTTCGATCTTGAAAAGGCTTACGACACTACATGGCGGTACGGAATACTCCGAACACTACACAATTGGGGTATTAGAGGACATCTTGGAAATTTTATAAGTAATTTTTTATTGGAGCGTTACTTCCAAGTCCGTATCGGCAACACTTTGTCTAGTGTCTTTGTACAGGAGAATGGTGTTCCACAGGGTTCGGTTCTTAGTGTCACTCTTTTTTCCATCGCTATTAATGGCATAATTGACAGCATCCCATCGTCTGTAAAGTCCTCGCTCTACGTTGACGACTTGGCGATCTACTGTTCGTCAAAGTATATTCGTACTGCACAACGTCATCTGCAGTTGGCCATTAATAGCATCCAGAACTGGACAACCAACAATGGGTTTAAATTTTCCGTTGGGAAAACCCAGTGTGTGCACTTTTGCCGTATTCGTAGTTGTTATCAGGAACCATTCTTATATCTATATGACACTTTGATTTCTGTACAAGACACTGCTCGGTTTTTAGGACTTACTTTTGACCGGTCGCTAAATTGGAAGGCTCATTTTAATATTTTAAAGAGGAAGTCGATGTCTTCCCTCAATATTTTAAAAATTTTATCCAGTACCACGTGGGGTGCAGACCGTACGGTTTTGCTGCGAATTTATCGTGCAGTCGTGCGGTCTAAATTGGATTACGGTAGCATTGTGTACGACTCGGCGCGTGAGTCATACATCAGGACGTTAAACGCTGTTCATCACGCTGGGATTCGTTTGTCAACCGGAGCGTTTCGATCCAGTCCCGTTGTTAGCATAGCCGCTGAATGCGGAGAGCCTCCACTGAACATCCGGCGGAAACGCAATATGCTATCCTACGTCTCTAAGCTCCGTAGTCAACCTGATCACCCAACTTACAGTTGCGTATTTCAACCTCGTTTTTCTTCTCTGTATAGACGGAGAAGAAATGCAACACGTCCTCTCGGTATCAGGTTGACCCTTCTTCTAGATGAACTTCCGTTGGCGCTTCCTAGAACTCTTAATGTCGGCCGTAATTCTGTGCCCCCGTGGCTAATTCCTCAGCCCGTCATCGACATGTCACTTTCCATTCATCCTCGAAATTCAACAACTCCAGAGCTCTATCGCCAACTTTTTCTGGCGTGGCTGGATCAGAATCGAGACTATCGTTCCGTTTACACGGATGGTTCGAAGTCTCTCGACCGAGTTGGTTGCGCGTTCGTCACCGATAACGCCAGTGTTGGAAATAAGTTGTCTCAAGAGTGCAGTATTTTTACTGCAGAGTTATATGCAATCTTGCAGGCCTTGAGACATGTGCACGGTCCGCTCAAATATGTTATTTGCAGCGACTCTTTGAGTGCTCTACAGGCATTGCAGCGTTCCTTCCCCAGCCATCCTCTGATTTGTTTGATACAGGACAAATTGTACACTTTGAAAAGAGGTGGAACCACTGTGCGGTTTTGCTGGGTTCCCGGCCACATGGGAATCGCTGGCAATGAATTAGCTGACACTGCGGCTAAAGACGCTGCAAATAACGGCCAGAGCGTGTTTTGCGTTATCGGTGACGACCTCAAGAGCGTTCTGATTTCAGCCGTTCAGCAGCTCTGGAAAGATGAATGGAGTGCTGTCGATGAAAACAAATTAAAATTTATAAAATCTACAGTTGACCCATGGTTCACATCTTGCCGTCCCTCCAGGTGGGAGGAAGTGGTCCTTACACGGCTGCGCATCGGTCACTGTAGATTGACACATGGTTTTTTAATGGCTCGTGAGGATCCGCCCCTCTGTGAGACGTGTGACACTCGTGTCACCGTTTCGCATATTTTAATAGAGTGTGTCCAGTTTAGGGACACACGACAGCAGATCGGATTGTCAGGTGATCTGTCGGTTGTTTTAGGAAATGATCCTGACAATGTCGATCTGCTGTTTCGATTTTTAAAAGAAACCGGTCTTGAACGGTTTATTTGATTTTATTTATTTGTATACATTTAGGCCCATTTACAGCCTAAATGGTTTTTTCTTTATATCACTACATTATTTTATATGACACATTGTATTTGTACCTATTATGGTTTTATTTTGTTGTGTGTCAACTTTTGATTTTGTATTGATTTTGCTTTGGTTTTATTGTTTTTGCGTTTCTTTTGTTTACTTTTTTATTTTTAGACGCTAATGACCTCTGTTGTCGAGCGTCTATAATCTACAATTCAATTCAATTCGAGAGCAAGTATATTGCGACTTTTATGTGCGAACTTTGAAAGAAGAATTTCATTAGAAATGTCATTCTTTATAAAACGAATTGTATTCGCTGAGAATGGCCTTAAAATTAAGCTTAATAATACAACACTTTGCGAAGTAAATGATTAGGAAGGTATGTACACTTTACAGTTTTATAGGTTACACATTTTTAATTGTCAAATGTTGCGTAAATTATTTTGTAATTTGTAGGTAATGAGTCAATTATATTTATCAATGATGACGATTTAGATGATATGAATGTTTCTGTGGCAAATTCTGATGAAACACCTATTCTCAGGACGGTACAGACCATGAAGATATCGGCAAGGCAGTATACAGTGGAGCTAATAAAATAGAATGGGGCAGCAACGAAACAAAACTTTTGCTAGATCTGTACGAAAAGTATTTGAGCAAAATAGGGCCTTTAAAAACATTTAAAAACAAAAAACAAATGTGGAAACGTATTTCAGACGATATAGAAGAAATATTAAATATCAATTGCTCACCATCGCAATGCGAAAATCGATACAAAACAATTATGAAAAGAAAAACCAGAGCTATTAAAAATAATAAAACATCAGGGGCAGCAAAACAAGAAGTGGAGTTTGAAACGGAAATAGAAAAAATCAAAGCAATAGACGGACAGTCTTCAACCCGAAATTATGATGGGGATAGGGGAGACAGTCTTTATAGATAAAACAAAAAATAAAGAACCAAAAGCAAAAAAAATTGTATGGCAGAAGTCGCCCGAGAAATTCACAGAGATAAAAAAATTAATAAAGAAAGAAGACACAAGGAAAAAATGGAATTTATCAAAGAACTTTGTAATATGAATAACAACATTAATTAAAAAATGTTTAATTTTTTGCTCAAGAGTAAATTAAATAATTTCCTATTAAAATAATTTGATATAGGTGTGATTTAAGAAATGAAAATATATAAACTGTGAAATTTTCAAATAAAGCATTTATTTTGTTAATAATAAATTATGATGATGATAGGGGAGGCGGTAACCCCATCAAAAGAACTGGAGTATGAATAACAACGTAATTTTAAATCTAAATTTTTTTTAGTTTTTTGCTCAAGTGTTTCCTATTAAAATAATTTAGTATATTTTGATGTAAGAAATGAAAATATATGAACTGTGAAACTTTCAAATAAAGATATTTATTTTGTTAATAATTTTGTACACTGTATTTTAATTGATATAAACCAAGACTGAAAAATATAACTAATTAAAACATAAGAATAACAATCAATATGATTAGACACCTATACCGTAACTAAATTCACTATATTAGTGAAATTAACATAAGAATATCAGACGAATTATCGCCATGATATTTATATAGAAGGCTATATAAGAAAAATTTAAATGCACCGCCGGGAATCGAGCACAGAACTCCCAATTTCGCGTGACGATAACCAAATTGTTGTGGGATACGGACGACGAAAAAACAAAAATTGAATTTCTAATTTAGCAACGTTTCGTTAATCATTGTTAACTTCTTCAGGCATCTGTAAATGTATAACAAATGCATAAATAATTATATATAATGTACAGAAATATAGAAGTTTAACCTAACTTATAAATTATAATAATTCTAAGTAGGTACCTTAGTTGTACACATTTTTGTTTTGTCCAAATTTAGATTTAGCCATAGACATTAGTTGTATAAGTGTTAATAGAAAATATTAGATATTGTCGCCATCTATCCATGGTTTTATTTTATCCTATTGTCATTATGTTGTGGACAACATAGATTAGAACCAATTTTATTACTTAGTTTTATTTAACATTAATTTATAACTATTAAGTAAATCCATGTATATGGAGCTCAGGTTGTTGGTATCAGATCTTAAGTTTACTGTGTCATGTAGTTTGATGTTTATCATTTCGCTAATATTACGTTTGAACCAATTTTATTCATAGTCAACGATTGTTGTCATGTCAAATTTAAAATTATGGCCTGTGTTGAAATGGTGGGAAGATAGCGCTGTTTTATCTTTTTTGCAGTAATTAGCATTCATACAATCTGATTTATGTTGGCTGATTCTCTTATCAAGTTTTTATTTTCTTTGCCCAATGTAGTATTTATTACAAGAGCAGGGTATTTTATACACTAAGTTGGATCTCTGTGTTCTCTCTGTTTTATCTTTCATTTTACTATATAAGGATCTAATTTTTTGTAGATTGTAAAATCCCAATTTACATTCGGTTTGTTTAAAGCAGTCATTAATACTTTTTTAAAGATGTTTTATGTACGGGAATCTACTATATTTGTAGTCAGGTTGTTACGACATAATTGACACAATATTAAATTTTGTAGAATTACAATTTTGTTTTGCCAAAGTAAACTTATTTTTAACGAAGACGAATTTTTAGTTGGTGTTGACCTGGTAATTTTGTATATCTGTTGTAATAGTACAACTATTACAGGTAATTGATAAATGTAATATTGTAATAATTTAATAAAATGTAAAAGTGCGCCAATCTACCAGTGTATGTGTGGTGTCATGAACAGATGATGATCTGTGCTGTACCTACGAGGTATAAAAACTCGATACGCGCGGGAAGGTTGTACGAATCAGAAAGCTAGTTTAAGCTCAGTGATTGTCGAGAAACATTTCAATAATGAAAAATCGGCAGTTTACAACAATATAGTTTAACCAGAGGGGTAAAGGACGCGACAGGCTTCGCTGGGTATATATATGGGCGACGCCCGGGAATCAAGGAAGTTCAACACAGTTCGACACAGAGTTCGGCACACAGTTCAACACAGTGACACAGATTCTTTATTTGGCAAAGTTGATAGATAACACTTATTAATATGGGGCATAGTGTTGTTTCGTTAGTGGTAACTTTTGGCTTGTCGTTAATTAAAACAGTGTTTGTCGTGTAAAGTAGTGAACACGGGGTTAAGTTGAAATATGTAGATTGTAACTCACGGGAAGTGAAAGTGAGTGTGAGCAATAGCTAGTGCCAATAAAATGCTAATTAACATAGCATTGGATAACACCTCCTCTGTGGATTAACAGCATCATCATCATCTTTAGCGTCTGCGGGCTTAAAGCTTGCATATCAACAACTACAGAACCAGCACAGATAAGATTGCCTTTTCTTTCATTTTTATATACTTATATTTGCATCTCGAGATTAATCAATGCTAAGTGCATTTTGGCCAAATTTATTAATGACAAGATATTTTGCATTCCTCAAATGAGCTCAGTAGATTTAAGGATTAACGGGTATAATCACGTAATGGAATAGTGAAAATAATTAATTATTTTTTTATTTATTTTGTTGTTTATTGAAAACTGGAATTAATTATTTAAGATAACTTTTGCATCAATTTGATATCATAATGACATTCGTTATTATACCGATCGTAAAAGGGTTAACTATAAGATATCTCGTATGTTTTTTTTTTATGTAGAATGTAGATTGATGTAACTATAACGCAATCTTGAATTGAGTTTTTTTTATTATTATTGAATATTATATACATTTGGTACAAATTTTGTGTTGTTTTATTCATAGGTAAATTATTCCGTATAACTATACGGTGGCGATCCTAACCAAAAACTTGTACGGACTCGCTTGTTTCTGATCGTTGCGTTATAAGGAAAAATAAGTATTTCAAGCGTGAGTCAGATGCCGTTAAAAAACATAAATGACCAAAAGTAAAAATTTGCATATTTATATATTATGTTATTACCATTTTTAAATCAGAAACAGGTGTAGACCCGTTACACTGTTTGTGATTTCTTTAAAAAAAAATAGATCCGCGATTGTTCTAGTACGTATGTCTGTCGTTCGATGGCGGTGAGTGACTGATTGTCACGTTTTAAATATTGTTTTCATTCAGACTGCTTTGGAAGTTTCGTTTCTTTTTTTGTTGGAATGAAGACGGCCTCCATCCAGGTTGTTATTTTTCATGCTTCGTAATAACAATCGTTATTTTTGAAAATACTGAAGAAAACTTTTGAATTATAAAAGTAATAATAATAAATTTATTCCATAAACTTAAAAAGTGTGGAACATGTCAATTCGAGGACTATGCGCAAAAATATTCATGAACAGAATAGAATGAATGGTTTATTAGATATTTAAAAAGTTCAGTCTTAAATTTGCTTAAATGCTGCAATATAGTAATATTAATGATTAAATACTTTTATAGCAAGCATAGTTACATTTTTCTCAAACAATGACGTATTATGATAAGGAATTGAGAGACTGCTCGCAGCACGAGTATCGTAATTAGAATAATCACTATTTTTAGAAAATAGATTCAGATGTCTTTTCACGAATATTGAAAGCTCAAATATAACTAGACAAGGTAGAGTTAGAATATTATTAGATTTGAAAATATCACGACAATGAGCTCGTCTGCTAAGTTTAAACATACATCTAATTACTTTTTTTTGCGCTACGAAAAGCTTTGATACGCAGGGAGAAAAACCCCAGATGATAATACCATACCGCAACCTAGAAACAACATAGGCATTATAGAATAAAAGTAAAGAATATAGACTAACATAGTCTCTTAAAACGAAAATGGCATAATGCTATGAAAGCAATTTTGAGACTAAGAAATCAATGTGATTTTCCCAACGAAGGTATTGATCAATGAAAATTCCAAGGAATTTCACACAGCTCGATAAAGGCACTGTACTGTGATTTTGTCTCACAATGACAGAATAGTTTAGTTTGGATTTAGAGTATAGCACTAAGGCTGTTTTATTAGAATTTAGATTTAAGGAATTTTGTGCACACCATTTATCCATAGACATTATAGCTTTTCCAGCCTTTTGTGACAAGTTGTCCAGAGATGTGCTTGAAACCACCTGTGACGTATCACAGTGATAGTGGAATTAACTCAGGAAGTGATATACTGTGGTTAATCGTTGTTCACGAAGTTCTTTGCTGAAGTTACGGTTTTTACCCTTAAAAGGTGGGTATACAAGCGGTAAGAAACTATTTTGATTTGACGATAGTTTTTCTTTAATGTGGATGTTTACTGTTTTATAGGGTTTTTAAGATTGGTTCGTAGGATTGGTTCTTATGATTGGTTCTGGTTCCATTCTGTTAAGCTCTGTTCTAAGCGATTTATAGCATTACTTCGCGATTCAATCCGCATTCTGGTAGTAATTGGATTCACGAGCTAATTATAATTCGTGTGGTGATACGATGTCGAATGGTGGAATATTTCTGTTGGAAAATATTCGTGGATAATTCTGTACAGAGACTACTATCGTCTAAGAGGCTACCGATTCCTGTTAAGAACGTGAAAATTACGTTGGAGTGGTAAACCTGATCAAGAAATTTCGCCAGGTGAAATTTTAATTTCAATTAAGTAATGTTGACGTTTGGATTCAAACTGTGAGTGATTTGTTTTCATAATATTTATTCCGCTGGTATCTAAGCGAATGTAGTTTTGACCAACAGAAATTTGCAATTAAACTGATCCACATTTTATTTTCTGAATCAGTACACTGTTTGTGTCAATATTTGTGTTAAAAAGTTTTCAAGTTTAAGAAATCACTATTTTGCCGTCGTTTTCTTATTTTTTTTATTTACCGTATTTGTTATCAAATACCTTTTTTTTTGTTATTAACGAAACTTGTTTTATCATTCTCAATACAACTTCAAAATTTCAGTCATTATGTTTTAAATGTCATATGTCAATATCGAATATTAAGTAATTTACTTTATTGTGTTTTAATGCTGTAAGTGTCGTATATTAGATTGAGTCGATAATCTCGTTTATTCATTGTGACTCATTATGTGTCTAATTTAGTAGGATTTTACATCTTATAAAGTTAATTTCTGGCAACGTTTAGTTTGTTTTGGTCGATCAAACACAAATGAGGTTATGTTCTGTATATTCTTTGAATTTGTTTTCTTAATGTAATATGATGCTTACGTTTGTCATTTCGTAATTCCAAGTTCAGAGTTGAATAGCTATTTTATCAGATAATAAATGATGCATTACTTTTCTGCTTAAATTGGTGAATAGTCGTACTATTTCGCGTTGTTAAAATTCCGCGACTGTGTTGTTTACGCTCGTGTGTTTGAGTACCGTATATTTGCGAATTAACATGTTCACGAATTCTTGTTGTGTCGATATTATGTACCTATTGTGATGACTATGAGCAGTGTCGTATTTATCCTGCTATAGTGGTTTTCAATAGAGTCGTGTTTATGTTTGCGACTTCGTGTAGTAGCGATATTATGTACCTATTGTGATGACTATGAGCAGTGTCGCATTTAGTCTGCTATAGTGGCCATCAATAGTGTCGTGTTTATTAAATTTTAAGGTATTGCGTCGTGTATTCAAACTTTGTCGAACTAGTACGAACTGTAATAATGTTGATGCTTTAATTGAAGTTTTATTGATGTTTTGTAACTTTTGCATAAAATTTCCTTAAATTTATCGTCTCGTTAATGTATCGTTGTTGTGTCGACAAACTTTTGGCTTCCCTCGTATTTTGGATTAAGAGTCGGTGATCCGATAGAATTTGTATATAACCGTCTCTGGCACCCATTGAAAATATTAAACAACTATTTATAATTCTTTAACATCTATGTACAACTACGGGTCAGCCAAAAGTCATCTGTTTTCGGGATATTGCCTTAAAAGTATTAAGTTCTAATGGATCCACTCCCTCGCCACTGAAGCTAGCGGCAACCAACCAAATGGTCGGTAAGTTTTAGATATAAGGTTTATCTTTGATAATATTAGATTCTATTCTTGCCTTCGTTGCGTCTAAACATTTGTTAATTAACTTCATTGGATAATTGTTATTATGTAATATTGTTTTTGCTTTATAAACTTATTAATTTTATTTCTTTGTAACTATTATTATTTGACTCTAATACCTTTTGTCACTAAACTTACAAACTATAACTGGGGTAACCAGCTTGGTATTACTTCCAGTGACATGGATAACCACATATTTGGTATTACATCCTATGACACGGATAACCACATTTGGTATTATACCCTTTTGATTCTAATGTTCCATTTTAAGGAACTACAAAAAACTTAACCTAATGACATATGCTTCAGCTCCCGTGGTCTAAAACACAGTCTTCCTGAAGGGAATTTTTAATATTTCTTAACAACTAATGACATGTGTACCATTTGACGGCTAAATACTCAGCGGCCTCGCTGGGTTTTACTTTCTCACGATAGCCCTTTAGCGCCAAATATTGCTTATACTTTAAGTGGGGGACGCGTGGCTATCTATCTTCATTTAACATTAACAATAGTTCATAAGGTTCGTCTTTGTTTAACAAATTCCACTCGAAAGGTGAAACCGCCTTGAACGGAATTCTAGTGCGTTCGCCCTCTCATATCCATATATTACAGTGTTTTTTATAAGAATTCCGTTTCTTAAAAGATCAGCCTAAAGTTCATCTCACATTCAATGCAGCTATATACACATTGAGTTACTCACTTACGCAAAACATAACAAAATATTCTGGGGCGTTACATACTCCATTAATCTTTTGGCTCTGTGATCAAAATATGTAGCACAAGTTATTGGATCTTGTTGAAAAGGTCATAGAACTATTGCGCAATATGGCGTAGTGAAATGTGTCCCTTAAGTATGCTTCAAAGGAGTATGACGCAACATAAATACCACGTATCTGATCTAATAAACTCCGATTAATTTATTTGACACGTTTGAGAATTAATAGTGTTTTAAAAACTAAACAAACTTAATAATTTTAGACTGACTTTTAAATAAATAATGCATTGAAATTTACTACCTGAAATGTTATGTTTGTATAAATAAATACTTGCTGACTGACAGAATTTTGACGACGCAATTTCTTTTGTATTTGACCACGTCATCCGCACGTGTCATACAAAATTTAGAGCAAAGGCTCCAGGGGAAAAGGGACACATATCATATAAATACGAGAAATACCTTCCACCGAGCGCGCACAACACACAATACACGGGGACATTGGGGGAACTTCGAACAAAGTAGAATCAAAGTACTTATATATTTTTAAAGTTGAGTTTACATAAAAAGTGTTTGTGTCGTCGACCAGAGATATAAAAAAGGGGTAGAGATTTCAACGAACAAAAAGCCCACCGACTTTTTTAAAAAAGCAGATATTTTAACGTGAGAATTTTCGATTGAAAATTAGGGTGCTTTTTCGATATTAAGTCAAAATAAAGTGAAAAAATAAATATTTTAAATCAAAAAAGTTACAGTGTGTTTGGGATATAAAAAGGTAAGTTTTCACCAAATTTCGTGAAAAAAAATTTTTTTTGTAAAAGATAAAAATAAAAAACCAAAAACTTGGTTATTTGAATTTTTCACATAAATTTTGAGGTTATGTGAAAAAAGTGTGATACAAAAGTTGTAGATCTTTTTATTACCTACAACTTTGCCATTAAATTTTTTTCCATAGGACTTGAAGTTTTGCCGGAAATCGAGATAAACCATTTTTTACCCTTAAAAACTCACCCCCTACCACTTCCCGACCTCAGATCGCCCGTAAATTATTTTTCCTTTCATTTTTGTTATATTCTCTTCCTTTTCCAATGGGTTTCATCCTACTATTATTTTTGTTGGTTTCAAAAAATATCGATCCTGGTCTATAATTAATAGTTTTTGATAATAAAAAAATTAAGAAAAATCGCAGGATAGTGGACAAAATATTTGATTGTTATGTACTTGAAAAAGTCTAAATAATATATAGACGAAACGTCGTACATTCAATTAAATAAATCAAATATTTTGTCCACTATCCTGCGATTTTTCTTAATTTTTTTTATAATCACGATGGACACGATTTCTAATATAAGTTTTTGATAATTTTTAATTTTGAAAAGGATCTTTCACCAGATGCAACTGATTGGCATCCGTTAAAACTAAGATTCTTAGTTTTAACGGATGCCAATTATATAGATGGCGGTTTTAACGTCATTCGGTCGGATTTTTTTCTATGCTATGACATATTTTCTTATCCCCTCAACGGGCACGCCTCGCGCGCTCCAAGGACAGGACGGGCTAAAGGACATTAATTGCTTTATTATCCTTTTTGGAGGGTTTTGTCAAAATAAATCAATATTTTAATATGAGCTACTTTGGGGTTACGGAAACTATATATTTTTAGAATGTGCATTAAATTTCCCTCATTTTGATGTATAATTAACAAGGTTTTATTAAAAACAGCCCCCCTAGTAATTAAAATAAGAGAATTTACAAAAAAAAATAGATTTTTTTACCTCATAAAAAATTGTTGTGTTTCCTATATTAAAATGCCTATTGTTCGCGCGACTCGCGCACCAGCTAGCCGGTAACCGGCTAGCCCGCTGCGGGCTAGGCGCCCCAAGTTGGTATCCTATGCGCGCCCTCTGCGTAGGAGTCGACCGGCCAGGGGTACAATGACTTGAATTAGGTATGAGTCGCTCGATTTGCCGCCCCCTGGGCGTGCCGCCCGTGTGCGGTGCACGCTTTGCACGCCCGCTTACGGCGGCCCTGGATACATTTACGGGTCAAGAAAATGTTAAAGAATTTTTTGAAAGAATTTATCAACGGGCAAAGTTAGATAACATTTTACATATTTAGTTGTTAAAAGTAGTAAAATGTAAATTATCAGGTAATGCATATCGGTTTTTTAAAAGTGAATCGGCTTTAAGCGATTTATCTACTACATATGAAATATTTAAAGCATCCTTCATAAAACATTTCACACCCTTGAAAGTTCCTGGAGCAGCACAGTTTAAATTATCACAAATATACCAGCGATCAGGTGAAACTGTGGGACAGTTTGCTACTAGACTAAAGCTTGCGGGTCAAGAGTCATTAAATGAAGATTTAGCCGACGCGTCTGAAGAACAAAGAGCGGGTATTGTAAAGAAAAACGCCGATGTCATTTTATCACAATTTAAAATAGGCCTAAAACGCGACTTACTCAAAACAATAGGAATAGTATTAGCCATGGAGTCAAATTTAGATGTCGATAAAGCGACAAGAATTGCTGAGCAGGAGGAACTTAATCAAACTATACCAAAATCCAAATAGAGGGACAGTACACGCTGTTGAAAGTTATCCACGGCGCGGAACTTTTGCGACTCAAAAGCGTGGTATCCGAAATTCTGTAACGTCACGGGAAATTGAGTGTTATAAATGCTATCAACTGGGACACTTTGCCCGAGGTTGTCGAAATTCAATAATATGTCGACAGTGTAAAAAGCCTGGACATATAGAGAAAAATTGCCATTTAACAATTAGGGGAGGTACTTGTCCTCAAACTCAGACAAATTCGAAAAGGTATTATCAATCAAGCGTAAGACAACAACATACTAATCGAGATGATCGGGATACACCAATAAGAAACGAGCAATCAAAAGGAGAAAATCCTGCTGGGGAAACTTCAAATAAACAGGGAAATTTAAACGAGCAAGGCACCTCGAAGACAACGCCTCGCTTCGGGGGAAGACAAAATTAAAAGTTGTAACTTCAGTGATTAATACACTAACAGGGGAAGCACCATATATTTTAAGGGCACGGGTGGGGCAAAATTTTTTAATTTTTATGATTGATACTGGGTCGGCGGTCTCTATTATTAAAGATTCAGCCATACAGGGAACTAAATTTCATGGGATACAAGGTCAACAAACATTAGTTAGTGTAACGGGACACGAAATTTATAGTAAAGGGGCGACACAACTAGGAGTAAATATAGAAAATCGCAATTTTCTTATTAATTTTGTTATTTGTAGTAATTTACCGCTGCGGGTTGATGGTCTTTTGGGTCGAGATTTTTTACAAGAATATAAAGTTGTTATAGACTATAATAAGGGTATTGTAAAAATCCAGGGATTACCGGTACAATTGTTTACCGAGGAGGAATTAAATGAAGATATAAATATATCGGGAGATATTAATACAAGGGCTACTAGAGGTATTAGTAATGGGAATAAGGTTTTAAAACCTAGTTATGGGAACGATAGTAAAAAAATTAATAATAATAAACAAACACAGAGAAATATGTGTTCAACTAGGATCGATCAAAAATTCGGGAAATTAAATGCGGTAAGTGTGCCCATCGTTTCGGATGCGAATCAGCGCGTCATGTGTAGGAATACTACATTGTCTTTACTGCGGCCACAGTTGAAGAACAAGAACGAGCAGGTGGAGGGCCGTCTACCTGTTACGTTACGAGAAGAAGTTATAATTCCTGCAAGACATGAGTGCGTCTGTTCTGCAAGCCTTAGGGATGTGAAATCAGGCGATGCCGTAATAATTGAACCGGAGACGATCCTTATTCGAGGGGTTATGTCAGTACGTGTTTTAACTAAGGTTCACGTCGACAATTTGGTGACCGTACGTCTGATTAACGTAACAAAAACACCATTGAGAATAAGTTCGAAAACTATCGTGGGTTACGCCGAGGTCTTTAATAATGACCGAGACGCGAGGGTCCTACGGGATAAAAATAAACGGGTAAAACAGGTATGTTCAACAAACGTATCTCAAAATGGGAAAAATAATGGGAGCAATTTTGAAAAATTGTTTAAACGGGATATACGGGAATATATAAAGATGGACCATCTGAATAAAGAAGCGGAAAAATTATTAATGAGTTTAATTAATGAAAATCAGGATATATTCTTATTAAAAGCGACAAAAAGAATCACTTATGATTGTTCTGAGAATTATGCAGCAGAATTAGTGCAAAGATTACATCAAGCATTTGTAAAAGTTCGAAAAAATTTACGAGAATCTACAGATAAACAAGTTAAGCAATACAATAAGAAACAAAACCTGTAAATCTTCAGTTAGGAAACAGAGTTTACCTATATGATCCTAGTCCAAAATCGCATAATTGAACAAAAAGGTTCGGTGACATTCAAAATACAAGAAATAGGAGGCAGGAAAACTCAAGTTGTGCATGCAAAACGCTTAAAATTATGTAAGGGCTCAGATAATTCTATAGACCTATCAGACGATGAAAATGAGGTAAACAATCGAACTAATGAGGCGACCGAAGAAAACAATGAAGATTCAGAATCAACCTGTGTAATTAGAGAAGTATGGGGAAATTTGTTTTCTGCACCTGAAGACTATTCACTTGCACATTGTGTAGCACAAGATTTTAAAATGGGAAGAGGAATGGCGGTACAATTCAAAGAAAGATTCAAACAAATCCAAAAACTTAAAAACCAGAAACCAAAAATAGGCGGCGTAGCATATTTAAAAGATAGAGATAGGTACGTATACTATTTAGTGACGAAAGAATTTAGTCATGAGAAACCGACGTATGAAAACATCGAGAAATCATTGCAGTGTATGAAGAATCACATGTTAACATATCATGTTAATAAGTTAGCTATACCGAAGATCGCTTGCGGTTTTAGATCAAATGAACTGGTCTAATATATTACGAATTTTAAAAGAAACATTCGCTGATACTGGGATTAAAATAGTGATTTATAAATCACCTGATGAGGCACAGGACGGACAAATGGGATTGGAACCAATATTATGTCACCAAAATGACAATAGCCACGATCATAACGTTGACGTAGAACCCTTAACAGGTACAGAAGAATCTCATCAGATGGAGGTACAGATAGACGTACATGTATCACCTGACGATGATAATGAAAACAAGGAAGCTACAGGAGAAACTCAACAGGCGGAAGAAGATTCAATCGAAGATCTGAACCGTGACAGAACACAAATTGAGCAAAGTCTAAACAGAACAGTGATATGGGAAGCGTGGCGACAAACTCCCACAATCCATTCAGATTCGAGTGCCGAAGAAGATGATAACATACCAACCACCCATCCTCAACCTTCTCCTATTGCACCATATCAGACTCGTAGCAGGGGTCCTGTAAAAGATCAACCGTGGGTACTTAGAAAAGGTATCTAACTAACATAACTGATTACTATTAAAACCTGCGTGTTGACTGTAAAGTATGTGTAGCGAATTGAGGTTACAAAAATTTAAAAGAGACAAGGGGAGAATTTATGTTATTTTGTTAATATGGGGATATTTATAATAAAATTGACGATGTTGCAGAGTACAGGACAAGTAACAGTTGAGGATTTCAAAAGAAGAAGAGACACTACAAAGTAAAGGGATATTGGAAGCATCCTGTAGATAAGGTCGAGTACAGGAAGTATACTGCATAACTAACCTTTCTTAATTTTCAGCGTTATCTTTTATTTATTGATGAAGGGCAGATGCACACTGTACAGCTTGTTGAATGAGAATATTGCCACTTGAGAAATAATGTTGTGTTAGAATAAACAAAACGTAGAGTAAGATTTTTTTTTATAAACTTCACCTAATTAGTGTTGTGACACGGAGATCGTGCCAGTAGTTCATAATAAATACAGTACGTATAAACATATTATATACCTAAACGTATAAGAATCTTTATATTACATAGCGACAGTAAGATTAAATTGTGAAAATGTCTAAACTAAAAATATTAATATGTGTTCTGATGGCTTTGGTTCAACTGGATGTGACTACATCATTAGTAGCGTTTGACTGTAATCAATGTCGACCTAATATAACAACGGTTTCATTACTAGAAATTGAAGAATGTAAGCAAAATATAAAAACTTTACACGAAAGGGAAGAATATATTCAACTCGTTCAGACAGCCGATTACGCGGGCGAACATGTTTATCAGTGCAAGATTTCTATACAGAGACACGTCACTCACTGTGGAATGCATTCTTACGCATCCGAGGTCCGAGGAGGCCATGGAGCGTATATTCTGGAAATAGGAAGTCAAGCATGTATGGAGTTACATAAATATCGAAAATACCAATTCCAACATAACATTATAATTGATGGACTTAAACATAATGGCACTATACAACGACCGAGTGTTATTGCGGGATCAATTAGCTACGACGGGACTTGTTCGGGCAGCGATTACTCAGATCAATTTGGAAGTTGAGCAGATGTAGTAGTTCAGGCCATAATCTCCATTTCTCTGGCTGATTATGAGGCCTCCACGAATTTAAAACAAAATATAATACGACTAAGGTCGGGTACAGTATGTCCTTATTTAGAATATAATTGTATAGACGCAGAAGGCGGCGAGACTTATTGGAAACAGCATACCATCTCACAGTGCGATGTACGTAAATATACAGTATTATACGAAGGACCAGCAAAATCCGTAACTGCAGGAGGTGATAATCGAACAATTTACACAGTAACAACTCAGGACACAACTTTCGCCTTATCCGTGCTAAGCGACGTTCGTATGCAGTCATCAAGCTTTCCAGACAGAACATCCAAAACTAATAATTATTGTCGGTACCAAAGGGAGATTCATGCTGAGAAAATCATCAATTATTCCGTTGAACATGGACATATTCACCTACGTGAATTCGAAATTGGTATATGTGGAGAAACATGTTTCTCGAGAGATGACATCGTTATACGTAGCCGTTCAGAACCAAAGATGTGAGCTGGAGCGTCAAGTATTGAGGAATTTAGTGAATTTGGCAATAATAGCTCCTGAACAATTTGCGTATAATTTCAAACAGGGACCAGGCTTCACGGCAGTTTCAATGGGTGAAGTAGTTCATATTATACAATGTGTACCAGTAGATGTTCAAGTACGCAAAACTGTTGAGTGCTATATAATGAATTACCTGTTACATACCTAAACAAATCACTCTTTGTGACACCCCGCAGTAGAATCCTACAATCCCATGGAACTCAAGTAGATTGTAATCCTTTAACAGCTCCAATATACACTATATGAGGCTTGGTACCAATTGAATCCTGAGATTCTAGAAACAACCAATCCAAACACGTTAACTCCTTCTAAAACTTACAATTGGGCATACAAAAACGCCGGGCAACTTGCTATAAGTGGAATTTATTCTTTAGAGGAACTAGCTAGATTAGCTGAACAAAAAATGTTCCCTTCAGAACGACAAGCTATTACCAATACGATTGCCAAAAGCATTACGGGAAAAACTACGAACTTATAAGGACTAAATTTGCATTATGCATTCACCGCGGAAACTATGAATCGCATTGTTACGAATTACGCTAAGAAGATATGGGGATGGTTTTATTTCCTTGGAAATCTTATTTCCGGATTTATTGAGATATGGACAGGCGTCAAAATTGTAAAATTTGTTATCGACACAGTGATACACGGTTGGTCACTTTATCGTATGTTTGGGTTTGGAATCCACCTATTGGGATCGTTTTGGGGGACAATTACTAATGTGCTATTATACGTTTTGAGACCGAGAGATGAAGATGAGAAAAGATCGACAACAGAGAAACCGAACTCTTATACAACCTTAGAACGAAACGCTAACGCAAACCGGGGAGTGGAAGGGATACCAGCGACATCTTTATTAACAGCTGAAGGACCGTACAATAATGTCGTAATACAGTTGAAAGCCATACCATCAGATGACGATAAGTAAATGATGAGTGTGAAAATGAAATGGGCACTATAGTGAAAAACAAAAGTGAATTTAATAACTATTGTGTTAGAGGTAGAACAGAAAAAATATGTCGAATAATGAAAAGAAATTATATTCACTAATATAAAGAAAAGAGAATAATATGGGTATACAGTATATTATCGTCTCACTCTTCTATCCATTATTGTTTAATTTAAGGGTTACTAATATTTGTGGCTGTATTCTTATTTCGACAATTGATTAATTAATTGCTTAATGATGACCATGAGTTGTTTGAAGTTTTATTTTTTTTAAATACTACACATAATATTGTGTATATTATTTTGTTGTTATTGTTATAATAAATTTTTGTTTTATTCTATATTTTATTTTGGTTTCCTCTTAATGGTAACATTTTGAGTTGAGTATTATTAATTGAAGTGCCAATATGGTATCAAAACTTAATGTTTTTTTTATAATAATTGTGTTTATTTGTTTTGTAGCTTTATATAGTTTGTTGTACTGTTGAGAAAATGGGATACCAATTGTTGGTAAAAGTATTCTGTAAAACTGTGCCTATTTTTGTTAAATTAGAACTGTGGAAAATGAATTTTTCAAAATCTTATGAGATTTTTATCATTATAGATGTTTTTGCATAGAGTTTAAATATGCGACAATTGTCGAACGAGGAGAGTTCAATCAAGATAACATAAACATTGTACCTTAAAAAGGGAAATATATTATGTTAGTATATTTTTAAGTTTGACTTGTCAGATAAAGAAAAAAATTAAGAACTTAATTTAGCTCGTCTCTATGTTATATTTTTTATATGATTTTACTCTATTTGATGTTTGTAGCGATTATTATTGTGTTTTAAAAAGATATTGTTGGACTTACCTATTTTAAAATATTTGACTTAAAAAAGGTTGTTTTCTGTTATACAAACAATTTTTTCTAAGGGGGAAGGATTGTTGAAAGGGTCATAGAACTATTGCGCAATATGGCGTAATGAAATGTGTCCCTTAAGTATGCTTCAAAGGAGTATGACGCAACATAAATACCACGTATCTGATCTAATAAACTCCGATTAATTTATTTGACACGTTTGAGAATTAACAGTGTTTTAAAAACTAAACAAACTTAATAATTTTAGACTGACTTTTAAATAAATAATGCATTGAAATTTACTACCTGAAATGTTATGTTTGTATAAACAAATACTTGCTGACTGACAGAATTTTGACGACGCAATTTCTTTTGTATTTGACCACGTCATCCGCACGTGTCATACAAAATTTAGAGCAAAGGCTCCAGGGGAAAAGGGACACATATCATATAAATACGAGAAATACCTTCCACCGAGCGTGCACAACACTCAATACACGGGGACATTGGGAGAACTTCGAACGAAGTAGAATCAAAGTACCTACTTATATATTTTTTAAAGTTGAGTTTACATAAAAAGTGTTTGTGTCGTCGACCAGAGATATAAAAAAGGGGTAAGTCCAAATCATAGAAATTAAACTGAATTAATGTAACTAAAATTTCCAGCCGGTTTCCAGCGGCCTATTCGTGACTGTAGTGCAAGGTTTAAAACATTCAGCAACACAAGCTCAGCATATACATTTGTTTCTGCAACCAGCAGATCGAAAAAAACATTGCTAAGAGTTTGAAAAAGTCTATGGGCCCGCACTTGCCAGGAATATCAAATTTCAGCTGTAGTATGTAAGTATTGCACAATTGGTGTATATCATTTTGCACAACTAGGAAGTGTTAACGAGCTCATTATAAATGTTTGGGTAATGCAAAGTCAGCATATTATTGAACAATAAGTACTTAAAAACTGTGCTGGCTTGAGAACGCAAGCTAATCAAATATATTAATATAAATAACAATGACATTTGGTCATACAGGGGATAGATGTAAGTAAGACGTCACTATGTCCGTCAACGTAATAAATTGTAACTAATAATTTATATCTAAGATTAATAAAATAAAACTAGCTATAATGAATAAATTGATAAAGTTATTTATTTTCTAAATTATATAAAACCAAACTATTACATGGCGACCCTGCCAGTGGCAAGTTTATTATAGTATATAGTGTAGTGACCATAAAAGTAAAAAAAAAATAAATAAATATGGGTCCAAGGAAGAAGTCATTATTGCTCAAACGGCATCAGCTGGACCGGTTAGTACAGAACAAAATGGTATGTCACGCACAGATTATTTGCTAATAGCAGTAGTAGGATTGCTGATCATACTATTGTTCGGTGTAATATACAAAAACTGTCAGAGGAGAACTCAAATTGATTTCCATTTGGATTTTATCTATTACACCAACCTGTTTCATGTTTCTGGCGATAACATCTTTGTACTCATTGACCAAAGTCAACACTTTACTCGCATCGTTACCATTTAAGTCAGTGTTCAATTCATCTTCTGTAACATCAATAGTGTTGATTTCTCTTTTACTTTGCTGTTGTACACACATTTCACCCCTAATAATGGCTTTCTCTTTCTCAATTTCTAAGTCTTTACCGGAAATATTCAAAATTGGTAGTGTGAATTTTCCTTTATGATCTGTATTCACGATACATCTCGGGATAATTTCACCTGACTCTCGTATTCCTCCTTCGATAGGCAATTCATAATTGTTTAAATTACTACCGACAGAAATATGACCCAAATAATTGTCTGGAATCGTATATTTTCCTTCTGCCCAAACAGTTGTTTTCTGTGGTTGTTCAAATTATTGCACATTGTAATTTGCTTCGTCTCGTATCGATAACTTATCGCTTGTGCTGACTATGACGATGTGTGGCTGTTCAGTATACGGGTGCCCTACGATAAGTGGAACGTTTTGTGAATTATTTGGTACAACATGAATTTTCACCTTCGCCGACACACCATCAATACACAAATTAGCCGTAAACAGTCCTATCGGTTGAACTGAACCTTGTCCATATCCGATTAGTGGTTCTGTTTTCGTTTCGAAATAAGAAAATTGCGAATGATGAACATCCTCTTCTCTAGCCGTAATTAGGGCATGCAAATATTCGGATGTTTCAGGTATTCGAATATTCGCTCAAATTTTAGCCAATATTCGAATATATTCGAATAATTGGTAAAAATAATAAAAACAGTGGAACTTCAATAAATGACTTTTAATTATTTAAAATCAACACGCCTACTGCACGTCCATAAATCCAATCAATATTTTAACAACAAAAGCAGCTTACTTCTAATTAAAAAGAGATCAAATAATCATTTTTACTTTACTTAGTTTCGTAAAAATTCAGATCAAATCAACTAAATATTAGAGCGCACATAGCTTCCGAGAACCATAGATCAAATGAACATATTTAAGTAATCAAAAAAATTCAAAATTCTTTCTTTCTGTTTTTCCTATTCAAACAAAAATATTAAATGAGCATATAAGACGCATTTTTATTAATTAGTACCACAAAAGTATGGGATATTGCTCCCCTATAAAAAAAATACTTCACAAATAAATAATACGTCTATTAGCACGTGCGAAGAGCAAATCAAGCAATTAAGTACACGTACGTAACGTAACGTAAGTAAATAGTTATATCAAATAAACATGCAATAATTAACAAAAAAAACTTTCTTTTAGTGAGATCAAATCAACTTAAAAAAATAAAAAATCAACTTTGGTATAAGTACAAGACAGTCTATCTAATTAACCCCTATAGTACGATCTAAGGAAGCTAATTGCGTCAACAGAATCATCATTTAAAGAGGTCCTTAGGTGGTTATTAATGTCCCCTCGCCCCGTTTCAATTCTCCTCCCACGCCCTAGCGCGAACTTAGAGCTAGTGTAGCGTTTGTAAGATGTTTTAGCGCCGCCGTAAACCGTTTTTAAACAATTTTAATTCTTAACAAATAATTCGAATATATTCGAATAATAGGAATTACTATTCGAATAATAAATGCAGCCGAATATTCGCTATATTCGAATTGCATGCCCTAGCCGTAATACAACTACTGCCTAAATCAATATAGCACTTCATTAGTTTATTGTTTACATAGGCATCTTTAAAGTATGTTCTATGCGTACTATCGCTTTCGTTGATATTCATCACCGTTGTGCTGGTGACTTGAGCAGCTGAATTCGTAGCCGTATTTGCAGAATTCTTACAGTCTCTTGCATAATGACCTTTGACTTTACATTTAAAACAAATAATATTTGCTAACTTACTTTTTTTGCTTTTCTGTCGATTGGGAATCATTCGACGAATTTGATTTATTCGAGTCATTCACCTTCTGCCTTCTGTCCGACGTGGATTGTTCTTTAATAAAACGACTTGCTTCTTTTAACGGTCGAAGTAATTCGCTTGGCTTCTTATATTTATGTAATGGACCTAAGTACTGTCTGAATTGTATATTGTTCAAGCTGTTACATTGGCTTTAGAATTTAATATTTCATTTTGGTTATATATTAAGTTGATTTAATATTATGAAACGTTTCTCCTTTTGCAATGTCAAGTTGTAACTTTTTGTATTAAGAAGATCATTTTGTGATTTTAAATTTAACTATTAAATATTACTTAGAAAAGCCAACATCTTTTATTTTTACGCGTGTCGACCAACCTCAAATAAAAAAGTAAAACAAGCCATATACTGTCCATTCTATCTTCTCCTCGTCTGTCATATTGCATTTATTACAGAGAGATAATTTTTCGAAGTCGTATTCTACGATATCTTGATTGGGCTTTCTTTTATAATTTTGTGCTTTCAATATTAATGATAATTGACTATCACCTGTATCGAAAGTTTCCGTCAACAAAATTTTCCTATCAACCCACGAAGTTGGTTGTAGACTGTCTCTCCATGATTTCGCAACTCCTCTTAGTTTACACAAACCAAAATGCTGGATCGCTATATCATCCCAGTCGGTACAACTCTCCATATTCTTCTATACACCGAATCCATTCCAATTTTTTTACATCATTTTTGACAGGATCAAACACTGGTAACATTTTTCGAAAGTATCTCGGTTCTCTTTCACCATTTGTGGTTTCATCTTCTGAACCGTGATGTGACATTTTGAGTCGAAATTCAAAAAGTTCAATATTCCAAATATTGCACACGTAGCACTATTTTTAACTGTAATTCGTTCTATTGTTTCTGAACTTTAGGACAATAGTACTTGTATATTTATACATTATGTAAATAATTATTGTATTTAAAATTAAATATACAGGCGCCCATCCGTATTTAATAATTTGTTCAGTAACTGTTGTATTTATTGACTGGGAGGCAGCGGTAAAAAATGTTTTGGCTATGCTTCCATCGTTTGTGGTTCCGGTGTCGCTACTTTTTGGGATAGCAATCCCATTTTATCGCGAAAATCTGCCTGCATTTTTTTCTTTGTTTGTTCGAAAATTAACTTATTTTGTTCACCTCGTACTTGCCAGGTGTTTATTTATCGGTAGCTCCATAACTTTATTGGTAAGGCTCATCTGCGTCGGAATCGCTTTACAAATATAACAGATCTGCGCAGAGGAAGTATCTGAAAGAGCATTGCCACACCTTGTCATTTATTATAGTCAGTAAGTTGGAAGAGGAAACTCTAATTGTGTAGGATCAATGATTGCAATACTGATATTAAGTTAATTGCATTTAATGACTAACGTTTCGGTACACTTCGTACCATCCTCAGAGTAGTATCAATGCTGTCTCGTTATCAGTATATTGTAAAAAAGAAAATTTATATTTAGCATCATGAATTGAATTTTAACTAGAAATTTTTTTTAATTGTCAATATAATAAAAATGTCAATTAAAATTGAACCTCTTCTGAATGCGAGGGTATTAAAACTAGACAGCATTGATACTACTCTGAGGATGATACGAAGTGTACCGAAACGTTAGTCATTAAATGCAATTAATTTAATATCAACATTACAGTCATTGATCCTACGCCATTAGAGTTTACTGAATATATTCTAAGGATCACTATCTCTCTATAGTGGTTACGAGTTATTTAACTATTTATTATAATAATAATAATAAAATATTTTTCTTTTATAGTAGGACATAAAATCACACGTTCCATGTTTGCATTGTTGTCTATGGTACCCCCAAAGGCACGAGGTCGGACCAAAGGAACTAAAGACAACATTTTGACTGCCCGAGATAAATTAGTTGTGTACCAAAAACTTAATACCTCCGGACCCGATTCAAGGTTTACCAACTTTAACACGTGCTTTTATATTGTTTAAGATCAATGTGCCAATTGAGAACGTAGTGGGGCGCAGAACTACTAATCACCCCTTTTTAATAGCGGAAGGGACCAACGTGGCTGCAATTCACGCATATAAAGTTTTTGTGGATAACAAAGTAATTTCTTGTAAGGAGGGTTGTTCAAGCGCAGGGGCCTTTTCTACATTATTTAAGACGTTTTACGTATTTGATGTTGAATACGACGTAAGCCTGATCTATTTTTGGAGCTTCATTCATATCTATATTGCCAAATTAAAGACTAAAAAAATGATAACATTACTAAAACGGCTAAAAGGATTGAAGTTGCTATTCAACTTGGACTTTCCTAATTAAAAGTGTGTTATGTTTTAGAACATTTTGAAGTTTTTTCGTTTCCTAAAGGTTTTTTTTAAATATTGAACGTTTCTTACCGTTGGAACATAGTTTCGGTAGTTCTTAGTTAACTGTATGTTTTTTTTATTTTCCTTAATTTTTATTTTTTGTTACTCAGGTTCTTAGATATAAGATTTATCAAACGGAATGAATTGCTTTAAGTGCAATTTAGTTTTAGGTAGCAGTAATAATCTTTGCCGCAGAAACTGTTTGCGACAACTAAAATATCTAAACTCCTGTCTAGAAATTGAGCGCTCTATACATTATTCAGTCTGTGGTTGTCATCTATTTGAGATAACCCTCCTTGTCAATAATAATCAATTCACTACGTTATGAATAACGCCGTTCGATTCGGAGCTGTTCATAGCGCGGTGTGTCCGGCTCTCAACGTTGCAGGAGAGTGGCCGGCACACTTTCTCGCTAAAGGCTGAATTGTCAAGGTATTTCAGCTTCGACGGAGCCAAATATCGAAGTACTGAAATACGGTTTTATAAATAACTATTTCATCGCAGAGACCCTCCGATATGTGGTTATTCTTCTTCTTCAAAAATAAAGATAAGTAAACACTTGGAAATAATAAAATTAGTAATAAGTGCATGATTAGAAATATTTATAAGAAATATAGATATAGGTTGATAGCATTAGTATCATATGGATGCGTAATTAAGATGGCGCATAAATAATTATCAATATTAAAATCAAATATCGATTAAAATCTTGAAAATAATATTAAACTCAAATATCGATAAGAATCTTAAAAATAATATTAAGATTTAAATTACGATCACGAATATATATTTAAAATTGGTTAATCCATTAAAGATTGATAAATAATAACAAGTTTCGGAAAACAAATACGCCACATGTCTGTAAAAGATAATACGAAAAATAATAGATCTCCGATTATTGGTGACATCATATATGTTTTTTTTTTCATTTTAATTTGCATTTCTAAATTAATATCACCGATGATTTTTTCTCTTTACAATTACTTCGAATCATCGTAAAAATCATATATTTTTGGTAAACTTTATAGATGCCTCATGGATAGTACAATTTGACCTTTATGATAATATTACTTTACCGCTCTGTTCATTAACTTTTCTTTTTGACAAATTGTTTCCATTACGTTTTATAGACAAAGACCGTAGCTCCGGCGTTCAAATCCGATTACCTAACACTAATAACTAACTGTCATAGGAAATATCCCACTAATATTTTAACATTATTTGGAATATCAAATAAATGAATTTGATTTTTACCTTCGGGTCCTATTAACAACTAATCTACTCTTGTTCCTTAGAAGTTATTTCTGACTAGGACAAAAATATCGACTACACCTATTTGACTTTAACTTTATATATTAATTAAAATTTCTGTTTTACAAACATAGCTTCTTCTACTCTATAAAACGCGACATTATTCTTAATACTGACGTACTCACGACCCATTTGACTGATATTATTTTTTCATTATTTTAAATTCATTAAGAATATTTTTCTTCTAGCTTTTTAACATTTACTAATTAGTCTTCAACTTTTGATATTGTGTTCGGTTGTACTTTCCATTGAGAAGTCGATTTCTTATAAGTTTCTCCAGATATTATTTAGATATGCTGTGATTGTGTATTAGATAGCTATCTACGTGTTCGTAACTATTTTAACATGTTGTTATAAACTATAATTTGTTTAAAAATTTGTTTAAAAATTTGTTCTTGTGATATACATTTCTCATAGGAAATAAAATTAATATTTACATTTAAAGTCTCATTTCATTCGTCATTACAACGACAAATTATCCCTGGATTAACGAAATTCAAGTTTCATTGAAATACTAAAATTTATATTATTCTTTGGGAGTATCAAATTGCAATTCGCCGCTTTTAAAAGGACCTCACATCGTAAGATCCTACTAATTAATTTTTGTATTAGACTAATATACGTCTAATAAATTTATTTGTGGTTGGAAGTTAGACCCATTTTTCGTTTGTTGTTAAATTCGGTTGTTGTGAAATTATTCATTTTTAATATAATAAACGCAACTGACAGCATAACAAATATTCCATCACATCTTATTAGACGTTTGTGAAATATTCAGTCTCACGGATAACTCATACTTAAATTTGAAATGTGGAAATTGCGCCCAACAATATCGTTCGTTACTAAAGTCACCGATAGAATAGGGAGAATACTTCAACGCCACAATGTCAAGCCTATATTCAAACCTACAAAACAAATACGAAATTTACTACGGTCAGCCAAAAATCCTAGGGACAAACTCTACAGCGGGGGTTTATAGAATTCCATGTTAATGCGGGGCGGTCTATATCGGTACTACAAAACGGAGCATTAGGACCCGGCTCAAAGAACATCAAAGCCATTGTCGACGAGTACAACCAGAGAAATCAGCCGTAGCGGAACATGCATACAACAATCTTGACCACAATATTCTAAACAATAATACCCAATTTCTTGACAACACCTGACACTATCATAATCATACCAGACTACAACGAGAAGCCATTGAGATCTTCAAATATAACAATAATTTCAACTGAAAGGAGGAAACACTGAAGATCAATGGCACATGGTACCCAGCGCTCAACAGATCTATGAGAAAAAGGCGTACCTGCAACAGAAACTTTACTTCGGACCAATTAGGTAGAGGGGAGACTATGACTGTTATGTATAGAGATTATTCCTAAACCTGCATATGGTTTATTCTAAGGTCATTATAGGCCAAGCTTGGTAAGTGATCTAGGAAGTAGACATAATATCTATAGATGCTTTTAACTGTGAACATGTGCTTTGTGACAGACTTATATTCAACATGATATTCATATTAAAATATAACTATTATCAAAACTACTATTGCTTATTAATAAACAACTATAACATGGCGCAGTCGTAAGTAAAAATATAGAAACAAAAGTCTCAGATACATACTGTTTAATAAAAGTGAAGTACCTCACAGCCTGTGCAATGGCGGACATGAGGCAATTAATTGACGCATTAATGGTATTTGCAACAAAGGCTGCAGAATCAGGTGCAACACTAAGTCAACCAAATCCTATGGAGCTGGAGGGAAATTTAGCAAATAATTGAAAGAGCTTCAAACAGAGGTATGATGTTTATATTTCGGCAACGGGATATAACAAGGACAAAGATGAAAAAAGCGTCCATTTTGTTACATTGTATGGGTCAGAAGGCGCAAGAAATGTTTAGCGGTCTTGAATTAAGTGAGGCACAGAAGAAAAATCCGGATGAGATAATTAAAGCTTTTGATGGATATTTTCTACCCAAAACAAATGTCACAATGGAGCGGCATAGATTTAACACAAGAATACAGTTACCGGGTGAGAAATTTGAACCATTTTTATCTGACTTAAGAAAAATATCAGCTAACTGTAATTACAATGACATGAAAAATGAATTAATAAAAAGTCAAATTGTTCTTGGAATTAGAGATAAAAAAGTGAAAGATAGGCTTCTGCGAGATGAAAACCTAACATTACATTTATTTAAAATTGTTCAGAAATATCTCAAAACTTTTAAAGACATTGATGACGATGGCGTAACTCTGGGAGATGGTTGTCATTCTCTATTTATGAAATTGGTAGACAGATACAATTATCTAAAACGACCACATATATTATTAAACATTCACTAAATCAAGAATTGATAGTTCTCATTAAAAGGAAAAAAACTTTAATAAATGCCAAAGCTGGTTGCAGCAACAGGCAGCCTGACGAATACAACTCCGATGAAAATACATTATAAATTAAAAAGAAATATTTGCAAGATATACCGAATATACGAGATGGTTGTCATTATCTATTTATGAAATTGGTAGACAGATACAATTATTTAAACCGGCCACATATTATTATTAAACATTCACTAAATCAAGAATTGATAGTTCTCATTAAGAGGAGAAACACTTTAATAAATGTCAAAGCTGGTTGCAGCAACAGGCAGCCTGACGAATACAACTCCGATGAAAACACATTATAAATTAAAAAGAAATATTTGCAAGATATACCGAATATACGAGATGGTTGTCATTATCTATTTATGAAATTGGTAGACAGATTTATCTAAATTCTAAAACGATCACATATTATTATTATTATTATTAAACATTCACTAAATCAAGAATTGATAGTTCTCATTAAGAGGAGAAACACTTTAATAAATGTCAAAGCTGGTTACAGCAACAGGCAGCCTGACGAATACAACTCCGATGAAAATACATTATAAATTAAAAAGAAATATTTGCAAGATATAGCGAATATACGAGATGGTTGTCATTCTCTATTTATGAAATTGGTAGACAGATACGATTGTCTAAACCGGCCACATATTATTATTATTATTCAACATACACTAAATCAAGAATTGATAGTTCTCATTAAGAGGAGAAAAACTTTAATAAATGTGAAAGCTGGTTAGTATTGCTTTTGGCCGGTTCTGAATCCTCCTTCTTCCTTACGTGACGTCACAACATGGCCGCCACAAAATGGCGTCCAAAAAACAAAATGGCGTGTGGGTACTCAAATCAAACAGGGCGGGGAGGGGGATTCAGCCAATGACATGCGGAGGGCGTGGCAGCACGCGGGTGGGGAGGAGCATGCGGGACCTCAAGTTCCAATCGACTGCGAGGCGATATTCGGCGGAGGGGGGAAGGCCGCGCCCTCGTCCAATCGTCGTAGAGCGACGAGTCGCCATAGGCAATCGGGGAGGGGCGTGCAGGAGTTCAAAGCTCCAATCGTCTCGGAGCGACGTGCAGCCATAGTTAATCGGGGAGGGGCGTGCAGGAGTTCAAAGCTCCAATCGTCTTGGAAAGACGTGCAGCCATAGTTAATCGGGGCGGGGCATGCAGGAGTTCAAAGCTCCAATCGTCTACAAGCGGCATGCGTCCATAGCTAATCGGGGCGGGGCAACGCTGTAGTTCAAGCGCCAATCGTCTCCGAAGCACCATAGACGTTTGGGAGAGGCTAGACCCGTTTGTCCGCGAGCGGCGTGCGGGGGGAAAGCTTCTCGCGGTCGGCCACGAGGGCGCCGCTGCCGAGGAAAAGCCGTCGAGGGAAAGCTACGGGATACAGCTAAAGAAACAAAGGCCAGGGGATGCGCTTACAGATAACAGAAATATGTTTAACTCACCCCATAAACAGCAGGAACAACACCGCAGCACTCACTCACATCCCCATGAAAAGTCCGACACACGCGTCGAGAAACGCGAGAGATGCGTCACGAGTCTGGAATTTATTTACATCTGAACCGGACGCGAACTGATTACAATTCTCAAAATCACAAAGACACCAACATGAACACACACACGACCGAACCACAGTACACGCGTTATTTATTTTAAAACTGCGCCGTAAGCATGATGTAATATAAATGAAAAGCCCTACACACGCGTCGAGAAACGCGAGAGATGCGTCACGAGTCTGGAATTTATTTACATCTGAACCGGACACGACCTGATTACAATTCTCAGAATCACAAAGACACCAACATAAACACACACACGACCGAACCACAGTGTTATTTATTTTAAAACTGCGCCGTAAGCATGATGTAATATTACGAAATATTGCGCAATCCCACAGCCGCATGCAAGCACAGTCTTGCCACAACACCGCTTTATAGACCGCGGACTGTTTATGGTCCGCGGCGGAGGTATACATTAACGCGAATGACGCACACCGGCTCGATTCCTCGAAAAGACCACCGCGTCGTAAGCATTACGCAATATAACCTAATGTTGTGCAACATCGTGCAATAAGCTGTACCACCACGAGTCGACCGGACACACACATACAAGCGATTCACACGCACGTGACGGCGACGCCATTTCTGCGCAGCCGCGCCCGCTCACGCGCCGGCACGGACTGTTTCTAGTCCGCGGCGTAGGAATACAATAACGCGGATGACGCAAACCCGACGTTAGCGCGGAAATTTCCACTCGCGCTCTATAAAACACGAGAACCGCTCGCAGCGACGCACATTCTATTTTCCGCCGGTTATCACTACGCCGAACCTTTGCGCGCGCGCGAAATAGCATCACTATTCATATTTTCAAACGGTTAAGTAACAAATAGTGCAGTGTTGGAAAGCGATCATTTAACAGACAACAAAACAGTTCTAACATCTATGAAGCAACTATTTGTGAAGTGTTTGAAAGTGTACATCAACAGACTACAAGTTAAAAACACAGCACTCGTGAACGGTCTATATAAATCACAGTGAAAGTTATACGGGCATTCCAATCGCTGTAATCACGCACAAGTCCTTAGTTAATAAATAGTTGTGACACAGACACTGTTTCTTAACAATTAATAGTGACGGCAATTCAGTTATTGCACGGACACAGCACTTGAACAAACAGTTTACATTTCACCAGCATAATACACAAGGTGGACGCGATCAACACTTACGAACATACACGGTGAGTTGTTTTACTTATTTTATATATTTTTGGCTTAAAATTAAACAAAACATTGAATTTTATAATACACAATCGCGCCCGTATAAGTATATAACTCGTCGGTTCATTTACTTAAACTCAACTGATTGAGAAAGACGAATATTCTATTTTTAACCACGTTGTTTATATAAGGCATATTTGAATGCATTTGGTCTCAATATCTAACGTAAACATGCGCGTTTTAAGCATGAATAAAAATAGCATTGAAAAGAAAAGAGTATTGCTTTTGGCCAGTTCTGGACCCGCCAACCACCATGTCGTGACGTCACAGTCGCATCCCAATATTAAGGGTAAAAAACGGCGATAGCGTCAAAGAGCGTCAGCTATTTATCGCGCAGTCGAGTTTTTTCAAAAAGACGAACGGAGAGCGCGGAAAATTAGCGTTGCGTGTGTCTAATCGAGGCGTGTTCGAATTACAGCGCTCGCGTTCGACGGCCGTTCGCACGAAACGTACGTTCCGGGCTTCGCCGCAGTCGCGAAGAAGCAGACGACGTCGACTTCGCGGAGAATAGTCCGAAAGAAGAAGAAGAGAGCGTCGCCGCGCAGACTCCAAATTCGAACGTGGACGACGACGACGACGACGAAAAAAAAGTAAGACCATTAACCGTTGAGTCGATCGTTGTGATATTTTTTTAAAATATATTTAGAACATTCTTGTTTAAAAACGTATCTGTAAGCGGATTCTCCGTCGCGGTGATTCGTTTTCATCATTATTCGCGTAAGATACGATATTTCGGCTAAAAAAAATCTCGTTTTTAGCAGAATCCGAGCGAGAGAGAGAGGGCGCTTACAGATATCTATATTCATAGTCGTTGTTTGAATTTTTGAAAAAAAAATCGTCAGAAACCAAAAAAAATGTTCAAGTGCGGGTTTTGCGAGAAATCTTTCAGCAGGCGGGATAACAAGAAGCGACACGAAAACGTTCACGTCGACGACGACGATAAATCTAAAGTCGAATGCATCGTGTGCGGATTGTACCTCTCGCGCGCGGATAATTTACGAACGCATTTGTTCCGCTTTCACGGTATAAAAAGGCAGGAAAAAACGGCCGACGCTTCAGTCGCTGCAGATCTTTCGCAGAGTTTATTAGACATGAAGCGCATAAGAGTAGACGACGGCGGTGAAACGTCGGGTGAGAATAAAAGACGCAGAGTGGACAACACTCGCTTGTGCGAAGTTTGCGGCGTCGTAGTGCCGGCCGTTTCGTTCTCCTCTCACGTCAGAAGCAACGCGCACAAGGAGAAATCGTTCGTTACCGAATCCAAAAACATAGAATCGAGTCGGAGCGCGTATAAAAACCGTATAATTTCCTACAAGATCAGCAACGCAGACCTCGACGACCTGAACATTGACGGTTTTTTCGAAAAGAACAGAGCCGCGATCCTCGAGCTGATAAAAATGCAACTCGAGAAATTCACGACGGTCAAAATCAACTTTGAACTGTTCGCGCACTATTTTGTCGTTAAAAAAGAAGACCTCGTGAGCGAAATGAAGTCTTTCAACACCAAACATGTAATTTTCAATGACGGTACCGACTTAGACGCGACGCTTACCGAGTTCAAGACGAAACTTCAGAAGAAAGCCGAAGAATTTGAAGAACGCGATTCCGGTTGGTCTATTCAGAAAATTTCTCATCTGGAAATGAACGTGATGAAGTACAATCCGCTTCGAGCTTCGTCCTACATCGACTTGCCTTCAAAATTAAAATTGAAAAAAGCTTTGGTTAACGTGCAGAACGACGACGACGCGTGTTTCGCCTGGGCTGTTGTCAGCGCGTTGTATCCGGTCGAAAACAATCGCGACCGCGTCAGTTCCTATCCTCACTACAACACGGTGTTAAATTTCGAAAATTTAGAATTCCCGATGAAAATAAAAGACATTAGAAAGTTTGAAAAACTGAACGAGCTCGTCAGCGTGAACGTTTTCGGCGTCGACGATCATTACAACGTAGTGGGTCCGTTGTATTGTACGGAACGTAAGAAACAAAATCATGTGAATTTATTGTATTTGAGCGAAGATACGCCAAACAACAATCACTACGTGCTGATCAGTAACTTATCTAGATTGGTGAGCTCGCAGGTAAATAGTAAAGAGCACAAAAAGTTTATTTGCGATTGTTGTTTGGTGTATTTTAGCACAGAAGCTTCGCTGCAGCGGCACTGCGAACACGATTGCGGCAAGATGACGGTCAAGTTGCCGACGGCCGAGTTGAAAAAGGATCGGTTGGGCAGAGAGAGTCCCGGCAACGTGACTAAATTCAAAAGTTACGAAAGGAAAGAGCCGTTGCCGTTCGCGATTTACGCCGACTCGGAAAGTGCTCAAACCGATTCACACCGTCGAACCTAACGCGGCCGAATCGTTCACGGTGCCGCTGAAGCGACACGTTCCGTACAGTTTCGCGTATAAAATCAAGTGCGGCTACGACGACGCGCTCTCCGAATACAGGTCTTTCGTCGGTCGCGACTGCGCGAGGCAGTTCGTCGACAGCCTCGTGTCCGACGCGAAACAAATTGGCAAAATCATAAACACGGTCGTACCTATGCGCGCGCTCACGGTCGAAGAACTCGCACGATTCCATGCTCAAGACGCGTGTCACATCTGCGAACAGAAATTCACTCGGGAAGATCGCGAAACCAACTCCCTCGTCCTCGATCACGACCATTTGACGGGGGAGCCCCGCGGAATCGCGCATAGCATTTGCAATCTAAATTACAAAATTCCAAATTTCGTTCCGGTGTTTTTCCACAATCTCAGCAATTACGACAGTCATCTGTTCATCAAACAGTTGGCTGCTGTGTGCGACGACTTGACGGTAATTCCGATCAACAAGGAAAAATACATTTCCTTCAGTGCGAAAATACCTATCGGTGACGACGACGACGACGTCGCTGCCGACGAGAAAAGAAATCGCAAAATTGAAATCAGATTTTTAGATTCCATTCGTTTTATAAATTCGAGTCTGGCCGCTCTGGCCAAGAATCTCAAACAAGAAGACTTCATAGAAGTCAGAAAACACTTTCCCGACCCAGATAAATTTTCTCAAGTCACCGAAAAGGGTATTTTCCCGTACGAGTACCTTACTGATTTTAACGTCTTGGACGAAACGGAATTACCGCCCAAGTCGGCGTTCTACAACGAGTTCAAAGACGAAAACATCACCGATGAGGAGTACGAGCGCGCGAAGCGAGTGTGGTCGACTTTCGACTGCTCGACGCTGCTCGACTATTCCAACAACTATCTCAAAACTGACGTGCTCCTCCTCTGCGACGTTTTCGAAAAGTTCCGCAAAGTTGAGCTCGCGACCTACAACCTCGACCCCGCCCATTACTATACGCTGCCGGGATTTTCATGGGACGCGATGCTTAAATACACGAAAGTCGAGTTGGAACTCATGTCCGACATAGACATGATTCATTTCGTGCGCAAGTCGCTTCGCGGTGGAATTTCCCAATGCGTCAAACGCCACTGCGTCGCCAACAACAAATACATGACCGGTAGTTACGATCCCAACGCACCGTCCTCCTACATCGTCTATCTGGACGCCAACAACCAGTACGGCTGAGCGATGTCTAATCCTCTCCCGACGGGCGAATTTCGATGGCTCGACGAACGCGAAATTGAAAATTTCGACGTGGCGAGCGTGTCCGACGACGGCGACGCGGGATATTTCGTCGAAGTCGATCTCAAATATCCCGCTAGCTTGCACGATCTGCACAACGACATGCCGTTTTGCGCGGAAAAACTAGTTCCGCCGCGTTCCAGATTCGGTCAGCCCAAATTGCTCACGACACTGAACGATAAGCGTCGCTATACGCTTCACTACAGATACTTGAAGCAGTGTCTTGAGAACGGGCTCGTTTTGAAGAAAATTCATCGAGTCTTGAAATTCGCCCAGTCTCGTTTCCTAAAGTCCTACATAGACCGCAACACCGAGCTACGCGCCTTGGCCGAGTCCGATTTCGAGAAGGACTTGTATAAGTTGAAGAACAACGCCTGTTACGGCAAGTCGATCGAGTCGGTCGAGAAGCGCGTAGACGTACGACTGGTGACGCATTGGGAATGCGTGGGCAAAAAGCGCGGGGCCGAGGCGTTGATCGCTCAGCCCAACTTTCATTCGATAACCGTTTTCAGCGAAGATCTGTCCGCCGTGCAGATGAAACGTTTGCGCATCGAATACAACAAACCTAATTACATAGGCGCGGCCGTGTTGGATTTATCGAAATGGCTCATGTACGACTTTTTTTACGGCTATTTGAAACCTAAATTCGACGTCAACCTGGTGTACACCGACACCGACAGTTTTGTGTTGGAAGTGCTGACGGACGACCTGTACGAGGAGATTAAGGCCGATCTGAACCTGTTCGACACGTCTAACTTCCCCCGGGACAACGCGTACGGTTTACCGTCGGTGAACAAAAAGGTCCTGGGGAAGTTCAAGTTTGAGACGGACGCAAAATTAATCGCAGCGTTCGTCGGTCTGCGCTCCAAAATGTACTGCTTCAAACTGTTCGGCGACGAAGGCAAGTGCCACAAGCGCGCCAAAGGCGTGCAGTCGAACGTCGTCGACAAGTTCACTTTCGACGACTACATGCACTGTCTGCAGACCGGCGAAAAGCTGATGTGTCAGATGTGCGTGTTCAGATCGGTCGAGCACGACGTCCAGATGCAAAAGGTCAACAAAATCGGTCTGAGCGCCGCCGACGACAAAAGATTTCTCGTGCCGAACACGCACGAAACCCTGTCGTGGGGTCATAACGCCATACCCGACGAACAAAATTTAAATTAAAAGCGGGACTATTTTTTTTTGTAAAACGTTGTTAATTTATTTATACATATCGTCGTTAGTAATTTATTTGTAAATAGTATCGTTATAATCTAGTACATAAGTTTGTCTATTGAAATGACATGTTATTAATTTTTTTATATCTAGTAAGTAAGTTTGTTTTTTGAAATAAATTAGAATTGAATTGAATTGTAGATTATAGACGCTCGACAACAGAGGTCATTAGCGTCTAAAAATAAAAAAGTAAACAAAAGAAAATCAAAAACAATAAAACCAAAGCAAAATCAATACAAAAACA
>CM077525.1:26621083-26682404 GCA_039654895.1 Mongoloraphidia duomilia | reverse complement strand
GAGCGTCGGCTACGATTCGGCGCGAAACTTCAACGCGTGCGTCAAGCTCAGATCGACCGTCAGACGCGCCTGCGGCGTCGTGTTCGATCGCGACGAATGGTCCGCGTTCGTCTCGATCTACCTGCCGCTCATGGAAGGTTTCTTCAAGGGCGACGAAAGTTTCGACTTGAAGTTCGGCAACGTGCGACTGAGAACCCACAGCGTCGCTCTCTCGAAAGGCTCGGAGAAAAGAATCAACGTGTTCGCGGTCGACAAGAGCGAACAGCAGCAGCGCAATCCGTTCTGTCTCGACGTCGGCGTCTGGACGAACCTTAGAATCGTCGTGCCGAGCCTGTGTCGTCAGATCGAAACTCTCTGCGAGTGCAGCGCGCGAGTGAGAGACTATTGCGAGGATTACTTGGGACGCTGTTATGCGCTCAACGCATGTCCGTTGACCGGTTACTTTGAACCGTCGCCGCCTTCGGAAGCCGGTGAAAATAAACAAAACATCGTCTACGCGGATTTGTTTTACGAACTTTCGTTATTATTTCAAAAATTATCATAGACTTATATTTACTACATAATAATTTTAATATATATATATATATTGACATACGTTTTAATCATTAATATCTATTATAACTAATCAATTATTATTATTATTAATTTCATTATAACTATTCATATTATTATTGTTAATTTTATTTTTTTTTTTTGATAATAAACCGGTTTAAAAATTGTTTTGAGTTTCTTTTTCTTCTTATTTATTCACATTGAGCTCTTTATCCGTCTTGTACACGGAAAGAGCGAGCTAGACAGAGAGAGAAAATTAATGCTTTCATAGAAGGCGAAAGAGAGAAAGAACAACGCCCGTCCGTTGAACTATCCCCCCATAGCTTTCCCCCCGCACGCCGTTCGCGGACAAACGGGTCTAGCCTCTCCCAAACGTCTATGGTTCTTCGCAGACGATTGGAGCTTGAACTACAGCGTTGCCCCGCCCCCGATTAGCTATGGACGCATGCCGCTTGTATACGATTGGAGCTTGAACTACAGCGTTACCCCGCCTCGATTAGCTATGGCCGTCAGAGCCTCCCAGACGATTGGAGCTTTGAACTCCTGCACGCCCCTCCCCGATTAACTATGGCTGCACGTCGCTCCGAGACGATTGGAGCTTTGAACTCCTGCACGCCCCTCCCCGATTAACTATGGCTGCACGTCGCTCCGAGACGATTGGAGCTTTGAACTCCTGCACGCCCCTCCCCGATTGCCTATGGCGACTCGTCGCTCTACGACGATTGGACGAGGGCGCGGCCTTCCCCTCTCCGCCGAATATCGCCTCGCAGTCGATTGGAACTTGAGGTCCCGCATGCTCCTCCCCACCCGCGTGCTGCCACGCCCTCCGCATGTCATTGGCTGAATCCCCCTCCCCGCCCTGTTTGATTTGAGTACCCACACGCCATTTTGTTTTTTGGACGCCATTTTGTGGCGGCCATGTTGTGACGTCACGTAAGGAGGAAGGAGGATCCAGAACCGGCCAAAAGCAATACTCTGGTTGCAGCAACTGGCAACCTGACGAATACAACTCCGGTGAAAATACATTATAAATTAAAAAGAAATATTTGCAAGATATACCGAATATACGAGATGGTTGTCATTCTCTATTTATGAAATTGGTAGACAGATACGATTGTCTAAACCGGCCACATATTATTATTATTATTCAACATACACTAAATCAAGAATTGATAGTTCTCATTAAGAGGAGAAAAACTTTAATATTAATGTGAAAGCTGGTTGCAGCAACTGGCAACCTGACGAATACAACTCCGGTGAAAATACATTATAAATTAAAAAGAAATATTTGCAAGATATACCGAATATACGAGATGGTTGTCATTCTCTATTTATGAAATTGGTAGACAGATACGATTGTCTAAACCGGCCACATATTATTATTATTATTCAACGTACACTAAATCAAGAATTGACAGTTCTCATTAAGAGGAGAAAAACTTTAATAAAATATGTGAAAGCTGGTTGCAGCAACTGGCAACCTGACGAATACAACTCCGGTGAAAATACATTATAAATTAAAAAGAAATATTTACAAGATACACCGAATATACATGCGGACACATATTATGCATTACAGCGTTTATTTTTGAATAATCCGGAACCTCCAAATATCGAACACATTGAACGGGAGTGGCCCCTGTTTCTTAAGTCAGACGTAACGAAACTAATTAAAAACACAAAATTTTAAATCTTGCGTATTAACCTCCAATAACATATAATGTTTTGACATTATATGTTGACAGAGGTCAGAATGCATTCTGTATCATACATTTGGTACTAGCAGTCTAATGGTACTGACGCGGCGCGGCGGAACGAACTTGTTCAGTTCTTTTCTTGGCCGTATGATGTCAGCACTAAATTTGTCCCTACAGGTTGTTTTGCACAAATAAAAAACACCGTTCGGTAAGTTCAACGAAGGGATATACCATTAGAATAAACGCAAATTAATTGTCGAAATCAGCCCGTGAAGAACGCCAGTTTCTGACCCTCTAAGTACTACCGTAGTAGGTATGCTCAGAGCCATTTCAATTAAATTCAAACAGTCAGTAGCGTAGGATTATAACTATAACTATAAAAAAATAATTAAAGATCTTCTACTTGACAAATGTCTCTACAACTATAAAGACTTTTGCTAGCAAATATTTTCTCAATAATTGAATTATATATTTTTTTTTCTTGTTTCTTGACTACGAGTTAATTTTTTTGTGGTTATAATATAATAATTATTAAATAGACAGTAGCCATTCCACAAGCATATACTTTTCTTAACGTAATCAGTCGGCAACCTGCCATCGTGATGTTAAACGCAGTGGCGTATCTACCACAGGTGTTCCAGGTGGCAATCACCGGGGCCCCCTAACCTCGAGGGGCCCCCAATTTTTGGGTCAACTACTTGATTGATTAATGCTTACACTCGATTTATTCTCAGTCCAATTATATATGATCTAAGCGCAGATTGCATTTACTTTCTAGATTCAAATACTATTGTTTCAATCAATTGCTTTTTAATATGAAATTTATTTATCCTTAAATATAAAAGAGCGCAATATTATTATCCGAAGAATACCAGTAGAACTTCTTTTAATTACAGAGTCGTTTATATGACGTAGAACATTTTGAATGAATGAATTGTAGATTATAGACGCTCGACAACAGAGGTCATTAGCGTCTAAAAATAAAAAAGTAAACAAAAGAAAACCAAAAACAATAAAACCAAAGCAAAATCAATACAAAAACAAAAGTTGACATACAACAAAATAAAATCTAATAGCTACAAATACAATGTGTCATATAAAATAATGTAGTGATATAAAGAAAAAAACATTTAGGCTGTAAAAGGGCCTAAATGTATACAAATAAATAAAATCAAATAAACCGGTCGAGACCGGTTTCTTTTAAAAATCGAAACAGCAGATCGACATTGTCAGGATCATTTCCTAAAACAACCGACAGATCACCTGACAATCCGATCTGCTGTCGTGTGTCCCTAAACTGGACACACTCTATTAAAATATGCGAAACGGTAACACGAGTGTCACACGTTTCACAGAGGGGCGGTTCCTCACGAGCCATCAAAAAACCATGTGTAAGTCTACAGTGACCTATGCGCAGCCGTGTAAGGACCACTTCCTCCCACCTGGAGGGACGGAAAGATGTGAACCATGGGTCAACTGTAGATTTTATAAATTTTAATTTGTTTTCATCGACAGCACTCCATTCATCCTTCCAGAGCTGCTGAACGGCTGAAATCAGTACGCTCTTGAGGTCGTCACCGATAACGCAAAATACACTCTGACCGTTATTTGCAGCGTCCTTAGCTGCAGTGTCAGCTAGTTCATTGCCAGCGATTCCCATGTGGCCGGGAACCCAACAAAACCGGACAGTGGTTCCACCTCTTTTCAAAGTGTACAATTTGTCCTGAATTAAACAAATAAGAGGGTGGCTGGGATAGGAACGCTGCAATGCCTGAAGAGCACTCAAAGAGTCGCTGCAAATAACATATTTGTGTGGACCGTGCACATGTCTCAAGGCCTGCAAAATTGCATATAACTCTGCAGTAAAAATACTGCACTCTTGAGACAACCTGTATCCAACACTGGCGTTATCGGTGACAAACGCGCAACCAACTCGGTTGAGAGACTTCGAGCCATCCGTGTAAACGGAACGGTAGTCTCGATTCTGATCCAGCCATGCCAGGAAAAGCTGGCGATAGAGCTCTGGAGTTGTTGTATTTCGAGGATGAATGGAAAGTGACATATCGATGACGGGCTGAGGAATAAGCCACGGGGGCACAGAATTACGGCCTACTTTAAGAGTTCTAGGAAGCGCCAAGTGAAGTTCATCTAAAAGAAGATTCAACCTGATACCGAGAGGACGTGTTGCATTTCTTCTCCGTCTATACAGAGAAGAAAAACGAGGTTGAAATACGCAACTGTAAGTTGGGTGATCAGGTTGACTACGGAGCTTAGATACGTAGGATAGCATATTGCGTTTCCGCCGGATGTTCAGCGGAGGCTCTCCGCATTCAGCGGCTATGCTAACAACAGGACTCGATCGAAACGCTCCGGTTGACAATCGGATTCCGGCGTGATGAACAGCGTTTAACGTCCTGATGTACGACTCACGCGCTGAGTCGTACACGATGCTACCGTAATCCAATTTAGACCGTACGACTGCACGATAAATTCGCAGCAAAACCGTACGGTCTGCACCCCACGTGGTACTGGATAAAATTTTTAAAATATTAAGGGAAGACGTCGACTTCCTCTTTAAAATATTAAAATGAGCCTTCCAATTTAACGACCGGTCAAAAGTGAGTCCTAAAAATCGGGCAGTATCTTGCACAGATATGAGCGTATTATAAAGATATAAGAATGGTTCCTGATAACAACTACGAATGCGGCAAAAGTGCACACACTGGGTTTTTCCAACGGAAAATTTAAACCCATTGTTAGTTGTCCAGTTCTGGATGCTATTAATGGCCAGCTGCAAATGACGTTGTGCAGTACGAATGTACTTTGACGAACAGTAGATCGCCAAGTCGTCAACATAGAGCGATGACTCTACAGACGATGGAATGCTGTCAATTATGCCATTAATAGCGATGGAAAATAAGGTGACACTAAGAACCGAACCCTGTGGAACACCATTCTCCTGTGCAAAGACACTTGACAAAGTGTTGCCGATACGGACTTGGAAGTAACGCTCTAATAAAAAATTATTTATAAAATTCCCAAGATGTCCTCTGATACCCCAATTATGTAGTGTTCGGAGTATTCCATACCGCCATGTAGTGTCGTAAGCCTTTTCAAGGTCAAAAAAGACCGCTATCAAGTGTTGTTTGTTAAGAAAAGCGTCCTGGATAGCGGACTCTAACCTGACTAGATGATCCATCGTCGAACGGTGCTTACGAAAGCCACACTGGGCATTCGTAATCAAATGTCTGGATTCAAGAATCCAAACCAGTCGTCGGTTGATCATACGTTCGAGAAGTTTTGACAAACAACTAGTCAGTGAAACAGGACGATAACTTGATGCTTGTTTTCGGTCTTTACCGGGCTTCAACAACGGCACTACAATAGAATTACACCAAGCGGTAGGAAACGTATTGGTGTACCATATTAAATTATACATCTTGAGAAGGAATATAGATCCGGAGGGAGGTAGCTTTTTCAAAAATTGGTAATGGATATCGTCAGATCCTGGAGAAGTATCATGGCAATCATGCAAACTCGACTGTAGTTCCCACGAGGAGAAAGGTGCGTTGTAGTTCTCCTCATTTTGGGAGGAAAAGTTCAATACAACTTGTTCTGCTTGATTTTTCTGAGCAGAAAAACTTTCAAGATAGTTTGCGGAACTCGAGACTTTTGCGTAGCATGAACCCATGTGATCGGCGACTTCATCAGGTGACGTAATTATGTCATTTCCCATTACCAATCCAGAAATGTAATTAAAACTCTGTTTACCAGAGATCCTCCGAATTTTCTCCCACACCTCGCGAGCGGGAGTACAACTTCTTACAGTGGAAACAAACTCACTCCATGACTGCTTCTTACTCTCTGCTATGATACGTCTGGCAATGGAACGTTTTTGCATGAAAATAATACGATTTTCATCCGTCATATTATTTTTGAAGTGACGGAGAGCCCTTCGACGTTCACAGATGGCATCCCGACAAGCCTTATTCCACCAGGGAACAGGCACACGTCGCGGTGTTGTTGACGTGCGCGGGACTTCAGCTAAAGCCGCCTCGATGACCGCATCCGTGAAATGCTCCACAGCAGCATCGACATTGCCAAAGTTCATTTCGCCGACATTTAGCACTTCTTGAAAGTGTGACCAATTGGCTTCTTTTATTATCCACTTAGGAGAGCGTCTTTCATTCACATGGAATGAAAGAAGCCGACAAATAATAGGAAAATGGTCACTGCTACAAAGATCGGCATTTACTTCCCATTCACAGGATGGGGCGATAGAAGAAGAGCAGAGAGTAAGATCGATAGCTGAAAATGTCCCATTTGCAGCCGAGAAATGTGTATTGGAACCTGTGTTCAATACGACCAAGTTCTGATTTAGAATCAACGTCTCTATTAGCCTTCCACGAGCATCCACATGATTAGAACCCCAACTGGGATTGTGGGCATTAAAATCCCCCATGATGATAAAGGGGCGTGGAAGTTGGTCTATAATAGATGTAATGGTTGTAAGTGTCAGTTGTTCTAATGGAGGAATGTATATTGAACACAAAGTTACCGGATTCGGCGCATAAAGTCTGACAGCGATGACCTGTAAGTCAGATAGTAATGGGACATTTTCGGAAAACACATTATTTCGGACTAAAACTGCCACTCCGCCACTGGCACGTTCAACGAATGGTTTATCTTTACGATAAATCGTAAAACCACGAAGAACCGGAGTGTTTGTGTCTTTCAAATGTGTTTCCTGTAAACTAATAGCAGTAGCATTATGGTCGTTAAGGAGGAGTTTTAATTCACTGAAATGAATATAAAAACCGTTCATGTTCCACTGTAAGAAATTGAATGTGATAATTTGTAAAAAAGGAACTACCTCGTTTTTTTCCTCGCTGCATCAGACCGATGATGGGGAGGTCTGCTAATATCTTCGTCCATAGCAGAGTCTGCACTGCTGCTATGGTCGACGCGAGTACGTGTAATAGTCATTTTATGACTATTATCCCGGTTCAAGATAATCTTAGTTTTCTTTACCGGAGATACTGATTTAATTTTTTCAATTTGAGATTTTACCGGTGAAGTTGGTTTTTTAACCGGTGATCTCGATCTATTATCCGGACTTTTTTTGTTTTTCTTATTTGACTTTTTGGCAACAACAGTTTTAGAAATGGATGGGGAAATTTCGGTTTGTGTAGACATGTCACATGTCTGTGTTGACATGTCTACTTTGATGACAGGAACGGCAGCAATGGTTGCAAAGGAACGTGTAAAAGAAGGGACTGATTCACGATATTTGCGCTTGGCCTCTGCAAAAGAAATTTTTTCGGTGGTTCTTATTTCTTGGATCTTGAATTCCACTTTGTATTGTGGACATTCTCTAGATCTTGCAGAGTGGATTCCGTTGCAATTAACGCAATGCGACACCCTTTTGCACGGAATATCCTCATGCAAAGGTTGGCCGCAATTGTCACAGAGACTGGGAAAGCTACAGTTATTCTGCGAATGTCCAAACTTTTGACATTTGTAACAGCGCAAGGGAGATGGTATATATTGACGTACTTTCAAAGAATAGAATGCTGCTTTTATTGATGGCGGAGGCTGCGGTGTACAGAACGTAAGAATATGAGACGGTGTAGGTACTAATTGACCATCTCTACGTGCGTGAATCCTATATACGTCTGTAACACCTTGATCTTTGAGTTCCTCTTTTATTGTTTCAACTGTACAGTTAAGAAGATCGAAACAATAAATAATGCCTTTAGAAAAGTTCAGCTGCTTATGCAATTCTACATTTACAGGTACGTCAGTGCACATGTCGACACCTTTTATATTTTTACATGCCATTACTTTTTCAGCTTGACGCTGTGAAGATGTTTCAATTAATAAACATCCATCACGCAACTTTTTAACACTCGGAAAAGTTCCAAATAAGCCATCAAGATGTTTATTAATGTAAAAGGGACTGTCGCTGTTGAAATTTCCAGTAATTTTACTCATAATTAAATATTTGTTACATGGAGTAACAATTTCCGGGTCATTACCAAATAATATATTTAATCCTTCATCTTTACGCCCTCTCTTAGAGGGAGGGCTAGTTAATGGGGGAAAATTTGCCATATTAATTATTTTATATTCATCTACCGTGCTCCCCACCCACCACGGAGCCCAACAAGGGGACGATGACCGCAAACCGGTACAGAGCGCCAGGGCTACACGGTGATATAGTCAGCTCAAGAGACGGCGCCACTCCATCCAAAGACACTGGCTCACCCCGCCGGAATACTAAATAAACACGACGTTAGCCGATTGACTAGACTGGGTTAGGTCTAGCCGCCCGTTTACAGCGAAGCGGAGGCCAAAGCAGTGTGTTGGTGCACCCAAGCGAACCTCAACTGCCAGGATCCTCTTTTCCGCCTTACGGGTCACCGCGCACGGCAAACACGCAGGTGTACTATTAGGGACTACTACAAACAAAGGACAGCAACAAAAGTGTACCCATAACGGAGGGACAAGACCGCTAACAACAACAAAAGACGGAAGAACTGAAGAAGAAAAATGTTGCGACTGTCCTTCCTTCATAATAGTCCCTAAATGAATCACCCAGCCGGGTACACAACCGACTGGTGCGTGCTCGGGTTTCCCTGGGTTCGCCAATTCCCAAAGAACATTGTAATGCAATTGCGATAAACAACGACATTCCAATGTTCCCCCTGGGGGCAGAACATTTTGAGAATACAATCAAATGTTGATGGGATGATGATGTCATGAATAATTGGAAATTTTTCTTAGTTGGGTAAAGTGGGGGAGGGGGACCCCAAAAAAAATTTTACACCTGGGCCCCGCGAAGTGAAGTTACGCCACTGGTTAAACGTCAAACAATTAAGATATACAAGGAAAAAATCAGAAGCCACTGTCAGGACTTGAACCCGAAATTCCCAGTTTCCGGCTGGTTGAGTTACCACTTACTCACACAGTGCCCCGAGAGTGGGATCTGTTCTTTTCCTATATATACCTATATCAACACTAAATCGTAAGGGGCTAACATGTATTAAAGCGTCACTATTTAGCTCTGTTGCACTTATGTCCTACGCATCAAGCCATTCCTGTTATGGGATGAGAGATCCAGGGAGGAGTTGAGATCGGTAACCTGCCTACGCCTGTACTCCAAAGATGCCTGCATACTCAAGGCGCTTTCTGTTATTAAAGTTAAACATACACTAAACGCCCTTCATAATACAAAACTAAAATAATAAAAGGTCTACATATTCTTAAATTTTAAAATTCAAATTCGGGAAAATCCATTATCTGTCATAAGGTTCAGTTTTTTGTTACTACGCATCAGCATAACGGACAACGTCACAACAAGAATTAACTGTTTACGCTATGTCAACAGTCAGCTTTGTTCGTTTCGTGAAGTTTTCTTAAAAGTTTTTTGTGTTTGATATTAATTGAAGTGTTTTTGAGTGTGAAGTTTGGTGAGTGTGATTCTGAAGTGAGGAGCTGGGTGGTAAAACATCTTAAGTCCAAAAACATTGTTTCGAGATAAATGGCATCAAAGTTTTAAAATAATATAAATGTCGTTTATGGATGTTGCACATTTTTCAAACTTTTAAGATGGATTGTTATTACACTTGAAAATACAAATTTAATTATATTATAATAGTATTTAATCGAAAATGTCACTAAATTTATAAATATTTCAGCTCAAAGTTAAGACGTTTTTTAATAAAACGAGTATTTTGACTTAAGTGATATTAATTTTCGTATATATTGTAACAAAATCACTTGAAAAGTGAACATAAAAACAAGAAAAAATCAAAAAATATTGAGATTTATTATAAAAAAAAAGAAAACAGTACAAATTTCACTGCTACGCCATTTTAAAACTGTGCTGTCATAGCTAGCAACGTGACCAAACATTTGATGGAAAAACAGCTTTGAACATGAGTATACATTTAAGACATTTAATACCATCTAGCGGCAACATAGAAAAGTAAAAATTTGCCAACATATAAAACAAACATCAATGATTCTAAATATATAGTTTCCGGAAAAACGACTTAAGTCGACTTTAGACGTTTTTCCATCCAGCTCCTCAAGTGTTTGTACCATTTCGTAAAAATAAAACTGTCTAAGCTTATAAAGTGCCTGCTAACTGCTTGTCCAACGCCGACAGACTATTAGTATAATTGTTGGAATGCAACTTTTTACAGTTAAAGCTTCATTGATAGCGTCTAATTAATTGGTCATCCAATAATCTTTCAGCACGATGACCATTACACCAGCGCTGTAACTCCCAAGCATACTAATAGCTAAGTTCTGTAACGAAATTAGTTGCTCTATAAGCCTCTATAAGACAATAAATATAAGTTTATAGAAGTGATTTATAAAATAGATTTCTGTGTATTCTATAATTTTATAGAACTCTATAAAATTATATACCAATTCTATAAATCTTATGGCGACGAAATGGTGGCCATATCTCTTATATAGTTGACAGCTGATAATGAAATACAAAATGAATATTCCACACATAATATTTTTTCTTTTGGAAGAAGATCATCGAAGGTAGAAGTGTAATTACTGTTTCTATCAAATTTATTAAATATTAAACAGGTTATAACTTATTTTTGTATACCTAATAATATTGTTATATTCTAATATAATTTTATTGTACTTTATTTAAAAAAATAATATCATAGAAAAATATGATTGTATCACAGGAAAATATAATAAAAAAAAAATTAATATCTGACTTGTAGTTAAAAATCACAGTAACATTTTAATAATAAATAATAATTAATGCAATGCAAGTTCCAGTAGCTCCTGTGAGATCCCACTACGAATTGGTTGCAAGACTTAAAACTCAAAATCTGTGTTCTCATGTTTATATTTTGCTACTTCAAATTTGAGTTTATCTAATTGGATTTCAATTTCTTTATTCTTTGCTTCTTTGTACACTGCATTGAAACTTTTTAATTCAGTACAAAATTTTTGTAATGTTTCATTAAACATTTTAGTTGAATCTATCGAATTTTCACTAATTTTACAAAGAGGGTTGTGAAGACAATCTCTTTAATTTTCTCAAAGGTTTTTTTGGTGATTTTTTTTGTACTAGTGGTTCTGTCTGAATCAATCCATCCAAAATATTTTGTGCATTTTCGAATAATTCTTCGTGTTCACTCACAACAGATTGTTTTTTACTCTGGGCTACTGAACGAGTTGATATTTGTGAATAGTCCGAATTTTTTACCGAAAAAAGACTTGCACAATGACCACGTTTTTCAAGGAAATCGAGTAAAGAATCGTATGGTGGCATTTTGTTGTCCTTTAATGTTATTTCCCACTGATACATTGTGTTCTCGCTTAATTTACTAAGGATTAAGTAAGTAACAAAACTGTTATTGTCATGAATCATGTCACCAAGATTCTTTAACGCGCGTATATACTGTTTAAAAATATCGACTAGCTCCTTCAGTGCCTCTGGTGTTTCCTTGGACAGTTTTGGGATGTTATGTAAAATCGACCAGTGCCTGAGAATAGTTTTCCGTGTATTGTCATATTTATTTGATAAAATATTCCACGCTTCAATGTAATTTTCAGACGTCGTTTCTATTGCTTCAATAGCACGGCTCGCTCTACCAATCAGAGATGATTGTAAATATTGGAATTTATCTACAGCTGGAATGTTATCATTTTTATGGATTCTTGCTACGAATTTTCTAACATTCCGTCAAATTGTGGCAGCGTGATCTCTGGTAATTTAACGTTACGTGCGGAAGTGGTTTGTTCGGGTTGAGAGGTATTGACAGTTGTTGAAAATTGTTTTAAAAACCTTTTAGCTTTCACAATAACCGAGTGACAATCGTCTTCAAACGTACTGAACTCTACTGCAAATCCTTCTAATTGTTGTTCATCGTCTAATGTTACTGCCGCTTTATCGTATACTGATTTAAATTCCGATAAATCTTCCATAAGTGATTGTAGTCTTATTTGAATGTCTTCTTCTTCGATATTGTTACCAACACTCGTGAGATAATTAGAGAATTTGGTGATTTTGGTTTTAAGCCCTTTCTGTTTGTGTTTAAGTAACTTAACCGAAGTATTGTTTACTGGTGGAGTCATATTGGACTTACGGGTCGTGGGAGTAACAACTAAGAAATCAAAGGAAATGGTGATTGTAAACTGAGCTTACCTTTAGTATAGGTGAAGTTTGAAGACTCTGTTGTAATTCTTGCTTGCTTATGTATCCGGCTCGAAGGACCAAATGTTGTCGATGTAAATGACTGTTATATTAGATGTCTCTTGATATAACTATTTTTATTTAACACTAAATTTTTTACAATTTAAAATTACATATTATGACACTTTACAATTGATTCACTTTAAACTAATATTGCGAAATTACTAGAAACTGTATTGATTTAATTGAACTCTACTTGAAACGTAAATTATCCATGAATTTTAGTCTTATAATCATTAATAATACTAAATACGAAATTACTGTAAATTGTATCGATTTAATTGAACTCTACTTGAAAGTTAATCCATGAATTTTAATCTTACAATCGTTAATAATACTAAACAACCTTCTTCCGAATTCTCTGACAAACTGACACGTTTTTTAATACACTAATCTGGTCTCATAGAAAACGTTGTAGATATTGAATTTGTTATTCAATATATATAAGTAAATTATTAAATGTACATGAACTTTAGTAAGTAAATTTCTGGATGTGTACTCCAGCTGAGATCTGTGCGTTCTGGTTCCACACACAAACTGTGTCGTCTGTCTGTTATCTACCCTTCACGGTACACAACAATATATTTCACAAGTGGTTCCCATAAAAACAACCATAAATCTTAAATAATGTGTTAACCTTAACTAGTATAATTTTAAATGCTAAACTAAACAAAGGGCACAACCCCTAAAGATTATTTCATTCCTATAAGTATATGATTATGTCTTGTCTATATTATATTATCATTCATAATATTATGTATTTACTCTAATTTAACGGATTAAAGAAAAAAACAAAATAAACAGTCATGAATCAGGCAGTTTGATGCAAATTCTACCAAATTCGCGTCGTATGTCGCGAACACCGAATCAGTGAAAATTTCTATTAAAGAATCGTTAACCGCAGAAATTAGAGAATTAAGAGTAGAAGTGAGTCGTGTTTGATCATTGACTGTGTACAGACGTGTTTCCTGAAAGTGCGTGTGAATTACTAAATTAATAAATGAATGAAGTTTTGATTGATTGAGAAACCTAAACACTAGTAAACTTTTCTGAATGTTCATACATTAAATTAATTTATTAAAATACATAATATCATTAGAATATATTAATTAATTAAAGTAAAAAAATTTTCATATAAATTATCAGCGACCGGTTCGCTGGCCGCGGCCCCCGTCGCATCCATGCTAGTTATCAATACCGTTGCGCATTGCTTCGAAACTTCGGCTCTCCGTTAACTATAGTCGCACCGTTCCAATAAAATTGCTGTAATATTTATTTTTAATTATTGTGAAACCAAAATCGTACAATTAATCTCCTGCAGTTGTCCGTTATACTTTAACTTCTATAACGCCAAACCTGAAACAAATCAAAATTCAATTAATAACATATAGCCTATAAACTTACCCAATAGCTGTTCACACCTAGTCCCAATCTGAATAGAACTGGACACATGTATGAAAACTATATTACGTTTTACATAGAAAAATGAGTGTTAACATGCCTGGAAACTCTGCCTACAGGGGTTCCAGGGAGGAAAAATAAACGATACTCCAATTGTAACTGCCACAACTTCTGACTACAGGAGCATAGGCGAAAACGTTCAACAACAAGATCTTTTCTCTACTAAAGTTAAACAATCAAGTAATGATATTATTATTCCCCAAAAAATACAAGCAATAATAATGACATCAATTGAAGGCTTGACAATATCGGACTACAATAGCAATAGGCTCAATTGTAGTACCCAAAAATGTACTTTTCGCTTCACATATCTCCAATAATATAATCTGCATTTATTAAAAAATTGAAGAAATGGTCGACACGCTAATAAACAACCATACGTTTGTAATAATAGATAGTCATATGTTATGCTCAGGTTGTCAAAGATGGTATTGGGCCGAGTGGATGCCTTTAGGACGATTGTGTGATAGCGGGTGACAGAATAACCATCAAATGTCAACACTAAGTCTATATTTAATGATACTGATGGTGAATCTATTTACAGGTGCAGATAATCTTAGTCGAGATAATCCTAGTCGTTGTTCTACAGAGTCGCTCAGTAAACTTACATTTTTCACGATAACTTCTACAGATATTATTTCTGACTGATAATCTTCTAATGACTGTTTCTTAATAGTGCACTATGCCTGACATTTATAGATTTCAATTATAAGACATTGGACAGGCAAAGTGCAACTATAAGCATCGCGCGTGTATACAATCAGCGCGTGTCTTTAAACTGGCTAAGCAATTCTTAATTGTATACGACAATGACCGCAGTCTTGCCGTATACTCATTTTTACAGCAATTGTCTATACTCTATACTATTTCACAACACATAGAATCGATATCCGCAAACTAAGAACACCTTCACAAAGGATTCTCATATCTAATATATCTCTTTCCATACCACACGTAGTTTTAGAAGTAGCATTAAGAAAACTAGTTTCACCAATAACCTTTGTTCGGGTGGGAGTAAAGGCAGAAGGATATACTGTTTTTAGTTTTAGACGCCAAGTTTACATTTCTCCTGAAGAAAATACCACAACTCCAGAATCAATAATAATAACCCACGATGAAACAAATTATAGAATCTACCTAAGTACCGATACAGAAAATTGCTTCATCTGTAGAAATACAGGACATGTAGGCGCAAATTGCCCTGAATGAAACGACCGAAGCGACACATTAAATGAAGCTCGTACTTAAAAAGAGGACCCCCGACTTACACCACCGCGACTGATACGATCAGTATACAAAATATTGAAGAAGACACCAATAACGAAGATGACCAAATACCACCTACACCAAACGTCACCGAACAATTTAAAAAACCCTTCCAAACAGATCAGCAAATCCTTACATCCAAGTCGCAAAAACGCAGAGTTAAACGGCAAAGAAAATATAGCACACAAGGTAGTACCAGTTCAGTAGACGAAAAAAAGGAAGCAGAAGTACATGCCGCACTCAAACCATTTAAAGAACAGCTAGAAACAAATCCATCATTGTATATACTAAATTACGACGAATTCTCCGACTTTATCATAAATCCCTAAACTGAACACACTCCATTAAAATGTGCGAAACGGCAACGCGAGTGTCACACGTCTCACAGAGGGGCGGTTTCTCACGAACCATAAAAAAACTGGTCTTGATCGATTTATTTGATTTTATATTATATTTGTGTACATTTAGGCCCCTTTATAGCCTTGCAATATGTCAGTTATATCCCTTTGTATTTGCATCATTCCGTTAACTGAGTCCGAACCTGTTAACAATCATCAACGTAAAAGTCGTCCTTTATTATTGTACTGATTAGTGAGTTTTTTGTTTCGTTATCGGGGGCTAACTGATATAAACACCTCGTAGCTAAGAATGGCGCTGGGGCCGTTCCGTAGGTCACGGTATTCAATTCGTAACACTGTAGATTGTCTTGCGAATTTGCCCACCATATTATTTTTTTGTAAACATCGCTGTTCAGGTGTTATTATTAATATTGAAAAATAGGAATTGTATGGCGAATAGAACAGTACTCACAGGTAAATGGATGACCTGCCTTGTGTCATTTGTCGATTTGCTTACTACTGAATTCAATTCGGTCGATTGGACCAAATGTTGATTGTAGTGGACTGTATTTAATTAATTGAACACTAACATGTTACATAATATATTCTTTCAATATAAACGAACAATGATCCCTTTCGCCACCACGCTATGACGCCATTACATCTTTACAGAGTTGATATATATCACGTGATTTGGTTGCATCAGTCGTACACACAGAAATGTCACTGTCTTTTTTTTGGGTTAGTTCTGCGTGAACGGAGGTTGTGCCATTATGACATACGCATAATTTGCATTTGTGTTTTCTAAAAAATAACTCTGTATTGATTTTGTTGAAGAAGCTACAAAGGATTTTGTGTTGGGAATGCCATTATTTAATGGTAAGGTAAAAACCAAAAAAATTTATTACTTTTTTCAGTGTACACTATTTGTCCGGTAATTCGCGTTCCATCCTCTCAAATCCAAACATATTTGGGAAGATTTCTATCTTCTAAGAATTTATTTAATCCTGCAATATCAAAGTACCCTCTTCCGTTTTTTAACGTTGCTTGTCTACAACTCTTTTCACGCTTGTAACGGTGTGGCTTTTTAAAAGGTGACTTGCCAATCACTGCCTTTCGTCGGCCGGTATAGCTCGCCAGAAGCCAGGATACGACGCGGTGAATACGGATACTTTTAAAATGAACAAAGCTAGCGTATTTTTGCCGGGAGCACTGTAGCCCTCTTGGGCCTTTATTGTGCTACTTTTCGATCAAGCATTCTCGTTCCTTGTACTAGATTGCACAAACCGTGAACTGGAGATCCTTATTCCTTAGTAAATTTAACAGTACTACCTACAAAATATAAAGTGACAATGTGAAATCAGATGACCAAAAAGGGCGAGATCAACAAACGGATGCTCAGCCCCAAAATCAACAGAGACAAGGGTTCAAAGTGTTACAATTGCTTAGGGTATGGACACATAGCCATGAAATGTCCAGAACCAAGAAAAAAACTACTTTGTCTCAATTGTAATTGTAATGGTGGGACACACGCAGAAACATTGTACAGTTCAACGAGCGGTGGAAGTAAGAGAAGTTCATGTGATCAACTCTCTCGAAACCGACCTCGAAATCAAATCCATTCAGAAATATTTGAAAACAATACAGATAAATGATAATCGGTTCAATGCTATGATTGATCCCGGTAGTTCAGAATGTACTTTAAAAGCGAGCTGTGTAATTAAGGCGGATTTCAAGATTAAAAGAAATAAAAGAAAAATTGTCGACTAGCTTTGGATCTGAAAAATGTAAGATAACTTCGCCAGGTATTGTAATATCTGATATCGAAGTCGACAATGTATTGGCTAAAAACGTTCCGGTAAGAATAGTTCCAGATACCGCTCAAAGTGTTGAAGCCCTGATTAGACGAACTTTCACTGAAATACCCCATGTGGTATACACCAAAGGAGATGTTTTTGAATTTGGGCATAGCACAGTGTACGAACCCGAAGTTAATCAGGTGGAATTAATGAATGAATTGTGGATTATAGATGCTCGACAACAGATGTCATTAGCTTCTAAAAATAAAAAATGTAAACAAAAGAAAAAGAAAAACAATAAAACCAAAGCAAAATCAAAATTTGACACACAAAAAAATAAAATCATTGTAAGTACAAATAAAATGTGTCATACAAAACCGGACAGTGGTTTCACCTGTTTTCAAAGACTGTAATTTGTCCTGAATTAAATAAATAAGAAGGTGGCTGGGATAGGAACGCTGCAATGCCTGTAGAGCACTCAGAGAGTTGCCGCAAATAACATATTTATGCGGACCGTGAATATGTCTCAAGGCCTGCAAAATTGCATAGAACTCTGCAGTAAAAATACTGCACTCTTGAGACAACTTGTATCCAACACTGTCGTTATCGGTGACGAACGCGCAACCAACTCTATCGAGAGCATTAACCGTAAAACCCATTATTAATCAACATACGTTAGTTCACATTATCAGCACAAATTTTTCAGGAGAAAAATCTCAAATTGAATCCCTTAATAATACAAAGCACATGAATTCCGAAGAAAAAGAACAACTTCTAAATCTATGCCAACAGTATCCTGCCGTATTTTACAAAGACGGAGAAACTGACTTTCACACACAAAATTAAACATTCCATAAGAACAACAGATGAAATCCCCATCTATACCAAATTCTATAGATACCCGTTTATTCATAAAGATGAAGTTCAAAATCAAATTAAAAAAATGCTAGACCAAAAAATCATTCAACATTCCCATTCGCCTTGGTCATCCCAAAAATATTGGACAACTCTAATAAAATAAAATGGAGAATTGTAATTGACTATCGGAAACTGAACGAAAAAACCATAGACGATAAATACCCGATACCGACGGACTTACTTGACCGTTTAGGTAGAGCACAATATTTTTCAAGTTTAGATTTAACATCTGGTTTCCACCATATTCAAATGAACCCCTCCGACATTGAGAAAACTACTTTCGCAACAGAAAGTTGACATTATTTACGAGAATGCCATTTGGCCCCAGAAACACCCCTTCCACATTCCAACGTGTAATGAATGACGTTTTTCGAGACTTGATTAACAAAACTTGTATCGTTTACATGGACGACGTACTAGTATTTTCCTCCTCTGTAAAAGAACATAGATAATCTGAGACAAATTTTCAAGACTTCGTGAATTCACCATTAAAATTCAAGAGTAAATTTTTGGCAAAGGAGACAAAATTCCTTGCCCATATAGTTACAAAAGATGGTGCAGAACCAACTCCGGACAAAACCAGATTCATAAAAAATTTTCCTATTCCCAAAACTCAGAAAGAAATAAAATCCTTTCTTGGTTACTATAGAAAATTCATTCAAAACTACACCACTCACAAAATGTCTGAAGAAAAATGCCGAGTTTATAAATTGTTTTCGATTATGTCAAAATCTTTTAATGAACGAACTCATTCTAGCATATCCCGATTTTAATAAAACTTTTAAATAGAATGAAAGTTATGAAAAATGATCAAGGAGAAAAAATAAGAGTTTGTCGATTATTTTGTTTAAATACTTTATATCTAGGTAGAGACACATTTACAAGATTGAGTAAAATGAAAATTGGACAGAAAAATATGGAAGACGAAAAATCTAATTATGATGCTGACAGTACAGAACCAGGTGCAAGGAAAAGAAAAAAAGAAAAAGTCGTAAAATAATAGCTTAATTTGCTCCCAAAAGTGCCTAGCCACTATTGCAGGTGTTACGGCCCTGGAATAGACGCATTATTCCAGAACATGTATTTTGTACTTTGAACTTGAGACGGGTCTTCACAAACAACCGTTTCCCGCAGGCTACATTTAAAATATCTTAACCTTATAAAAGAAACATTTCAGAAATGTTACACATAAAATCCAATAAAGATAATTTAAACGTACAATCTCAGCAACATCTCTATGATCCTATTATTAATAATTATTTTTAAAAATTTTATTTATTTATAGTTGGCTATTAATAATTAATTAATTTTTATAAAAAACTAATATAAACTGTCAATTTTTTAAATACTTTCAAAAATTGTTTCTAATATTTTCAAATATTTTTGAAACTATATTTTTTAACAAATTGCTATATTAACTTGTCAACATCTATTGATAAGTAAGATGCTCATTTTTATATTCAACTCATTTTGATATTCAAGCGGGTTAAAAATTAAACGATGGGAACAAGACGATTAAGGAATGATCTTTTGGCATTCTATAACATTCGAGAAGGGGATCCAGGGTATAAATAAGAGTAAAACCACCCGCAAGTGGGAAGTATGATTTTGATTGTTAGTGAGTGGAGAACGTATCCGCGATTATGTAAAACGACTGATTCAACAAGGGGGTGGGGTGGGGGTTAAGTCCGATATGTTTTTTGTTTTTTAAATTAAGTAACTGCGTTTTATAACACGATGATTTTATTGTGTTTTATATTTTTTCGTACTTTTATTTTATTAAAATACTAAATCTACAATGTGTTTTCACTTAGCTATGCCTATATCTCAATAATAAATCCTGAAGTCACTCAGATAAAAAGAACTCAAACTATCGTGTTCGCAGTGTAATACAATATACACGACAGGTCTTCCACTAGTAAAACCTATATAGAATCCACATTCCGCTGTTTTGCACATAGGTTTTCAAAGAATGGTGTCACGATAATCACAGTGACCCAGTAACAAGATTGAACTTTACCAAAATTCTGAAAAAAGAAGAAGTGAGTACTCACAAACCAAGAAAAGATCAGTGCGATGTCTGTGGCTACAAAGTTGGTGTTCGAGATTTGAATTGCGCGCCAACACCACGCGCCGACAAAGTGGCGCATGAAGTTGAGGTCTCTGACACAGTCTAACACAACTCGTGGTTGGCTTGCCGGTCGTAAAAATGACATGACATTCTGTCTCAAATAATTCAATATATTTGTTGTGACATACAAATAATTCAGTGTATTTTTTTGTGGCATATTATTATTACCCAATAAAAGTTGTAAACAGTGATGTTTAATTATTCATAAGTTATAAGTAAACAGTTGGATCAGTATCTAAGGAAGAATACGAGAAACATGTACAGAAAAAAGAACATTCCCGAACGGCCAAAAATTTACTAAAAGATAGTGTTAGCAATAAAGTGCTAGTCTTAACAATGAACCTCCAAAGTGTACTTTTTTGTTCAAAATTTGCATCGTCAATGTTCAAGTGCATAATTTTACTATTTACCATCTTAACGATGCCGAAGTTTTTTATATGTGTAGGAAGCTGAGACAAGACGTGACTAGACAGAGACAGACGATGTACATAACGACGGGACAAGTGAAAAATAACAACGACGTAAAATAGGAGATAAAAATATAAAAGTGTATTTTGTTGAATTATTTCATTAAATTATTAAAATTATTCATTCTGACAAATACAACGCCCTACAAATTCAGAAGTGGGATCAGAAGAATTCAACAAAAATTCGACGAAAATATTGTGTCAAACGAAGTTGAGGTTAGCTTGGGCGGAAAAAAAACTGCGAAGTGTATTCTGAGTGAGCAAGATACTTTAGTAGTGAAAGACGCAACCTCGTTCCAGTCCGGCATCAACTATTCAGAGTGAGACAGAGACATTGACCAACAGTGTGTGTGAGTGAGAAGCTATTACACCATAACGACGACGATGAACAGCTGACGTACGACGTTATAAACAGAGTGAACTTTATAGTCTAAGTGTGATAAAGACGGTAGTATACAGTGATATAAGAGTAAGACTGAGTAAGATAGAAAATAAACTTTTAAAATACTGTAAGTGCTAATAACGCTAGGTTGATGCACTAATTAAAAAAAAAACTTTTAAAACAATAACAATCTACATCTGTCAGAGTAATATCAAACGAACCACTGATCGATAGTGCACAACTAAAATATGAAAGTGATGTTATTACGTCTCAAAAAACTACAATAAATGCAGAATCGACAGCAAAACCAGAGAACAGTAGAGTGTTACAATTGTGGCCGAGAAGGGCATCTGTCAAAAGATTGTCGAGATAAGGATAAGGGGCTTAAGTGCTTTCACTGCAACCAATATGGACATATCTCAAGAAATTGTCCGAACAAAATACGACAGCGAATGCCATTGTAAGAACAAATTTATGTTCTTACTTTAATAAAATAATAAAACACAATAAATTCAATTGAACAAAATCTCAATGAAATAAGTGTTCTCAATATTAAATGTTGATTAATTCTAAATCAATTTTTTCGTTGTTATCAAAACAAACTTCAATTTTTTAGCGTAACTAAGAAAATATAATTTTGACAAATTCATATCGAGAACGCGTGTTATTATAACAAACGAGTTTGCTATAATAGCACCCCCCCTACGCGTGGAAAAAAAATTGAAATGGAAGATTCGAACTTCCAAACCAACTGCAAAACACCACGCGCAGGAAATAAAATGAGCTATCAGATAATATATTAAACATAAACAAAATAATGTACAAATCATTAAATAATATACACTAAAAAAATCAATTTTCAATGTTTGCAGTTTTTAAACGATCACAAGAAACACTATCTTGACGACCATTAATGTCTAAAATAAAGTATTTATCACTTTTTGAAATTACACGAAAAGGTCCACTGTATGATGGTTTTAAACTAGAGAAAGCGTTAATGTTTCGCACAAACACAAAATCTGCATTAATTAATGGATTTGAAAACTTAGGAATCTCCTTATCAAAATAGTACTTCTGCAAATTTGTTTTTAAACGATTAATAAAATCACTATCAGTAGGATTTACTAGTTTTTGTTCAAAAAATTCTGCAGGAAGTCTAAGGGAAGATCCATATAACATCTCAGCAGGACTGGCATTCACTTCTTTCTTTATTGAAGAACGAATAGAGAGTAAAGTCCAAGGTAAAACATCAGTCCAGTTTTGCTGAGAAGTACATTTCAAAGATTCTTTTAAACGTCTATGGAATCTTTCCACGAGACCATTAGATTGGGGATGATAGCTCGTCGTCATTATATGCTCAGTACCTATTTCTTTAAGAAAATGTTTCCACATGATTGACTGAAATTGCAGTCCTCTATCAGTAGTAATTTTTCCTGGACAACCAAAACGGGAAATCCAGTCAGAAATGAAAACATTGATTATATTTTCAGTTGAAATGTCTGTTAACGGTTAAGCTTCCGGCCAACGTGAAAAACGGTCAACGATGGTCAGTAGATACTTGAATCCATTACAAAAGGGTAAAGAAACAATATCTAAATGTATATGATCAAATCTGTTATCAGGTTCCTTAATAGGAAAAATTGGTAGTTTCACATGAGTCGTTATTTTATTTTGCTGGCAATTTAAACAATGCCGTGTCCATTCTCTCACTTGTTTTTTCATACCTGGCCAAAAAAATCTGCTGACCAATTGATTTTGCGTTGAACGTATACCAGGATGACCAAGATTATGAACAGAATCAAAAATATTTCGTCTAAAATCATCTGGTATATAAGGACGAGGTTTCTTTGTGGAAAACTCACACCAAATCATTTTTCCGTTTTTTAATTTAAATTGTTTAAAATTAAATCTCGGTTTTGAAATTAATTTTAAAAGTTCTTGATTGTTATTTTGTGCAATAGAAATGTCATTGAAATCTATTGAAATGCCATCAGGGCAATAAACTTGATTAATACGTTTTTTATTTGTTTTAAAATTAATAATATTTATTCTTGAAAGAACATCAGCAGGGATGTTTTCTTTGCCTTTAATGTGACAAACATCTGACGTAAATTGTTGAATAAATAAAAGTTGTCGGAGTTCTCTTGGTAGATAATTATCCGATTTAGATTTCAACGCCAAAGTAATTGGACGATGATCAGTAAAAATCGTAAAATGACGACCTTCAATATAATGTCTGAACTTCTTAATTGAGCAATAAATTGCAAGAAGTTCTCGTGAAAATACACTGTACTTTGTTTCGGTTTTTGTTAACTTCCTGGAGAAAAAAGCAAGTGGCTTGAATTCATTATTAATTTTCTGCTGAAGAACTGCACCAATTCCAATATCTGAAGCATCGGTGCTGATAGACAATGGTGCTCCTCGAACAGGATGCGAAAGAAGGGCACATTGTGCTAATGCGTTCTTCGCGTACTTAAATGATTCCAAAGCTGGAACATCAAGAGACACAGGTTTATCTGTAGCTTTACCAGGAATTATAAATTTATTTAAAGGAGCTAAAATTGATCCACAATTATAAATAAATCTATTATAAAAATTAATTAACCCTAAAAAGTTACGTAACTTTCGTTGAGAATCAGGAATAGGATAATCTTGAATAACTGACTTTTTCTGGTAGTGGACTAATTCCGTTAGTTGTGACAAGGTGTCCTAAGAAAGTGAGTTCTTTCACTGCAAAAATACATTCTTTTGAATTAATTGTTAAGCCAAAATCATTTAATCTTTTGAAAAGTAAATTTATAGGATTAAGATGTTGTTCTTCATCATCGCTAAAAACTAAAATGTCATCTAAATATACAAATACAAAATTAAAACCAGAAATAACTGTAGACATAAATCTTGAAAAAGTTTGACCAGCATTTCTCAGACCAAAATTCATCTGTAAATATTCAAAAGAACCAAATGGAGGAATAATAGTAGTTTTGGGAATATCTTCGGGATGTATTGGGATTTGGAAATACGCTTGTTTTAAATCTATTTTAGAAAATATTTTTTTGTTTGAAATCTTGTATGTAAAATCTTGTAAAAAAGGAATGGGATATCTGTCAGGAATAGTAATAGCATTAAGTCTACGATAATCTCCACAGGCACGATAAGATCCGTCTTCTTTTTTAACCATGTGAAGAGGGCTTGACCAGGGGCTATTAGAACGTCTAACAATTCCTGACGCAAGTAGTCTATCAAATTCAGATTTGGCAATATCGTACTGTTCAGGATTAAGTCTTCTAGGTGCAGAAAAAATTGGTTTACCATCAGTAAAAATCCTGTGAAAAAAATTATGATTAATTTTTTTCTTAAGGTCAAAATTAGTTAAATCAGGGTATTTGTCAAGTAATTTTAAATAGGGGTTAGTAAGGGAAATATTTAACACATAGCTATTTGCAAGTGAAAGTTGCCTAGAAGATAAGTCGATGGAAATATTAAAATGTGTTAAAAAATCTAGTCCAAGGATTGGAAATTGAACTGGGGCTACAAAAAAATTCCAGTAGAATAGTCTACCTAGATTAAAATCTAATTTTAAGTTTACTTTACTAGTGGCTTTGATATAAGAACCGTTTGCAGCAGTAAAAAATTTAGTAATAAAATTCATATCTTGTTTAAAATTATCAGAAATTGAACTTGGTATAAAACTGTTAGTTGAGCCTGTATCTATTAAAAATTTTATATTATTAATTTTGTCAAGAGAAAATAATAGTTGAGGGGATTGGATTTGCGTGTTTGAATGTTCAGAAACCAATCCAATTCTGAATAAATTTAGATTTTCCGATTTCTCGTAAAAAATACATTGAGGGACACATTTGTTTGCACGACGGCCAAAATTTTTGTGATAAAAACATATAAAAGGTTCATTATTGTAAGAAACTTGGTGAGAATTTTTATTCGAAAAACGTTTATTATAATTATAATTAGAAGAAGATGATTCAATAGAACTGATACGATTTTTAATTTTATCGATAGAATCGGTAAGTTGTTTAAGAATGCTAGATTCAGAAGAAGATTTAAGTGAATTGCATGATTCATTTTGATTTATTAAAAAAATTTTGTCGGCAATATTAGCAAGGGAATTTAAATTTTGATTTAAATTTGGAATAAGGGAAATTTGTATATTATTAGGAAGTTTATTGATAAAAATTTGTTTAAGAGCTTCTTCTGGTAAATTTAAATTTCTAGAATAACGTTGAATATTGTTAAGAATAGAAGATGGTTTCTCAATATTATTAGAATCGTCAATTGAAAAAAGTTTTTTTAAATTATTATTTTGGTCAATATTAAATTTAAGTAAAATGTCTTTTTTTAAAATTTCGTAATGATCGTTTTCTGGGATATTAAAAATTAAATTACTGACGAGTGTGGCAATAGATATTGGTAAAGAAGAAACCAATAGGTCATACTGTTTTAAAGAATTCTTAATATTATTAAGAGAGAAAAGTCTCTTAACTTGTATAAAATACAACTCTGGATCTATTAAACTAAATTCTGGTAGTTTAATATTATTTGTCATATTGATAAATTATAAAAAAATTACTTATCTTAAATATAAAAATTGTGTTCCTTTCAGTAGGGGTCACCAATTGTAAGAACAAATTTATGTTCTTACTTTAATAAAATAATAAAACACAATAAATTCAATTGAACAAAATCTCAATGAAATAAGTGTTCTCAATATTAAATGTTGATTAATTCTAAATCAATTTTTTCGTTGTTATCAAAACAAACTTCAATTTTTTAGCGTAACTAAGAAAATATAATTTTGACAAATTCATATCGAGAACGCGTGTTATTATAACAAACGAGTTTGCTATACCATGTTGATACGAGCACCTAACTGCAACATGATGACGGTGGTTCAAATAGACGACGTTGAATTTACTGCTCTTGTTGATACCGGGTATGACATCAATTTGATGGCTGTTGACGAATTTTTCAAGTTAAAGACGTACGATATCAATAAAGACTTAATTAAGCTGACCGGTATAGGTGGCTACGAAGTGATAACATTGGGTAAATTTTTGACAACAGTTGTCATCGACGATAAGCCGTACGATACGCAGTTCCACATTGTTCCAAAAGCAACGATGAAACCCGAAATTATGGGGAAAGAATACCTCAAGCATGTCGACGTGATGATATCGAATAGTCAAATTAAATTCAAGAAAAGACGTGAAGACGAAGACTGTTCACAAACACAATTGTTGAATCAGTTCAGCAATGAGTACTGGTGATCTCTACAGTCAACGCATTTTGAACCACTTGCATTAATCGTGCTCCGCATAGTTCCAGACGAGGCAATGTCAACGTTTTGAGTGGTGCTACTTTCGGTTTCGCGCAAAGAATGCTCACAAGACACAAATGTGTGGTCTGATTGATCTATGGAAGGTAAATAAACACATGCGCCGTACGCGCTTTCAGACGCGCCCGAAAAGCCGTGTAATTCGATTGATTTTGGGTTTGATGTGATCGCATGTCGCGGTATAGCTATATTTCTCAACGTTGGGGGTTCAGTTTGAAATGTACTCCAATCCGAACTCAAATTGCACGGTATAATACCGTCCCACGAAAGCTTCTCCAGCCACAGTCTTTGCATTAATATTTTAGCTATTATTATACATGAACTGAGCAAACCTAGTGGGTCGAAGATTTGCGCGATGCTTGATTAAATGTTTCGTTTGTTGATTTTATTAGACGTTGAACTTATATCTGGGGCGTATAATAAGATGTCTGTTTTGCAATTCCACAATAAACCTTGTGTTTTGATTGGACAATAAATCGATGGACTCATCTTGTGCCGCGGTTTCATTCTCCTGTGTAATTTGTACATTTGTAATGAAATGGGTTATATCAATTCAGTACGTCACTGGTTATTGGAAAGTTATGGGCGCCAATGATCTGGAATGTGTTTACCAGTGTTATAATCACTGAATACAATTCTTTATCAGGTGGTGTTATGACTTTCTGGAAATAAAACAGTGACAGACCTGATTGAGAAACTTGAGTAAAAAGTGTTTGATTCCCTTTTATCAAATTGAAAACATAATTACGAGAAATATATAATATCAAATTTTAATGTTTTATGACTTATGAGAAAAAGTACTTTGAGACGGAAAAATCCCAGATTGAAACGGTTCAATAGGGCAATATGTTCTAGAAGACTGGTAAACAACGCTTTGAAACGCTAAGTAGAAGGGGTTTCAGTTAATTTATTATAAATAGAAGTGACGGACAGTTAGTCGAGGAAGTTTGAAGTTTAGAAGTCGGGAAGTTTGGACTTTTTGGCTCAAGGCTTGTGGTTGTATTAATTGGATCAAAGTGGAAAGTTAGTGAAAAACAGTTGGCAAGTTAGGTCAACTGGCCCTTTGGGCTGGTTGACCAGAGATGTCAGTCATTAGGAGTTGATATAGAAGTCGAACAGTGAATAGATAGTACAGTTCACTGATTATCTGTGTAATTAAAAAGTTAGTCGGAAAGTAAATGACAAATTTAAGTATGGGATGAGTTAGTGGCAAATAGACAAGTTAGTTTTAGTGTTAGTGGAATAGAAATAAAATTTAGTGAGGTGAAAAAGGATAACAATCGGATCAGCACAAATAGGCATTACTGAGGATAGCCTGGAACGAGAGAGAGATCAACGAAAACCAAATACAGAACAAGATAAAAAAGGTTAGAAAAATATGTTTTTCTTTTAAAGACTTAATCTTAAGAACGGTAGAAAAATTGTAAAGATTTTAAGTTTTCAAAGCAAGTGGCATATTTGTCTTAAATTTTATATATCTAAATATATTCTTTAAATTTAACATGTTAGTGTTTTATTATTATGATAAATAAAGAGTAAAAGTTGATCAGCACAAATTCAAAGAACTGTCAGAAGTTGAACACCGAACAGCTGCTTCTGACAAGAACTCAGTTATCTGTTTGGTTGGTGGCACGCTACCCTGGTCCTTTAAAAGATCAGTTTTTAACATCTAAAACAAATTTATTGAAAATCAACCCCTTAAGGGTTGGTTACTAAATTTGGTACTCGTTACACATTGTTTGTACTTTTCTAGTCATGCAACTTTTTTTGGTACCTCATCAATTTTTTTAGGTGCATCATATTTCTTTTTACGACATTCTGATTCAAGATGGCCATAAGTACGACAATAGTTGCATCTTATTCCGCTCTTTCCAATACTTAGCCATATGTCCAATCTTGCCACATTTAAAACAACTGCCAGAAGTACTGACTTTACGTTGATCATTTTTATATTTATAGCGATTGTCTTTACGAAGAGTTCGTGTTATATTCTTCCTTGCGAAAAGGTTTTACGTGACTTGACGTGGGCCGCGGTAAAATGTTCGTGTTTACAGAACACAAGTATTCATATAGTGATTCCGGAGAGTAGTCTATTTTCGCCGTTTCCCTGACCTTATCTTGATCTCAGCGTCCATTTTGTTGCGTGTAGGAAATGCGTAGCGACGTAAAAATCAATAAAAAATGTCAACATTATACTCTAAATACGCGGAAATGCGTTGCCTATACGTTTCTGTGATCCAAACAAGTCATGGCTGCTTCGTTTACGAATCGGTTGGGGGTGGGGTTGGGGGGCACCATTGAAATTTGTTTTTTTGGTCATTGTCACGATGCAGAACTTCCGGTATATATTGGTTATTCTTCTGACCTAATACTGATCTCAGCGTCCATTTTGTTGCGTGTAGGAAATGCGTAGCCACGCAGCTGCATTATTTTGATCACTAATAAATGCGTACACCTATCAGCGTCCATTTTGTTGCGTGTGGGAAATGATTAGCCACGCAGCTGCATTAATTTGATCACTAATAAATGCGTACACCTATCAGCGTCCAATTTGTTGCATAGCCACGCTGCTGCGTTTCACCTATCAGCGTTCATTTTGTAAAAATGGCGGAGTCGTCGAGCTGCGTTGCGGCGGGGGTCGGGCGGTATTTCATTTTGTCACAATTTGTCATCTCAAAAAATAGGTAATGTTTTTAAGTGTCTTTAATTGTACGGAAGCGTCAGTTTGCATTCATGTTTTCAAGGTTTTTTATTTATACGGAAGCTGTAGATTTACATACACATACAAACTGCAGTAATAACATAACATAACATAACACAAGATGTGCAATAAATTATTCTCGTCAAATATTTGTTTTTAATTCATTAATAATACATTTATAATAATATTTAAAAAAAGTATTTTATTAATTCATAAAAATAATGCAGTGGTTTACATATTACGTAATAACACAATAATATTTAATTTACAATAATTATAAAGAGGGTTCCTCAAAATATATTTTTTATTTATTTTTATGCATATCAAGATTCACGCAATAATTCAATAGATTTAAGATTGTACAAATATTAATATACATACCTACATAAGTGTTTATTTATTAGGTTTACAACAAAAAAGCGCTGTGCCAATAAAGTTCATTGTTATTATTAAGTACTAAATAGTCCATTTTGTCAACTATTAGCAATTATAACAGAAAATTTCAAGTCGACTCTTTCAGTCAAAAAATGTTTTTTTTTCTAGTAAAGTGTTAATTATTTTCCTATTATTAAAGCAATAAAATGGGTAATGCATTTTGAGTCATTCAGTACAAATGATTGTCGATAAACTGCACTATAGTACCTATTCAATTCGAATATCTGGAAGCTGAAAGTATTTTTAAGGCTTTGTTATTTCAAAAAAGTTATTTAAATATCAAATTTTTATTTTGTCTAGAAGTTTTTGCAAAGCCGTTATGAGACGCAATATTATTTATATTATAATTATAAAGAGTGTATCCAAAAAAATATAATCTAATTAACTAATTAGGTATTAGCGTTCTAGTCATTAGTCATTGTAGAGAATTTCAAATGTTTGTTAAAACGAGCCGACCCCCCTGTATGACCGAGAGATTTTATATGTTTATATGTTATGTTTTCAATGTATTTATTTTTATACGGAAGCTGTAATTTATGCACACATGCACCATAATATTTACAATTGCAATCTGTGTACAGACAATGTTTACAAAATATTTGTCTTTCATTTTTATGTACAGTTGAGTCGATTTAATACGCGACAAAACGTTTTTAAAAAATGTTTCAACACGTCTTGTTAAGTGATCGATTTTAATTGAATTGTATGTAATCAGATACTCTCAATCAAGTAATTTTTCAATATAATAAAAACAAATAAAATTACAATTTTTAGTAAATCACGTTTCACGTGAATTTGATTAAAATTTAATTAAAATAACACAAACGTTTCTCAATACAGATCTTTATGTCATTGCCACAAAATATTGTTTTTTGCATCTTTTAGGAAATAAAGCTGATAAGATTTTGAAATCGATCGGTAAAGTATTTTAAAAGTTATTAAAAAAAAACAATTTTATTTTTGTGATTTTTCAAAATCCACGATCGATTAAATTCAAATTTTTAGGAAATCTAAATTGCGTAAAACTCTTTCGAATGGCGCATACTTGATCTTAATCGGTCTATCCGTTCAAAAGTTATTTAAGGTTTACATACTTACATACATACACACATACATGCATACAGAAATACTGCAGACATCCACTTGGAAATGGTCAGAATAGCTTCTTAGGACTTAAAAACGTCGAAGTCTGTTGAACCATCGATTTTCGAAAATCGCACTAAAACCAATAACTTTCCGAATTTTTGAAAATTTACAATTTTCTTAGCGGTAAGTTAAAAAAAAGAATGCATGTTGACTACTGGTATAATATGTATCAGCAATTAAAAATGATATTTTTTTAATCGGTCAATATGAATATCATCCGTGGATAAATATTTTGAACCTTAGTAAATATGTTTCTTAGAATTTGAACCTTTTATCATGGAATACAAAACTAATAATAATTTAATGATTATGTGATAATATCTAAGTCATCTTAAATCTTCAGCAAATCAATCAGTTATCTATGTATGAATGACACATGAATTTATTTCCTTAGAAAAGCCTCCACCGTTTTGGAACTCGAGTAACGCCATATAAATTAATTACTTTAGAACTTTTAAAGGGGAACAATTCCGTCATACATGATTTTTGCGTAACTTTAACCGTTTACACAGCGCATGCAACGGAATTTCTCAAAAGGATAATTTTTCCCGTTTTTGCAACATTTTTCATTGATGCTCCGCTCCTATTGGTCGTAGCATGATATTATATAGCCTTCCTCGATAAACTGACTATCCAACATTCTAGATAACTGTGCAAAGTTTCAGTTCAATCTGAAGTTTTGAAGTGGGTGAAAATCGCGTTCAAAGAATCCGTTACTTATATTCAAACAAGCAAACATACATACATACATACAGGTGGAACTAATATAAGCGTGTTAAAAAGTAACATTGTCTTGTCTTACACATTTTATTTACCAAATACATTGTATAAAAGTACATTACTTAAATGCATACAAAAATTACTGTACAATATTTAAGAGTGTCGATTTTGATGACAGGTACAAACGCCGATTCCAGGTTTTAAAATTTTTTTTATTTAATAATGAAAATAGGTACCTATTACTATTACTACTATTTTATTTATTATAATTTACAACAATTGATTGAGAACGGAGCCTAGAGAGGAGTTGTTCGATATGTCAGAGTTTATTTTGCAGTAAAAAATCATGATATAAAAAAGTTGGACTTCAAGGTAAATATCCCTTTTAAATTCTTTTACTTGGATATACACAGTAAATTTATTCCAACAGCCATTTTAGATACGAGATTTAGGTACATACAAGGGGTGCTCAACCTTTTTATGCTTGAGATCACTTTAATGCTATGTAAATTCCTGAATTAGATCGACTTAGCTTTTGCTGAAACTCAACCTAATGTAAATTATTATTTTTAATACTGCCAGAAAAGAATTAATATTTGAATATATCATTATATCACACCTGTTAATATTGAATATTGTCAACATTAGGTCTCAGATCTTATTAGCCTTAATTTATTCTAGAACAAAAAAAAAATAAACAAATTAAAACAATTATAGTTTGATGGTGCACGTGTAGTCCTAAAAATTGTTATTTTAAAATAACATTGATCGAATGAATTCGACGATGATTTCTTTTGTAAAACTGACGCCGATTTGTAATAAATTGGTAACGATAACTTTCCAACCGATCTTTTCGTACCGTAAAATAATACATTTTATACATCGAAAAAGTATACTCAACATTCATAGAGAGTCTTTCTAAATCAACGTTAGACACTTTTTTCAAATAGGTACCAATTTTGAGCTGAAGAATATTTCACTTTCTCGAATTTTTAATATATTATAATATCGTATAGTGCTGCGGTTCGCAACCTTTTTGAGGCTATTACTCATAAGGGTCAGATATTAGCCAATATAGCCCCAAAAAAGTTTAGTTTAAAAAACAAAATAGATATTGCATTTATTTTCTTTAAATTACAAATAATAAATAATATTTTTAATTAACTATTATTCAAACAAAGAAAAAACTTGTTTTTTAGCAATTTTTTATTATTAAATCAAGAAGTATAATGTAAGTCAATGACGGTTGATGCTGCTAAGGTTCTAACAATTTGTTTAATATGTTGTGCAGTTTTGGGCTAATGCACATTGTATTCGTATTTGAAAATTTTAGGTAATAAATTAATAATTGATTATATCATTATCTAATTCCAATAAATAATTCATTAGGTTCTATCCATCTATAATCTCACTAACCAATCATTAATGAATAGTAATTAGGTATAGTTAGTTAGAATTTGATAAAAATGATTTTGTAACAATTTTGTTTTGTGACTGAACGATGAACCTATCCTTGTCTTTACCCCTCAGAGGTTAGAAATCACTGGTATAGTGCAAAAAAATATTAATAATAATAATAATAATAATATTCTTTATTTACTGACCCTAGAAAGTCCATAATAGCGTCATACATAAAATACAGTTATTTCCATTAATAAGATAAAAATTCTTCGTAAGAGTAAAAACACCTATTTAGCAGCAATTCTCTGACTTTTCCTCTAAAAGCTACCAGACTTAAGTTTTTAATTTCAGACGGTAGTTTGTTAAAAAATTTAATTCCTAAATAATTGGCTCCAAATGTAGTGTTCTTTGTTCTGTGCAGCGGTAAACATAATTTTTCTTTGTTTCGGGTGCCATGTTCATGAATTGACAAATGCTTACTATATTTCTTTTGATTTTTCTTAACATATATTAAACAACAATATATGTATTGACATGCAAATGTAAATATGTTATGTTTGATGAATAAAGGTCTACAACTATCATTAAATTTAGCATTACTTATTGTTCTAATAGCTTTTTTTTGTAATTGAAATATTTTATGTGCAGCGGCGGCGTTACCCCAGATGATTATACCGTAAAGCATTTTAGCATGGAAACATGAGTGATAAGCCATTTTTAATACTTGCTGATTAACGTTATTTGATAATTTTCGGAGCAGATATAACGATTTAGCTAACGTATGCATTAAATTTTCGACGTGTTCCTTCCATAAGCACTTTGTGTCTATGGTCAGTCCTAACAGCTGAATGCTTTTAATGTTGTCGTCTGTCTCATTGCTGAAAAAACGGATATTTTGATTTTTATTCCTGTTCATGGATAATCTATTGGCGGTAAACCAATGCTCTGCTTGACTTTGAGTAGCTAACGTTTTGTCAGTTAGTTCGTTGGCGTCCTTAGCGCTCATAATAAAGGTGGCGTCGTCGTCGTCGTCGTCGTCACATTTAGCGCATATTTCGATCTGCATAATGTAAATTTGGGCTAATTTAAAACATGTTTGGGCTAATTTAAAACATGTTTGGGCTATCTTAAAACATGTTTGGGCTATCTTAAAACATGTTTGGGCTAATTAAAAACATGTTTGGGCTAATTTAAAACATGTTTGGGCTAATTTAAAACATGTTTGGGCTATCTTAAAACATGTTTGGGCTAATTAAAAACATGTTTGGGCTAATTTAAAACATGTTTAGGCTAATTTAAAACATGTTTGGGCTAATTTAAAACATGTTTGGGCTAATTTAAAACATGTTTGGGCTATCTTAAAACATGTTTGGGCTAATTAAAAACATGTTTGGGCTAATTTAAAACATGTTTGGGCTAATTTAAAACATGTTTGGGCTAATTTAAAACATGTTTGGGCTAATTTAAAACATGTTTGGGCTATCTTAAAACATGTTTGGGCTATCTTAAAACATGTTTGGGCTATCTTAAAACATGTTTGGGCTAATTAAAAACATGTTTGGGCTAATTTAAAACATGTTTGGGCTAATTTAAAACATGTTTGGGCTAATTTAAAACATGTTTGGGCTATCTTAAAACATGTTTGGGCTATCTTAAAACATGTTTGGGCTAATTAAAAACATGTTTGGGCTAATTTAAAACATGTTTGGGCTAATTTAAAACATGTTTGGGCTAATTTAAAACATGTTTGGGCTATCTTAAAACATGTTTGGGCTATCTTAAAACATGTTTGGGCTAATTAAAAACATGTTTGGGCTAATTTAAAACATGTTTGGGCTAATTTAAAACATGTTTGGGCTAATTTAAAACATGTTTGGGCTATTTTGTAAATGTCAATTTATAACATTTAGATGTAAATTTTGTCTAAGTTTCACTTCTGTAGTGTGTGTAAACAACTGACAACATATAACCGTTTTCCGGACGGCATTCGTACGGTTCAGTCGTCCCCACGTCGCACCCGCCATAAGACCGAACAGAAAAAATTCGTTTAATTAATAACTCTAAAATGCCATACAATAAAAGTTCGTTCTGTTAATCAGTTGTTCATTTCCTTAATAAAGTATTTGACTTGAATTAAAGTCACTGAAGGTTTACTCTGGGGACGTTATTCAACGTACATTGGGATTTGGGCTCAAATTAACACCACCTTCACAGTCAGCCAAATCCAGTTCAAAGACTCCGGTGTACTTCCTAGTTTTATTTCACAGGTGAGAAGACCAACTGTGGAAGACTTCCACTGCATCGCTACAGTATATTATTATTCGTGCGACAAAACATTTCACTTCTGTAGTGTGTAGTGTAAACTACACGGCCCATTTTTTAATCACTTTCTGTCACGATTTCGACATGAAAATGATAGTAAGTTAGTAACTGTAGATCTCTTTTTAACAAAGTCCACTGAGGATTTAGATTTCAATTTTTTTTTATATACGTTATAATGTCACTGACAGTAAACATCGACATATTAGGAGTATTTACATCATGCACATGAATGTTTGTATTATTATTATTCTCATATATATATATATATATTATTATTCTCATAAACACTTTTGAAATAGAAAAAGCATTACAAATATCGTCATTATTAGATTAATAGCAGGTGTCAACTCCAGACAATCATGCAGACCGCTTTTTAAAATGTTTAATTTGTTGACTGTTTACAGTATTTTTATTATAAACTGTGTTCTGTTCTTCAATCAAAATATGCAGTACTTCAGCAAAAGAAATAATCCATACAATATTCGTGGTAATGGACGTATTGCACAAAAAATAGTACTTAAACGGTCCTAAATAACAGCACGTACAATTACATTGTCAGAATATGCAATAAATTACCGCTGAACATTTTGGAATTGAACATAAAGAATACTATATTCTGTTGATGAATATTTTAATATAAATTTTAATGTGTATTGTGATTTGTGATAATATGTCTTAAGAGTTCTTATATCAATTATATTGTACCTGACGCTTTCAATACTGCTTAGCAGTCAAAGAATAAAGAGAATTTATTATTATTATTATTATAAGAGAGTTCAATTTTAAGCTTGACTTCCTTGCGTATGTGATGATAATGCTTTGTTTTAAATAATTTGATGATATCTTTAGAAAAACAACAAGGGTATTTATGTATCGAATATGTTTTTAGCGGGACGAATTTATTGAAGACCGAGTATACATGGTCATAAAAAAGACTATCTGCCAAATTTGTATCGCTTATGTTTAATAAATTTCAATCAGTATTTAGAAAAGCATAATATATTGATTCGTAGCCAGCTTTTTTAAAATTATATTCTGCAACATCTGGAATAGTACAGTTACTTTTACGTTTAGAAATATTTATGTAATGCAATAAAATATACAATTAAAAAATATACAATTATTACACTCTTATAAAATACAGGATGTTTATGAAAACTGTAGAAAAATAAAAGACATTATATTTTAACATGTTACGTTTTTTTTTTAAGCTTTTAAGTAATTATCTGGTTTTGCCGATTTTAGGCAACTAATCATACACATCAGTAAACAAATCTATTATTTGACGTAAGAATAAGGTTGCTCATTTTGGACGTTAGATGTCGCACGCTGCCTATTAAATTTTTGTGTACTAATTCAATGAATTATGGGAATTATTTTTCATTTCCGGCATTTTGACAAAAGCTTGGACACATTTTGGTTGCGTTGTGCAAAACGCTTATAAGTTTTTGTGATTTTTCGTTAATCATCTTTGATGATTGTAAATTTCTGAAGCAGATACTAATGCAATAGTGGATGATAAGAAATGGTTCGGAGTTTTCGATAGATATTTTCGGACATTACACCCTCAATCCTGAGGTAAGTGTGAATATTATTCGTCCCCACATGGACTCATAAATAATTGATAATTTTTTTTCTGATGTCATTGTACTGATTACAGGGTGTTTTGTTTTGTTGATGGCGAGGTTTATTTTCCATTTTTGTTTGTCTCCCGTACGTCATTATGGTATGCAACTGGTTGTCGTCGTTCTGTTACTGTGATCCGTTAGCGGAGAATACAGCAATGATCCTTTCTCCTCAACGTCGTGTACGACAAATTTTGGCTACCTACGTCACGGCGAGATCTTCACAGCGAAATCGTGAGTTCGTTCCAATTTTTTGTTGTGTGCTAAATATTGTGAGTTCTTCGTTTAAACTTCGATTCGTATTATTTTTGGCAAAATATATAATGATAATATTCAAATCACATTAAATTGCTTCCCAGTTAATCTGTATTATTATAAATAAAAAAAAAAAAGAACATAGATATATGTATAATTAATTTGGTTCATGTCAATTTGCTTAATTGGGCAAAAATATGGTATCGGTGTAGATTCTATGATAAAATTTAAATCACATTAGATTGTTTCACAATTAGTCTGTATTGTTATTAAAGAAAAGATATATGTATAATTTATTTGTTCATGCCAGTTTGCCTAATGGGGCATAATATATTGTATCTGTAAAGATTATAATAGTGTAATGATTGATTGTAAGGTCTGTTCACAACTTATGTCTTCGGTCGTTTCGATTGAGACACACTTTAGTTCGTGTAATGTTGTCCATCGAGTAATCATGTATTCAGATCTAGGTACGGTTATGCCGATCGTTTTTATTTGGTCTTATCGAGCAACCGAAGCTCCGATGTAATTTGTGAGTGCCTTCGATCGATATCGTATGTTGAAATTTCGTTACGTCTGCATCGATGAGTCGTTTCCTTTACTTAATTTTTTTTTTGTAAGTACCGCCTAGGTGAAGTCGTTGTGTCAAATACTTTTTAAAATATATTTCGCGATTAAATCTCTTATTAACTTTTTTTTTTCGACAAACCAGACTGTGACCTCCGACGGTAGTGAATTAAAAAGAAATTTTCTTCCTTTTCCATAAACAAAAAAAAAATGATCAATGAATTTAAAAAAAAAATAACTTAATTAATAAATTTAAAATATTTGCTTCCTGCCCCGATTAACCACTAATGCAACAAGCTTACCCGAATAATATATTAATTTCTCTTGTCCGATACCCACTAACAACTAATACATCTAATTTCCGGTAGTATGTGAATCCAGACACTTGGACTGAACAAATGGACATTTTTATTTCAAATTTCTTTATCTTCTGTATATCTATTTTGTAATAATGTAGTTAGCGCTGATTTTCTCATTCTAAATGTCAAGCTTTGTTTTTTTTTTCTTTTCTTTGTTGAAAGATTTGACATCTCGACATTGTCTCCGGTAGACTGGAGTTCGGTCTGTGATTTATTTAGTTTTGTTAGTGTTTGTTTACCCACCGTTTCTCTTAAGGTCCGGTGACGTACAATGCTTATCGATGGAGTCGAAACTTGATTCATTTATCAGATTACTGGTTTTAAAAAAAAAAAAAAAAAATGAGCTTCACTCAGCTTTGAACCTTTATGGTTATTCATTGTACTTTAATTGCGCCAGATGTATTTTTTTTTTATTGTAAAACTGCGATTCATTTATCAGATTACTGGTTTTGAGGAGTAATGAGCTTCACTCAGTTTTGAACCCCTATGGTTATTCTTTGTACTTAATTACCCCATATATATTTTTGTATTTTATTTTTATTTGTAAAACTACGTCCGTCCTTGGGTACCCGCCATAACATTAATTAGATTAATTTATTTGATCGTGAGTCAAAGTTGACTTCACGAACTTACCAGAGTATCTGTACTGGTTTATTTATGTACCTTTACGGGTGCTATATGTGTGATATAATATGTGAGATATATATGTATGAGTTGGTAGTTGAACTACTCGCTGTAGAATATTGTGAATATTGCGATGTTGTATAACGTTCGGTTAAATATTGTGATGATTTATGTGATATTGAATAATGTTCTGTAGAATATAGTGAATATTGCGATGTTGTATAACGTTCTGTGAAATATTGTGATCCTGATTTATGTGATATATTGAATAACGTTCTGTAGAATATTGTGAGGATGATGTCCTATGATATTGTAACTAAAGTACCGAGCCACTTTGGCAGTTTGTAATTTGTAAAGGTCCGAGTAACGTACCCCCCCCTTTGGAGGTCGAATATAATGCTATATTAATATTTACATAGAAGTCGTTATTTCGTTTCCCTTCCCCCACATCGAGATCAAGGGTCGGCGATCTAATTTGGTTGTGCGGTGACCGATCCTGGCGCCCAACTAAAAAGTTATATTTCCCTTTTCTTCGGTGGAGCATTTCACCGGTCAACACCACGTACAACCAGTGTGGAGAAGGTCGGAGGGGTAAATGTTTTTTTTTTTGTGGTAAGTAACCTTGATGCTTAAGCCCACCCCTAACTACCGCTGAGCTCGGGTCAAACCCCTTTTGGCGCGAAAGTTCGTGGCAAATTTTGGCGCCCAACGTGGGGCCATTTCGTTTAAAGCGTTGTGTTCAGCTATTTCGTTTAAAGCATTGTGTTCAGCCATTTCGTTTAAAGCGTCGTGTTCAGCCATTTCGTTTAAAGCGTTGTGTTCAGCCATTTCGTTTAAAGCGTTGTGTTTAGCATTTCTTTTAAAGCGATGTGTTACGTCACATTGTTTGAGTTGAATTATTTTGTGATTTATATACATTTTGAGGTATAATCTGTCTCGGATTTTTTTTTTGTGTGTGTTGTCACTGCGAGGTATTGTTGAATTCGTTGATCCGTCGACAAACGGAACCCTCTTGTGTTTATTATCAAATTGAGACTATTTTGAATCTTCTGACTGATTTTGTATACCTTGGATTTTACGTGGAATAGAACTGCGAACCTATTGCACTATTGTGTTTGAACTTTTTTTTTGTGTTTGTTTTGTTTGTTGTTCGCCGTTTTGTTGTTTATTAGTCAAATCAAAAATCATTATGGCATATTCTGGAATAGACATTAACCGATTGAAGAAAGATGAACTCCAATACGAAAACGACCAGTTTGAATTAACTTAAATTAACTTAAATTGTGGTAGATTTAGTGATTTTATTTTTTTTTTTTGTTGTTGTTTTGTTGTTTTTTTTTGCGCTGTTGAGTCCTTCAGTGGACCGATTTTTGTTGTGACCTATGACTATTAATGCCCTGCGGCGAGGGGCTGATAGAATACTTCCGCGGCGTCGTTCCTGTCGTTCGTAAGAGGCGAACAAAGGTGAACATATTAGTGCCCTGCGGCGAGGGGCTGTTAGAATACTTCCGTGGCGTCGTTCCTGCCGTTCGTAAGAGGCGAACAAAGGTGAACATATTAGTGCCCTGCGGCGAGGGGCTGATAGAATACTTCCGCGGCGTCGTTCCTGCCGTTCGTAAGAGGCGAACAAAGGTGAACATATTAATGCCCTGCGGCGAGGGGCTGATAGAATACTTCCGTGGCGTCGTTCCTGTCGTTCGTAAGAGGCGAACAAAGGTGAACATATTAATGCCCTGCGGCGAGGGGCTGATAGAATACTTCCGCGGCGTCGTTCCTGTCGTTCGTAAGAGGCGAACAAAGGTGAACATATTAGTGCCCTGCGGCGAGGGGCTGTTAGAATACTTCCGTGGCGTCGTTCCTGTCGTTCGTAAGAGGCGAACAAAGTTGGACTCCTGGCTATGACTTTCGGATACTGACCATTCGATACTACCGATCGTGACAACTGCCCTGCGGTTTGTGGGCATTAAAGAATTCTGCCGTGGTGTAATCCCCGACCGGTCGTACGAGGCGACCATAGCGTGGATTATATGACTTCTAAGTTATCAAGTCTATAGTGTCTAGACTTCGATTATTCTTTTTTTCCTTCTATCTTCTATTCCTTTTGTTCTTTCTCTATATTTGCCTGTTGTGTGCTGTTAGGGAAAAGTTCTGGTTTCGGTTGTTGGAGGTTATTCGCTTCTAGCCGCTTTATGGGATTTGAAAACAGCCGATACACCTATGTTTTCCTGATTTCCAGTTTTGTTGATTAGTTGTGATTAGTTAATTCAGTTTGAGGTAATGTGGTACACTCCCTTCCTTTTTCGATTCCTTAAAGAGGAAATTCCTTCTTCCTTGTTGTTCCCCTTAATCCATTTTCGCTTTCGATTTTGACTATTCGTCGTTTGGCGACACTTGATTTGATTGTTGATCGACGTAGTACCAGTAGTATTGCTTTGATTTTTGGGCGCTGGTTGCTTATGGTTTTGGGTTGAGTTCCGTTACTGCTTTGCAGGATCACATAAGCTCTAGTGTTGCGTTAGGAATTATCATGTTCTTTTTTTGTATGAGTGAATTTTTGTGGCAAGCGTTCGCTTGTCTTGTCTGTTTTGCGACTGTGTCGTTGACGTATCTTTCCTAGGTCTTAGTACCAGATTTGAAGTGGAAGGTACATTGAATGATTGTATATGTTGTGGTGAGGTAATCGAGTTACCCGTAATGTTCTTGTGGATGTTTATTGATAATCTCCGTGCTGTTTAACAGGATTTGGCTTCACTCAAGTCTTAGTGTATGTGCTGTACCGACGTTTCTGATCACGCAAATTACTCCTTGAATATGACTAATTAATTTTTTTTTCGTTTTGGTTGTTGTCGTGTTATTAATGACTAAATTTAAGTTTATGAGCCCAATGGCGGAAGGGCGTAACTACCGACAAGAATATCCCCATGGTGCGTTACCCTACCTGTCGTAAGAGGCGACTGTCGCGTGTAACAAACTACGATTCTTTCACCAATCTTGACCAATACCCGGACTTATCCTGAGAATTTCTTCTCAATCCTGTATTATAAGTACTAATCTTCGTTAAAAGGTTTTTTTTTTAATATATATATTAGAATTAAGGTTTTTGGGACAATTTTTGTTGTCTAGTTGTTTCGAACCCATTCTGTATGTCCTGGAGATAGTCAGACGTTCCTACGTCCAGAACCCATTTGTGCGCAAAAGGAGATAGTCGGATGTTCGTATGTTTTGAACCCAGATATACAAATTGGAAGTAGTCCAACATTTTTTTTTTGTATAGAACCCTGTAAATAAAACGTGAATTTCGTGTCGTTCCGTACATTCGGAAATCTTGTTGTGTTTTGTTTTTTTTTTGAGCATAGCTGCTCGGACCAAGGTTTCGATCTGTGGAATAATTTTGTGTCTTTGTATTATCTTGTCGTGTTTGATTCATTTTAGTTATGGATGCTTCCTGGCCATGTGAGTCGTCAGAAAACTCTGGGAGTTTTCTTCCTGCCGAAGTAGGAGGGGGATTGTTACGTTTTTTTTTTAAGCTTTTAAGTAATTATCTGGTTTTGCCGATTTTAGGCAACTAATCATACACATCAGTAAACAAATCTATTATTTGACGTAAGAATAAGGTTGCTCATTTTGGACGTTAGATGTCGCACGCTGCCTATTAAATTTTTGTGTACTAATTCAATGAATTATGGGAATTATTTTTCATTTCCGGCATTTTGACAAAAGCTTGGACACATTTTGGTTGCGTTGTGCAAAACGCTTATAAGTTTTTGTGATTTTTCGTTAATCATCTTTGATGATTGTAAATTTCTGAAGCAGATACTAATGCAATAGTGGATGATAAGAAATGGTTCGGAGTTTTCGATAGATATTTTCGGACATTACACCCTCAATCCTGAGGTAAGTGTGAATATTATTCGTCCCCACATGGACTCATAAATAATTGATAATTTTTTTTCTGATGTCATTGTACTGATTACAGGGTGTTTTGTTTTGTTGATGGCGAGGTTTATTTTCCATTTTTGTTTGTCTCCCGTACGTCATTATGGTATGCAACTGGTTGTCGTCGTTCTGTTACTGTGATCCGTTAGCGGAGAATACAGCAATGATCCTTTCTCCTCAACGTCGTGTACGACAAATTTTGGCTACCTACGTCACGGCGAGATCTTCACAGCGAAATCGTGAGTTCGTTCCAATTTTTTGTTGTGTGCTAAATATTGTGAGTTCTTCGTTTAAACTTCGATTCGTATTATTTTTGGCAAAATATATAATGATAATATTCAAATCACATTAAATTGCTTCCCAGTTAATCTGTATTATTATAAATAAAAAAAAAAAAAGAACATAGATATATGTATAATTAATTTGGTTCATGTCAATTTGCTTAATTGGGCAAAAATATGGTATCGGTGTAGATTCTATGATAAAATTTAAATCACATTAGATTGTTTCACAATTAGTCTGTATTGTTATTAAAGAAAAGATATATGTATAATTTATTTGTTCATGCCAGTTTGCCTAATGGGGCATAATATATTGTATCTGTAAAGATTATAATAGTGTAATGATTGATTGTAAGGTCTGTTCACAACTTATGTCTTCGGTCGTTTCGATTGAGACACACTTTAGTTCGTGTAATGTTGTCCATCGAGTAATCATGTATTCAGATCTAGGTACGGTTATGCCGATCGTTTTTATTTGGTCTTATCGAGCAACCGAAGCTCCGATGTAATTTGTGAGTGCCTTCGATCGATATCGTATGTTGAAATTTCGTTACGTCTGCATCGATGAGTCGTTTCCTTTACTTAATTTTTTTTTTGTAAGTACCGCCTAGGTGAAGTCGTTGTGTCAAATACTTTTTAAAATATATTTCGCGATTAAATCTCTTATTAACTTTTTTTTTTCGACAAACCAGACTGTGACCTCCGACGGTAGTGAATTAAAAAGAAATTTTCTTCCTTTTCCATAAACAAAAAAAAAATGATCAATGAATTTAAAAAAAAAATAACTTAATTAATAAATTTAAAATATTTGCTTCCTGCCCCGATTAACCACTAATGCAACAAGCTTACCCGAATAATATATTAATTTCTCTTGTCCGATACCCACTAACAACTAATACATCTAATTTCCGGTAGTATGTGAATCCAGACACTTGGACTGAACAAATGGACATTTTTATTTCAAATTTCTTTATCTTCTGTATATCTATTTTGTAATAATGTAGTTAGCGCTGATTTTCTCATTCTAAATGTCAAGCTTTGTTTTTTTTTCTTTTCTTTGTTGAAAGATTTGACATCTCGACATTGTCTCCGGTAGACTGGAGTTCGGTCTGTGATTTATTTAGTTTTGTTAGTGTTTGTTTACCCACCGTTTCTCTTAAGGTCCGGTGACGTACAATGCTTATCGATGGAGTCGAAACTTGATTCATTTATCAGATTACTGGTTTTAAAAAAAAAAAAAAAAAATGAGCTTCACTCAGCTTTGAACCTTTATGGTTATTCATTGTACTTTAATTGCGCCAGATGTATTTTTTTTTTATTGTAAAACTGCGATTCATTTATCAGATTACTGGTTTTGAGGAGTAATGAGCTTCACTCAGTTTTGAACCCCTATGGTTATTCTTTGTACTTAATTACCCCATATATATTTTTGTATTTTATTTTTATTTGTAAAACTACGTCCGTCCTTGGGTACCCGCCATAACATTAATTAGATTAATTTATTTGATCGTGAGTCAAAGTTGACTTCACGAACTTACCAGAGTATCTGTACTGGTTTATTTATGTACCTTTACGGGTGCTATATGTGTGATATAATATGTGAGATATATATGTATGAGTTGGTAGTTGAACTACTCGCTGTAGAATATTGTGAATATTGCGATGTTGTATAACGTTCGGTTAAATATTGTGATGATTTATGTGATATTGAATAATGTTCTGTAGAATATAGTGAATATTGCGATGTTGTATAACGTTCTGTGAAATATTGTGATCCTGATTTATGTGATATATTGAATAACGTTCTGTAGAATATTGTGAGGATGATGTCCTATGATATTGTAACTAAAGTACCGAGCCACTTTGGCAGTTTGTAATTTGTAAAGGTCCGAGTAACGTACCCCCCCCTTTGGAGGTCGAATATAATGCTATATTAATATTTACATAGAAGTCGTTATTTCGTTTCCCTTCCCCCACATCGAGATCAAGGGTCGGCGATCTAATTTGGTTGTGCGGTGACCGATCCTGGCGCCCAACTAAAAAGTTATATTTCCCTTTTCTTCGGTGGAGCATTTCACCGGTCAACACCACGTACAACCAGTGTGGAGAAGGTCGGAGGGGTAAATGTTTTTTTTTTGTGGTAAGTAACCTTGATGCTTAAGCCCACCCCTAACTACCGCTGAGCTCGGGTCAAACCCCTTTTGGCGCGAAAGTTCGTGGCAAACATTACTCTATACATTACTCTATACGTCTTATTGCAAATCTAAATATTATGTAAACCATGGCTTCCGTATAAACAAAGACATTAAAACATTATCTATTTTCTAAGAAAGACGTCTCTGTTTGGGTTTTTTTTTTACTATATTAAGACTCAAATTTACAACTTAAAGAGACTCCGCTAAATATTTTTTTTTGCACTATATCAGTGGTTTCCAACCTGGGGGTAAATACCCTCTCTGAGGGTAAAGACAAGGATAGGTTCATCGTTCAGTCACAAAACAAAATTGTTAACAAAATCATTTTTATCAAATCTAACTATCTAATTACTATTAAAATTACTTTTCATTAATGATTGGTTAGTGAGATTATAGATGGATAGAACCTAATGAATTATTTATTGGAATTAGATAATGGTATAATCAATTATTAATTTGTTACCTAAAATTTTCAACTACGAATACAATGTGCATTGACCAAAACTGCACCACATATTAAACAAATTGTTAGAACCTTAGCAGCATCAACCGTCATTGACTTACATTATACTTCTTGAAAATACTGAAAATAAAGACAAAAGCCGCTATTTTATAGGGTATAGGTCAAAAAATACAGTATGTACCAAGTAAATTTACACATTCTTAATAACAGAGAATTATCATGTGAGACAGTGACCGCAAACGGTACATGAAACATGGTATTGCGACATCTAATTTTTAAGGTAATAGTTCAAATGTACATTAATAGGGTTGACACGTCAAATACAGAAATACTCATAAATCTTACTTTACAAAATCATTTACCGAATAAAATTCTCCTTCTAATAATATTTTAAAGATAGCTTTCTTAAATGCCTCGAAGTTTTTTTGTTTCTAATTTCTAGAGTTAATTTATTATAAAATACTGTACACATATGTCTGGCGCTCTTCTCAAAAAGGACTAGACAATGCTTGTTAATTGATAGATTTTCTTTATTCCTTACGTTGTAATAATGAAGATTTGATCTTTCTTACAATTCTTTTTTTGTAGTATAAATATATTAGAGATGTTAGTACTATCCCCAGAACAGTATACCGTAGGTACCTATGGCTAATGAGAGAAACGATTCAAAGTAAGCGTTTCTTACCACACCGAAACTATTTTTTTTTAATTTGTCGAATAGCATAACATTGTATGAAATCACGTGTTTGCTAATAAGCTACTTTTGAATACAATAATAAGCCTTAAAGTAATTAGTTTTCAGTTAAATTTAATGTTATTCAACTGAATAATTTATATTATCAAGGAAGTAAAAGTAACAGAAACAGTTTAAATAAATTCAATAATTTGTTTTATATTTTCGTAATAATTTATCATAATATATATACAGGGTGTATCACAGGATTGAATACATAGGCAAGTAACAACCCTGTATATTACAACATTCAGTTACGTAAATTTCTACAAAAATTGTACATTTGCTTTATAAATTCCGTTTTGAAATTGTAATATTAAACCTTATAATTGAAAAAATCTGTTGTGTTTTGTATTTAAATGTGAGAAAATAACTTAAAAATGATATATGTAAATTATTTTCTACATTATTTATTTGAAATCAAAAAGGTGTGGCGAATATTTTTTGGTTTCCTTTCCCTTATACATAATATAGGATGCCTTGTAAAGCTGCTCTCTCACTTCTAATGAGGCCTCAATATATCTCTGAGGTAGTTCAAATAGATACTGCTCTGTTTCAATTCGAAATCTGTCTCCAAATTCAGTTTTTTGGATGGAACATTTTTTAATAGGAAGCCACTGTTCCTTGGGTAATGCGACTATTTTTGTAAATTGTTTTGTTGATGCATTCAAAGCAAAATTTCTTAAAGAGTCCATTCTAGAAAAAAAAAAGATATTCAGACATTAATACAAAATATTCAGTCGCTTAGTACTTACTACATAATATTTAAAAAAAATCATTAAAATAATATTATATAAATACTCACATACCTTATTGTACAGTTAAAAATTTCTTGATAACACAATTAACGCAAATCTTTGACTGTGAATTCAAAGTAAAATGTCTAGACTTTTATACTAACTTAATCTGTTTTTAGTTTTAAGAGGAACAATATTATCTTTATAATATTTATGTAATGCAATAAAATATACAATTAAAAAATATACAATTAAAAAATATACAATTATTGCATTCTTATAAAATACAGGATGTTTATGAAAACTGTAGAAAAATAAAAGACATATTATATTTTAACATTACTCTATACGTCTTATTGCAAATCTTCCGTATAAACAAAGACATTAAAACATTATCTATTTTCTAAGAAAGACGTCTCTGTTTGGGTTTTTTTTTACTATATTAAGACTCAAATTTACAACAGTTCATTAATCAGTACATTCTGAAAATTGTATTATACCGGATGTTAAAAAAATATTTGTTTTTTAAATAAATTTTAAATTAAATTGTAGATTATAGACGCTCGACAACAGAGGTCATTAGCGTCTAAAAATAAAAATAAATTTTAAAAGAGACTTTTTATACATATAAAAATTTTTTGTATATTTTTAGATGGAAAGTTGTTATTTCGAAAAATCGCACGTAGTGTTGGCACACCGTTTGCCTATGCACTATGTCAAATGCATCAAGGCACACCCTAACACTCCATATGCACGCTGCAAGTACAATTCTTGTCATATTATGCACCCACGAGATCAAACAGCGCATGAAGAAAAACCTGCAGTGATATGAGAGTGTTCCATACGGGTGAAAATCCAGCAATAACTTGTTTGAAATAACAAAGCCTTAAAAATACTTTCAGCTTCCAGATATTCGAAATATAGGTTTCATAAATATTATGCATTCAAAGGGTGTCAGCCAGTGCAGTTATCTTGTTCATATAAGCTTTTAATATTGTTGGGTCTAATACTGAAAACTGGTTTAAAAACTAAGTTAATTTAATTAATTAATAGCCAGTGATAATAAATATAATTTAAAATGTATTTGGTCTTATCTTTGCTAATATTGGAATAATCGTATTTCAGAAACAATACAGATATACTGTAAAATTATAGACGTTCGACAGCTAAGGTTATCGGTATCTGTTGTTTTGGAATCGATCTACTTAATAATTTTAATAGACATTCAATTCAATTAAAATCGAATCAACTATATAAATACACATATGAAAGCCAAATTAATTGTTAACAATCATTTGTACAAATAAAACACATGATTTTCATCTTAATGATTATTAAACATTTTGCATTAATAATAGGAAAATAATTAAGTTTACGTTTAAGCGATTTGTTTAGACTGCGGAAGTCTCATAAAGGCAAGTTGAATAGGTACAATACTGCAGTTTATCAACAATCATTTGTACTGAATGACTCAAAATGCATTACCCATTTTATTGCTTTAATAATAGGAAAATAATTAACACTTTACTAGAAAAAAAAACATTTTTTGACTGAAAGAGTCGACTTGAAATTTTCTGTTATAATTGCTAATAGTTGACAAAATGGACTATTTAGTACTTAATAATAACAATGAACTTTATTGGCATAGCGCTTTTTTGTTGTAAACCTAATTCCCTTCTAAGGGGCTACTACCTTAACGTGGTAGAAGGGTTTGTGTACCTCAATGACCCAGAGAGCGATGCCAGCGGGAGCCTAGTGCTCCTGGAAGGGTCACCCATGCTGGTAAGGTCAAAGGATAGAGGTCAGACGAAACGTAGCCCACCCTGTCCCGATAGTGAAGGTGTCATGCGACCCGTGCCGATGTACTTGAAAGGCCGAGGGACTTTTAATGTTCGGTCACTAACGGAGCGCTTGGAGTACCTGGGTGCCCTCCAAGGATACAGTTAACCCTTACCGTGGTAAGAGGCGCTGCTGCGGTGGACTTATAATTCCTCGCTACTCGTGGGAATAAGTATGGAGAACAAAAAATATATAAAAAAAAAACAAAACCCCGACGACAGTTCGGATTCCGAGAGCCCAGTGCTCTCAGATTCGTCTGTCGATACTCAAGTTCAGTTGAGGGCACAACTAGCCCACACTGTTCCTGAGGTCGAGACTCTAGATCAGGTGAGGGCACAACCAGCCCACACGGATCTGGAGGCACCAAGCACCAGTCGAGCGGGCACTTCAGCCGGCGATGCACTGGATTTAGTCCCTGGAGTGGAAGGACTGGCCATCGAACCAGTCCGTATCTCTGGGGCTCAAAAGCGAAAGCTTATTAGAGACAGGGTTCTTGCTAGGGGGGAGAAATATATCCGACCCAGACCCCACAAGAAAACTTCTCGTGCAGCAGAGACAGCAACAGGACCACAGACCAGTGGGACCGCTGATACTGCTCCGAGCAATAAGGGGCCAAAAACCCCTAATCCGGGCAAACGTCCGCGATCGGATGGTTCCACTCCCTCGTCCGCTAGGGCTACTGCTAAGAGGCCCCGCAATGATGAGGCGAGGATGGATTTCAGGGAGGCTCTCACGGGGACTAAGATAGCCGTTGTGAGAGAATCACACCCTGAGCAGAAATTGTCAAAGGAGGAGGCGGACAATCTTCGCTCAGAAATTATGTCGCTCATCGTCAAGAGCAAGGGCGTGTTCCCTAAATTCGAGAGATGTGCGTACGATGCAGCTGGTGGGCTAGTCTTTTCCTGCAAAGATGAGGCTACAGTCTCATGGCTGAAAAATTCAGTGGCTTCCTTGAATCCTTTCAAGGGGATTGCTCTTAAAGTGGGTCCTTCGAAGACCCTAATTAGAGCATCTAAAATCCTGATGTGGGTCCCGAAAACCACTCTGGATTCGAAGGCTACTGACTGTCTGAAACTCCTTCATGCTCAGAATGAAGGACTTAAGACTAAGGACTGGACGATAGTCAACAGACGGGAGGAAACCAATGGGCAAACTCTAGTCTGTTTAGCTGATGAGGAGTCGATGGAGACCTTAAAAAGGTTAAACCTCAAGCCATATTTGGGGGTAGGCCGGGTCAATATCAGGATCCTCTCTGAACCCACACCTATTTGATAGGGAAGATGAAGGTGTTGCAAATCAACCTGCAACATAGTAAGGCAGCAACAGCTGCACTAGCCCGGCGCATTAAAGCCGAGAACTTAACCCTGGTCCTTATACAAGAGCCCTGGATTTTCCGGGGCCGAGTTATGGGATTGGGGGGACTGGGAGGTAAGGTGATCTATGACACCACATCAGACAGGGTTAGGGCCTGCATTTTTGTAGGCAACTACCTGGCGCAACTCCCTCTACTTGAGTTCTGTTCCAGAGATGTCGCAGTAACTAAAGTAAAACTTCATATGGAGAATAGACATATGGAGGCCATTGTAGCCTCCATATATTTCCCATATGAAGATCCACTCCCGTCACCGGAAGTGGAAAAGTTAGCAACCTTCTGTCGGGGGTCTCAGCAACACCTACTGGTAGGCTGCGACGCAAATGCTCACCATGTAGTATGGGGAAGCAGTAATACGAACAAAAGAGGAGAGTACCTTTTAGATTTTATTCTAAGGGAAAATTTTGTTCTACTTAACTCGGGCAGCGAACCAACATTTGCAAACCGAGTCAGATCTGAAGTCATAGACGTCACCTGGGGAACATCATTTCTTAGTCAACAGGTGAATGGATGGCACGTTTCGATGGAACCATCCTTGTCGGACCACAGACACATTCTCTTCCATATATCTGGTGATATGGAGGATAAGACACACTACAGAAATCCAAGGAAAACCGACTGGGGACTATACAATGAGACCCTGAAAGTTCAGTTGGAAGGAGTAGGATATCCTAGTAGGGGAGCCATTGGTATTGAGGAGACAGCCAACCAACTACGGGAGGCTATTATCTCCTCATATCATCAGAGCTGCCCTACAACTAGGAAAACCTCTAATCGCAAGGTGAGCTGGTGGAATGATGAACTTGCAAACTTGAGGAAACAAACTCGCATGCTATTTAATAGAGCGAAGAAATCCGGAATGTGGGGCGAATACCACAAAGCCCTCACCACGTATAATCAGGCCATTCGAAGAGCCAAAAGAAAATCCTGGAGAGACTTCTGCCAGGAAATCGAGAGCACAACAGCTTGCTCTCGATTGAATAAGATCTTATCGAAAGATCCTATCAACCCGGTAGGGACATTAAAGAAACCCAACGGGACATACACAAAAACTGGAAAAGAAACCCTAGAGATTCTCCTGGGCACTCATTTTCCAGACTCACGCTGTGTAGGAACTCCCCTTGATTCACAGGACTATCCTACTGTGGCCTACAGAGCAACGCGGGAATCCTGGGTGTTAGCGAAGGAGGTCGTAACACACAGCAAAATTAAATGGGCACTAGACTCTTTTAGCTCATTTAAATCAGCAGGCCCCGATGGCATAATACCAGCTCTATTGAAGCAAGGGGCCGATCAGCTGATCCCACATCTACTCCGTCTATTTAGGGCCAGTTTAGCTTTTGGCTATATCCCTAATAGCTGGACAAAGGTGAAAGTGGTATTTATCCCAAAGCCGGGCAAATCGTCTTATACCCAGGCTAAGGCCTATAGACCAATCAGTCTGTCGTCTTTCATTTTAAAGACGTTAGAAAAACTCATTGATAGGTACATCCGAGGAAGAGGGCCGAATAACCTTCTCTTTTCGGAGTATCAACATGCCTATCAAGCAGGAAAGTCCTGTCAGACGGCGCTTCACCAGCTGATTGGCAGGATAGAAAAATCTCTGGATACAAAGGAGATAGCTTTAGGGGCTTTCCTTGACATTGAAGGGGCATTTGATAACACATCATTTGTGTCTATTGAGTCAGCCCTTCGTGAAAAGGATTGCTCACCTACTCTAACTAAATAGGTAGGCAACATGCTAAGAAGTAGGAAAATACATGCCACACTGTTTGAGGACACGTTGGAGGTATCTGCCGCCCGAGGTTGTCCACAGGGGGGGGTACTATCACCCTTACTGTGGAACCTTGTGGTGGACAAACTCCTGACAAGACTCAATCAAATGGGAATGTATACTCAAGGCTATGCAGACGATGTTGTTATCATGGTCCGAGGAAAATATATGGATATCTGTCTAGATCTTATGCAGACAGCTCTAACAGAGGTCCAGACTTGGTGTGAGGGGGAAAACCTCAAAGTCAACCCCCAAAAAACCGTAATTGTCACGTTCTCCAGGAAAAGAAAGCTGGAGCCTAACAGAACTCTTCGCCTCTTCGAAGGAGAACTACAGATGTCCAAAGCGGTGAAGTATCTGGGCTTGAACCTAGACTCAACACTCAGCTGGAATATACATCTGGATAAAGTGCTAAAAAGAGCAAAAACGTCTTTGATGATGTCCCGTCGCTCTTTTAGCAGATAGCCGAGAGTGTAGCGGCGCTGTTGTTTACATGGCGTTGCTATGGTTCCTCTATTACAAGTCCCCAGTTCCCGAGTTCTAGCCCGAGAGCTGGTAAAAGTGTCTATTGGATTTTCAATTTATTATTTAAAAAAAAAAAAAAATAATGAATTGAAAATATGAATTGGTGCTAGGCCCAAATAACCTTAGCTGTTGGTGGTCTTTAAAATACAATTACAATTTCTTTTAGCAGATCCTGGGGACTTAACCCCAGATTAACATTTTGGCTATATACCACAGTAATCAGACCCGGACTAACGTATGGGGCACTACTATGGTGGCCAAAGGTACAACAGACTACTGCTAAAAACAAAATGGCGAGTCTGCAACGTCTAGCAACCCTAGGCGTAACAGGTGCCATACGCAGCACCTCATCTGCTGCTTTGGATGTGATCCTAAACCTCCCACCATTACACCTATACGTAATGGAAGAAGCGAGGCTGGAAGCATCCCGGCTACAGAATGCGGGGCAGTGGAGAGATGTAAAAATTGGTCACACCCGCATTACTGGAATCATAGATGACCACACATTACGTATGTTGTCGGACAGAATGACTCCAGTCTATTGCTTCAATAGGACCTATGACACTATCATTCGTGATAGAGAGGAACTGAAGAAAATTATCCCACAGTTATCAAACAGCCTTATCTGGTATACGGATGGCTCAAAGATGACCAGTGGAGTCGGAGCTGGAATCCATGGTGAGAGACCGAGGAGTGACACAAGTCTGAGCCTAGGAACTCACGCCTCAGTTTTCCAAGCTGAAGTAATGGCGATTGCTGTATGTGCACAGGAGAATATTGCGAGGGGCTATCGAAACCAGCCAATCCGTATTCTATCTGACAGCCAAGCAGCAATTAAAGCCTTACAATCCTATAAATTTAGCTCTAAGCTGGTATGGGATTGTCATCAATTACTAAATGACCTGGGTAGGAGAAACAAAGTTCTCTTAATGTGGGTGCCAGGTCATGAAGGAATCCAGGGCAATGAAAAAGCGGATACCCTTGCTAGACAAGGAGCCTCTGCGAAATTCATTGGACCAGAACCAGTCTGTGGGATTTCTTACAAATGTGTTCAACATACTGTTAGGAAATGGACCTGCGAGCAACATCTCTCTGAATGGAACCTGGTTTCAGGTAACAAATACGGGAAGAAAATGATCGCAGGCCCCTCCCCCAGGCTCACTGAGGACCTAATCAAACTCAGCAGGCCAACACTTAGAAAGGTTATTGGGCTTTTGACCGGTCACGCTTCTCTAAGGAAACACCTACATGTGATGGGGATACGACAGGAATCAACACTATGTAGATTCTGCGATATGGAGGATGAAACAGCCACCCATATCGTGTTCGAATGTGAAGCGCTAGCCTACAGAAGGACAACCATCTTTGGATATATAGATGAGGATGGAATTATTCCACAGGATAATCTAGTGCCAAATCTTCTGGAGCTCATAAGAAGATCCAGGCTATTTGTGGACTAGATCCAGCTAAAGGGGAGCACAAAAATCCTTCTAGGATGAGGTGCAGCTTATGGGCCAATCCAGGACCACCCCTAATTGCTTTTAATCTTTTTTTTAATGTAAACCTAATTAATAAACACTTATGTAGGTATGTATATTAATATTTGTACAATCTTAAATCTATTGAATTATTGCGTGAATCTTGATATGCATAAAAAGAAATAAAATATATTTTGAGGAACCCTCTTTATAATTATTGTAAATTAAATATTATTGTGTTATTACGTAATATGTAAACCACTGCATTATTTTTATGAATTAATAAAATACTTTTTTTAAATATTATTATAAATGTATTATTAATGAATTAAAAACAAATATTTGACGAGAATAATTTATTGCACATCTTGTGTTATGTTATGTTATGTTATGTTATTACTGCAGTTTGTATGTGTATGTAAATCTACAGCTTCCGTATAAATAAAAAACCTTGAAAACATGAATGCAAACTGACGCTTCCGTACAATTAAAGACACTTAAAAACATTACCTATTTTTTGAGATGACAAATTGTGACAAAATGAAATACCGCCCGACCCCCCGCCGCAACGCAGCTCGACGACTCCGCCATTTTTACAAAATGAACGGTGAAACGCAGCAGCGTGGCTATGCAACAAATTGGACGCTGATAGGTGTACGCATTTATTAGTGATCAAATTAATGCAGCTGCGTGGCTAATCATTTCCCACACGCAACAAAATGGACGCTGATAGGTGTACGCATTTATTAGTGATCAAAATAATGCAGCTGCGTGGCTACGCATTTCCTACACGCAACAAAATGGACGCTGAGATCAGTATTAGGTCAGAAGAATAACCAATATATACCGGAAGTTCTGCATCGTGACAATGACCAAAAAAACAAATTTCAATGGTGCCCCCCAACCCCACCCCCAACCGATTCGTAAACGAAGCAGCCATGACTTGTTTGGATCACAGAAACGTATAGGCAACGCATTTCCGCGTATTTAGAGTATAATGTTGACATTTTTTATTGATTTTTACGTCGCTACGCATTTCCTACACGCAACAAAATGGACGCTGAGATCAAGATAAGGTCAGGGAAACGGCGAAAATAGACTACTCCGGAGATTGATGTTTCCCAGCTTTAGCTCCAGTTTTTATGACCACATCATGAATCCCTCCTATGATACATGATACGGCATCAGTTCCAAATATTTTGCAGGAGTTTAGTAACGCTATTTTTTCGTAGAAATATCTGGAATAAGTTTCACCCGGCTGTTTCTTTCGGCGAACCATTTCCTCTATAATGTCATTATATTCACGTTGCGATGGAAAAGCTGATTTTAATTTCTCCTTCCATTGTTCTCACGTAAAATTTAAACTTAAGAGACATTTATACCATACTTCTGCTAATCCAGTTAACTTAGTTACGGCATAATAGATGATCATCTCTTCTGTCCAGTAAAACATTACTTGTAATTCATCAACTTTTCGGCACCAGCTATCTACAGTCTACACAGCGTCGCCTTTCATTATGGCTCTCGGGGAACTTGAGGTACCCGAAGAATTTCTTATAAATAAACCCATAACCTCTGTTAATCGATCAATAGAATCCATGCTTTTACTAGAAACACTTCTTCCAATTTTTGTAGGTCATGATTATGGACCGATGTGGTTCCGAAACGTCGGCTTTTTGTTAAATGTTTTAAACACAATATAGTATTCTTAAGCCTTTCTTTCCTGTTATTTTACTAAGAACATAATATTCATTAACTAATAAGGTGCTATCAGAAGAAATTTCTGTAAAATTGGTAACCTTTACTCACGTCCGTTTTACACTTTTTGTTTTTGCGTTTTAAAGTAATCGATGCTCGGTAAGATTTAAATCTATTTTGTTGTGATTTATACGTGTATTGGCACCATGAAGGGGTACGTTAAGTTTGATGATTTACATATTATGTCTGCAGACATAGAGTTTATATTTCAGTTCGGTATAAAGCCTGTGATTAAAACTCACTAGTGTCTATTGTATAGTGAACATAAAAGCAGAGTACTTGTGTTAAACAATTATGTTATGTCATCAGGGGCGGACTGGCCTACCGGGATACCGGGAAAATTCCTGGTGGGCCGATGCATTGTGGGCCGGTCCGACGGAGGTGCATTTTGTAGATTTAAAAAAGAAATCAAATTATTTTCATGTTTTATTCAAGAATCAAGTGAGCCGGACACAATAATACACGTGCCATGGGCCAACAATAACGTTCATTGTACCAATTAGCTGGTCAACATTGTTAGTTATTATACATATAATATATTATCTATTGTCGCGTAACCAAAATCGTTATGGTGATTTGTTATGATTATTCAAAATCAAAATAAGGTTGTTTAAAATAGATATTTCGATTCTCAGAAAACAACACAGTCGCAATATTGCACATTAAACGTTCTACAATGTATACCTATCTAAACTCTAAATAGTCGGTATTCGGTAAGCTGTTTGATCCAAGACCAATACAGTTAAAAGTATCGGATTTTGTTGTGCATAACATAAATTGCTGTCTTCACAATAATATCTGTTATAAATAAAAAATATTATAGGGACGTGAAATGTGAATCATTCAGAAGACTGTAATATTTCCGTGTAACTAACTAATTACTTATTAATTTAAAAAGACAATACAAGGTATTATTTTAATTTAGAACAGTTTTGTACAAAAGTGCGTAATCAGTAATCATTCCTTTTATAACAGTTATAATGTTTAGTATCGTCATTAGTGTATAATTAATTTAATAGTTAATAATATGGGGAAGTATAGAAAAGGTGGTGCCGAAAAACTTTACGACAAGAAAAGAAAATTATTAGCAGAGGAAGTTAAAAAATGTGTGAAACTTACGAAATATTATCAAAAACCTGATCAACAGAAGACAACTATCATAGACACTTGTTTGCAGTCACCACAATCATCTACCTCCTTACCGCGACCGATTGACGAGGAGAAGGAAGAAGAAGAGAAAGAAGCTGATGAATAGAAGACAACTATCATAGAAACTTGTTTGCAGTCACCACAACCATCTACCTCCTTTCCGCAACCGATTGACGAGGAGGAGGAAGAGGAAGAAGAACATTTGAACATTTTTGTTAGGCCAGCACTTCTTTTCTTTACTTGCATGAGAAAGATATGAATACCATTGTAAATAAACTAATTTTAGGATTTTTTTTTGTAGGATATATTTAAGTTGGCAATGACATGTATATTGTGTAATTATATTTTTGTGTGTTGGGATGAGTGTTTAATGACAGATTAAAAACGTGTGCGTGCGAATGTGAACACTGTGTTGTTTTTTTTGTGTTTCCAAGCCAAAACCACCCACCCCCAACGCCCGCAAATACGGTATCTTACAGTTCAGAAAGTGGGATTGCCAACGAGTGAGTGGTTACAGCGTTGGCTCGACAGAAAAATAATAATTAATCGTTAAAACGTGGCTTCTTGCCATACGAGGGTTACGCGGACATTTCGAAGTTCGGGATTAAAAGATTAAAGCAAGATAATATGTATAATGCGTAAGACGTTAACAGAAGTGAGACGACAGACACTGTTGAATGTGTCTTAGAACCATAGAGATAGATTGTGAACGGTGTATGTACCGAGTGGCAGTAGCGGTCGCGTTACACAGTATGAACATTGCGTGTTACCAAATTACCGAGTTGTGAGAGCGGTCGCGGAACATGATTTAATGAAAAAAATATAATAGAAAAGTGCGTAGTCAACGGAAGCGGTGAAATAACACGGCATTTCGTCTGATCTTAAAATTCGTGAAGATGGCTGACAGTGAAAGTCATGAAAATGAGGGCCTCCCTCAGGTTGAAATTGGTGTGGAGAATTTCACAATTAGAACACAACTTGTGATGGCTCGACACAAAACTTTAAAAGAATTACTTAAGGCCATGAAGCTACTTCAGCCTGAGATGTCAGTGAACAGCAATCAAAGGTCCAAGCATGAAGAGACTAAAAATAGTGATAAACCGAGATGCGAACACTGTAAGAAAACGGGACATAGTTCTGATAATTGTTTTACGCTAAAGACAAATAGTGATGGTAAAAAAAAATAACTCGCGTGATAAACCAAAAATAACTTGTTACAAGTGCGGCGAACAAGGACACATTTCACGTCAGTGTAATTCGAAACAAAAACCAACTGACGGTGCAGTCGACAATCGAGTGAACGTAATAAATAATAAATCGAATTTTCATAAAGACGTTTTTTAAATGGCTTGAAATTGACGGCGTTGATTGACACTGGTGCGCGCGTGAACATTATTAAGCAGAAAATTGTGAATCTTCTTAATTTGGAACTGGTTACCGAAGTTAACACTTTAATTGGAATAAATAATACTCAAGTTTTTTGTGACAAAAGGGCACTAATGACATTGAATGCCAACGACAATGACGTGTAGGTTAGTGCAGTAGTAGTACCTGACGATGATATTTTCAACATTGAAATTGATGACAATCAGCGTGAATTAAATTTGAACGCAAACATTGACTGTGCATGAAAACAAAATAATTAGTATTGTGGAAAACCTAACAAACCCGACGGACAATGTTAAACAATGCAAACGTAAAAGCTAATATCTATTTAAAAAGTGATAAATTGATTAGTTGTCCGCCGAGACGGCTATCTTTTCACGAGCAATCGACTGTGGATGATATCACAACGGACCTTTTGAGAAAGGGTATTATTCGCCCGAGCAAGTCCGCATACTCCAGTCCGATCGTGCTCGTGAGAAAGAAGAATGGCGAGTTTAGGATGTGTAAACTCGCCATTCTTCTTTCTCACGAGCACGATCGGACTGGAGTATGCGGACTTGCTCGGGCGAATAATACCCTTTCTCAAAAGGTCCGTTGTGATATCATCCACAGTCGATTGCTCGTGAAAAGATAGCCGTCTCGGCGGACAACCAATCAATTTATCACTTTTTATTTAAGTTGGCAATGACATGTATATTGTGTAATTATATTTTTGTGTGTTGGGATGAGTGTTGAATGACAGATTAAAACGTGTGCGTGTAAATGTGAACACGGTGTTGTTTTTTTATGTTTCCAAGCCAAAACCACCCACCCCCAACGCCCGAAAATACGGTATCCTACACCATGTTATTTTCAAAACAAAAAATCATCAGAAAGAACCAGGTTAAAAAGAAACGACAAATTTTGGAAAGAGTGATTGACATAATAAAAATTATCGGAAAACGCGGCTAAGTTTTAGGGGAACAAAATTTGAGGCTGCATATACCTTAGAATCTAAGGTATATGCAGCCTCAAATTTTATTAATATAATTAGTTCTAAAAAACTTCCATGGTCAAGATTGGGATCATCTAAGCCTTAAATGATCCCAATCTTGACCATGGCAATTTTTTAGAACGTGTTATTAAAGGAACATTTAAATATTATAATTAATAAAAGCAAAATTGCTCATGAGGCTGGTAAAAAAGAACGAGGAAATCTATTAACCTTGCTATCAAAAAATACGGTAGTCCTAGTAATACAATCAATTGCTTGAATGAATGAATTGTAAATTATAGACGCCCGACAACTGAGGTCATTAGCGTCTAAATCAATTGCTTCATTAATTAAAAAAGAAATTTGTGACCAAACCCAAAGTGCAGGTATGTATTCTGTACAACTTGATACAAACCAAGATGTTTCTGTGAAAGATCAATGCAGTATTGTTGCAAGATATGTCTTCGACAGAAAAATTAATGAAAAACTAATAGCCGTCGTAACCTGTGAAAGTTCAACTGGACAAAGTTTTTTAGAACTTTTAAAATGTGTTCTACTTTCAAATAATTTAGAAATACAGCAACGCGTAGCAAATGCAACTGTTATTGCCGCAAGTTCACGTTTGGTGTTACAGTCATATTTTTAATTTGGTGCTCTGCGATGCCACAAAAAATCCAATCGAAGCAGCTTCATTTTTTCTTTATTAAATTCGTTAGCTGTATTTTTCAAAGAATCCTACAAACGAATAAATATTTAGCTTGATGTTCAAAAGAAGAAAAAACTACAAATAATTGGCGAAACAAGATGGTGGGCAAAAGAAGTGGCGTTAAGAAGAATTTTTGGTTCATTTGAAGACTACAGTAATTCCCTCTTTGTTGACATAATAGGTTTGTTCACGTTGCACTGAACTGAACAGAACTAGTGCAAGTGAGGACAGGCTTGTGAGAACGTTTCGGGGCAGTAAGCAATATGGCGTCTCGTGTAACAATAGACGAGTTAGCTGATTCTTCAGATGAAGAAAATATAATGAATATAATGCCACCTTTGGAACCTATTTTCAATGACGATGATGATGGTAAATACTAAATAATATCAACAAATATGTATTATACAGGGGTCCAAGACTTACGTTTTCGGCCGATATATTGATTTTGGATGAAGATAGAAAAAAAGTTTACATACAAAAGTTGTATAAATTTTAATGGTGTATAACCTAAAAATATTTTCAATTATACAGCCGGTGTAACAGTCAAATCATACCCCCGGGATAATCTTACCGGGGGGGTAAAATTATCCTAGTATAATTTTACCCCCCGGTAAAATTATCCTAGAATAATTTTACCCCCGGTAAGATAATACTAGGATTATTATACCCCCCGTATGGGGGTAAAATTTTCCTGGGAAGATTTTACCGGGGGTATCATTTTCCTGGGAAGATTTTACCGGGGGTATCATTTTCCTGGGAAGATTTTACCGGGGGTATCATTTTCCTGGGAAGATTTTACCGGGGGTATAATTTTTCTTGTAAAATCTTACCGGGGTGGGGGGGGTATAATTCTAAACATTCTATGGATTGTAAGATTTTTTATTTTCTATAATTTGGGCATTTGTAAAGGCACTGATAATAATGTACTATCGGTTTTTGTGCTGCAATATCAAAGATTTTTGAGTGATGTTTTCATTAATGGTGATCAAATGCATTACCGATGCCGTGGAAAGGACGTACATTTTGTTTTGTAAAAACATTTTGTTCTGTTCTCAGAATTTTTTCAACGTGCGTAAGAGCTATGAGTAGGTAGGTAGCCAGACCTAGTAGGTCTGAATAGATGGCCAGAACCCAAAACATATATTATATACAAAAATCCAGTACAAAGGAAATCGTTTAAAATATGTTATCATTTGACATTTGCGAAGGAACCAAACAGTGATATTTTTTTGTGTTTATAATATTGCTAGGTACAAACAT
>CM077525.1:26478996-26620983 GCA_039654895.1 Mongoloraphidia duomilia | reverse complement strand
CGGAGATACTGATTTAATTTTTTCAATTTGAGATTTTACCGGTGAAGTTGGTTTTTTAACCGGTGATCTCGATCTATTATCCGGACTTTTTTTGTTTTTCTTATTTGACTTTTTGGCAACAACAGTTTTAGAAATGGATGGGGAAATTTCGGTTTGTGTAGACATGTCACATGTCTGTGTTGACATGTCTACTTTGATGACAGGAACGGCAGCAATGGTTGCAAAGGAACGTGTAAAAGAAGGGACTAATTCACGATATTTGCGCTTGGCCTCTGCAAAAGAAATTTTTTCGGTGGTTCTTATTTCTTGGATCTTGAATTCCACTTTGTATTGTGGACATTCTCTAGATCTTGCAGAGTGGATTCCGTTGCAATTAACGCAATGCGACACCCTTTTGCACGGAATATCCTCATGCAAAGGTTGGCCGCAATTGTCACAGAGACTGGGAAAGCTACAGTTATTCTGCGAATGTCCAAACTTTTGACATTTGTAACAGCGCAAGGGAGATGGTATATATTGACGTACTTTCAAAGAATAGAATGCTGCTTTTATTGATGGCGGAGGCTGCGGTGTACAGAACGTAAGAATATGAGACGGTGTAGGTACTAATTGACCATCTCTACGTGCGTGAATCCTATATACGTCTGTAACACCTTGATCTTTGAGTTCCTCTTTTATTGTTTCAACTGTACAGTTAAGAAGATCGAAACAATAAATAATGCCTTTAGAAAAGTTCAGCTGCTTATGCAATTCTACATTTACAGGTACGTCAGTGCACATGTCGACACCTTTTATATTTTTACATGCCATTACTTTTTCAGCTTGACGCTGTGAAGATGTTTCAATTAATAAACATCCATCACGCAACTTTTTAACACTCGGAAAAGTTCCAAATAAGCCATCAAGATGTTTATTAATGTAAAAGGGACTGTCGCTGTTGAAATTTCCAGTAATTTTACTCATAATTAAATATTTGTTACATGGAGTAACAATTTCCGGGTCATTACCAAATAATATATTTAATCCTTCATCTTTACGCCCTCTCTTAGAGGGAGGGCTAGTTAATGGGGGAAAATTTGCCATATTAATTATTTTATATTCATCTACCGTGCTCCCCACCCACCACGGAGCCCAACAAGGGGACGATGACCGCAAACCGGTACAGAGCGCCAGGGCTACACGGTGATATAGTCAGCTCAAGAGACGGCGCCACTCCATCCAAAGACACTGGCTCACCCCGCCGGAATACTAAATAAACACGACGTTAGCCGATTGACTAGACTGGGTTAGGTCTAGCCGCCCGTTTACAGCGAAGCGGAGGCCAAAGCAGTGTGTTGGTGCACCCAAGCGAACCTCAACTGCCAGGATCCTCTTTTCCGCCTTACGGGTCACCGCGCACGGCAAACACGCAGGTGTACTATTAGGGACTACTACAAACAAAGGACAGCAACAAAGGTGTACCCATAACGGAGGGACAAGACCGCTAACAACAACAAAAGACGGAAGAACTGAAGAAGAAAAATGTTGCGACTGTCCTTCCTTCATAATAGTCCCTAAATGAATCACCCAGCCGGGTACACAACCGACTGGTGCGTGCTCGGGTTTCCCTGGGTTCGCCAATTCCCAAAGAACATTGTAATGCAATTGCGATAAACAACGACATTCCAATGTTCCCCCTGGGGGCAAAATCAGATGATAATGAGTGATTATAAAAGCCTGCATTCTGAATAAGCGTATGCAAATGCGAGTTATGTATGTGTTTCGCTCTCGCAAGCATAAAATTACTACTCAGCGTGTTAATAAGACGGTTTTGTGTGCTAAAGATGATAAAAGATATCAACTCCTCGGCTCAATGGATACTTTGCCTTTCGGGCATGAACGCATCCCTCAAGCAGAATTTCTCGGCTCAATTGGATTATCATACAACAGACGCGCTCAAGGTATTGTAAATATTTCTAAAATAGTATTGAAGTGGGTTTATATAACACTCGAACCCCAACGATATAAATTAATTTGTTGTCCGACTGTTATAGAGTTATCATCACACTTCCACAACCATATTTGTGAGGTTATTCTCGAATCCCTATAAATATAGATATTTTTTTAGAATCCTTCATTAGTCATCCAACTGTTGTGGAAGTAACATCAAAGCTCCATCATATTTTTTTGTTATAAGCATCATCTATCGAGTCACGATGTTTGAATGTCAGAGTTGTAAAAAATTTTTCATATGGTCGGGCGGCTTAGCCAATCATAAGTGCTCTAAGATTGTTTGTCACAAGTGCAAAACCTCTGTATTAAATGAGCTTGAATTAGTTGTCCATACATGTATGGATCTTTGTAGTAATGTTGTGGGAGGTGGCGATCTTAATGATTAATCTTATTGTAGAGTCTGCGACGTTCACATAAAAAATCGTTGTGGTCATAATAGAAGTCTGGCTCATAAGCAGAAGACAGTCGACGCCTCCACCGACTCAGTAAATGTTGTAAAACTTGAATCCGCTTTTAAAGATCGGATCGCTGTGTATCGAGTGAGTCATGCCGAAAGTTTTATTGATGTCAGCGAATTTATGCAATCTGTAAAAGGTAGAGTGATGAAGCTTATTAAGGAGCAGGTTTGTAAATTAACTGCACTGAAAATCAATTTTGAGTTGTTTGCATTTTATATCTTAATGAAAAAATCACCTGACCAAGAAGTTGTTGCAGATATAAAGTCCTTTAATACTAAATATGAGCTGGTAAGTAAATCATCCAACATTTCTGAAGTTTATGATGGATGCGTTTCTAAACTTGTGACAAAAAGCGGGGAATTTCTAGAAAGTGGTTCTAGCTGGTCATTGATTAAAGTATTGTTCTTAGAATTTAATATTAATCAGTATAGGCCTGTAGGTTAATGAACCACCACCTATTGTAATACCCATATGATAATCACCACTCTTTTTTTCTAGGTGTTTGAGGAATATTTAGTCGGGGTGGAATATTCAATTTTAAAAATTGGTATTTGACGTTAAAAGAAAAAAGAAAAAGAAATAAAAAGAAAAGAAAAAAGAAATAAAAAGAAAAAAGTGGATGGTTAAACGTCAAATGCTATTTTCAAAATTGATTAACGTTCTAATTACGAATTTAAAATTCCGACCTTTCAAACCTCAACCATATACTTCCTTTTTTCCCTCCTCGCGTTGGAGCTCTAACGCGTGGATATCCTTTCCCGTTGTAGAAAGAGTGTACTTGCCCGTCAGTCTATACCGCTTGGTTGAAAAAATTTCCTGAAAGGTTGATATTAATTCGTTATAATATACCATCCAATATAATATGATAATCGCTGTTTATATTATAATCTAAAAATTTGTTAAAATAGGTCCAGCTTATATATGCATCGATAGCCCTCTAGAGCATCTGATACAAGAGCTTGACATGTACTATGTACCAAATCGTGTTAAAGCTGAGAGAGGCGCTCACCCGGCAGTATGCGAAGTTCCCTTTACAAGATTAGGAAGAATGCTGGGCAGGCTAAATCGATGTTTACATCAAAAATTTTTGTTAGTTTTTAAATTGCTCTCATTTTTCCAGCATTGTATGTTCTAGTATAATAATAAAATGTAAAAAATCCGCTTATTTATTATTTATTCATTTGCACACCTTTAAAACAGGCAAGCTTTCAAAAATAGTTTAAATTTATAGGAAAATATAGTCAACCGTCATATCATTGCCATAATGCAAACGGTTGTTTATGGAAAAAATATTAAAAAGCCGTTTGTACTGCTGCGATAAGGAGAGATGCAATACGGGGGAGTTAGATGGAGCCTAGGTTTAAAATAATTAGCATAATGTATAATCTACTGTCAGCATTTTATTCTATTCACTAAGTGTAAGAAAATACCATCTTTAAAAATAATTATAAGTATTTTAATCGCTTTTATAAAACTTAATAATTGCAAAATTATATGTAATATAAATTTTTAACCTTATAAATAAACTGTTATATATCATTTTATCCACCTTATTTATTCAGCCTTTTCACTCCTACATTAAATTAATATAAACAGAGTTAATATATTCTATCTGCTTTGTCAACTCTACTACTGCCTCTGTTTCAATGCATCCTTTTATCTTCTCGTTTCTAGCCCCAATATCATGATCTTTTTTTCTGCAAGTCTTAAATTAGGTTGCGTAAACAAGGAAGTCGATATAATACAATAATAATTTGCATACAGGTTTGTGCTTGACACTGCATCTCGTATTGGCATTTCGCCACGTCAACTGCATTCAGTGTGTGTGTGTGTATGTGTGTGTGCAGCCGTGTATTATTAGTGTATTGACGCGCCTTCTTAAACGATGTTCCGTGTATGTGTGCTGTCTGTATGTGTGTATTAACAACAATGTGTATTACGCGTGTGTGATGACGAGTTTTCTCAACGTTCTCTGTCTCCCTCTCCGTGTGTCTCTCTCCGTCTCAAACTTTATATAAAGACATTTTAATAGCGGGCTACTGACGTTCGAGCCCCGACAGAAGCATCGCTTGAAAAACGCTGCCTGCTGGTTAAAAGATTTCTCATTACGTGTTAATTGTATAGCAGGCGCGCGCGTAGCCTGAGGTCGACAATGCCTTAGCTGTCGTCTTCAGCTGATTGCGGACTAATAAAATAATTAAGGTGTGCGGAAAAAGCGTGCGGCAAAGTAGTTGACGCTTTCCACGCATTATGTAGCGTCGATTGGAGCTCGCCTCATCTCCCCGAGTAATTTGAGTATAAACACGATAGATTTTGAGCTCGCAAAATTTTGGAAAATTTTTGAAAACTGCCTGATAGGGTGATTGAACCCGTCCTCCCATCATATACCTACTGAAAGCATATCTGGAAGAGACAAGCAGGACATCATTTCCACTTTTTTTCAGTTTTTTCTCAAAAATAGAGATGCTTCTGTTATTACCATTTGGCTCGATAATTGTGCTTCACAAAATAAGAATTGGGCCCTTTACTGCTTTTTTATTTACATTGTTAATTCCCCAGAGCTAAATCTAAATTCATTACACATAAAATATTTTGAACCCGGACATACCTTCATGTCCGCGGACTCCATCCACCATCAGGTGGAAAAGTCGCTTAAAATGAAAAAAAAAAAAGTATTAGACTTTGATGATTTTGTAGACTGCGTTACGCATTCTAATAATGGTAGAGTAAACGTTAAAACAATGGGAATACAAGATTTTTATAATTTTAAAGACCTGTCTTCAAAATATAAGCTGAAAAAGACGACCCCAAGAGCTTATTTGTGCGATATGGTAGAAGTTAATTTTACGAGGGGTTTGCGCTTGTTAAACTATAAAATAAAATTCGGGGAGGAAGGATCGACTTAAATTTTTTGTCCGCTGAATATTTTAAAAATGGAATTGTACTCCCAGAGTATCGCGAAGCGCCGCGTGGAGTCTCTAATGAGAGAAAAGAGAACTTGGTGGCAAAGCTAAGTTCAATTTTGCCAACAAACCGTATACAATTTTGGAAAAATCTTCCAATAACTAATTGTGAACAAAATTTAGATGCTGAACATGATTTTGATGTTTGATATTACTTTATATATCAATAATGTACTTTAATATGTTTAATAAAGTTTTTTTTCCTTTCAAATTCAGATTTTGTTAATAAATCTATCTAATAGATTAATTAACGTTTTATACGACATATTCTGGTCTTAGCACCAAAAAGACAAATCATTAAGTGCAAAAGTCGTATCTGACAAAATTTCGAAAAATTGAATAAATAGAACGGTATTTCATTTTTTAAGGTATACAAACCTTTGGAGATCAGCTGGAATAAACTCAAGTTTTCTTTTTTTTTTTAAACTGAAAACTGTAGACGGCATTAAAAATTTTACAAATCTTTCAATATTTCAAAACAAGTAAATTGCAGATACGACTTTTTGTCATAGCAGGGCAGTATTGAATTAGGATTTTTGTCTCGATTGTTGGAAGTTCCATGGGTCCTGTGATTACAGTGCCGCTTTTTTATTTTTGATATCCCGAATACTGTGTGTCCCGATATTGTGTTCGTATTGTTGTTTGGTATTTTGGGTTAAGTTATCGTGTGGTATTGGCCTTTAAAATCACCTCGGATTTTTTTTCTGTTTATCTTGCTAAGGAAGTAACAGCGTTAGGCCTGGGATCCGATTAATATAACTGTGATTGTGGTTCTGGACTCTGTTCCGGAATATTTTTCGGATCTCTTTTGGCCAACGTGGTTATCTTCTACGAATTATCTCTAACTGTGACCCCTGTTCACGTCTCAGTTTGGACGACCTGAGACTTACACAGTGTGGCCCTATAAGTTCTGGCGCCCTTCGATCTCTCGGTCGGTATCTAGCCCACTAATTAATTCTTCGTCGAGTGTTCGTCGATAGTTAGGTGATCCTGAGTTCAGAGGTGATTTTAAATTTAACTTGGGTTATTTTGGTGCACGATTCATTGTGTGCGTTAACATTTTTGTGTTGTCCTAAGTGTCGAGTGGTAGGTGGTTGGGTTTTTTATTGACCATTTAAGGGCTTTTCCTGTACTTGAATTTAGAGGCTGCTTCCCAAAAACAAGTGCGATCGTATAACTAGATAATATTTTTTGTTCTCCGACCCATGACCCCGCAGCCTTCTGTAGCTAGCCGCGCAACCGATTGAATTCGGGTCAGCTGAGAAAAAGCAATTACTATAATATATATATATATATATATATATATACATACACACACACACACACACACACACACACAGGATGTCCAAGACTTGCGTTGTCGACCGATATATTGATTTTGGCTGAAGATAGAAAAGAAGTTTAAATACAAAAGTTGTATAAATTTTAATGGTGTATAACTAACGTGACCATTTATTTATTTTGTCAGACCGGGACACATCTGCGGAAATATATAATAAAAAAAAGTTTTTAGTGTTTTACAAGTATTTTATTATAGAAGATAGAATAACACAAAATAATCAAAGCTCTAAACACAAAATAGTTAAGTTGGCATGACTTACTAACCAAACCCCCAGTAGTGGCGTGACTTCTAAGTCGTATTTTTGTATTTGTCGGCTGAACAAATTTTTTTTAAAATATCGGGTCTTGTTTTTAGATACGTGTGTAACTCAGTACATGATTTATTTATATTTATTTTCGTAATCAGAATAGCTTTCAGTACTGCCACACTTAACTGTGTTTTATCACTGGTCCATATTTTGTTCATTTGGGAAAAAACTCTTTCGACTGGTGCGTTACTACCAGGCAGACACATAACGTACTCAATAATTATGGAAAAGTTTGTTAAATGAAGGTTGTTAGTACGGAAGTGCTGGAATAATTCGACCCAACGGTTTTCAGTAGATACAATCTCGGCATTCGAGCCAGAGATTTTTTCATCTGTCGCATAGTTGGAAATAAATGTAAACTTATCAAAGACTTTCGTATCTTGGCTGCTGCTAATAAACCCTTGCGTGATCAGTAAATCCATCACTTTCTGTACCTCTTCCCACGTAGGCACCTTTGTTAAGTTTGCCCATTCAAACACTTCCAGTTTGTGTTGAATTGACACCACTGCTCCAAGTATTCTTTGCTTGTTTTATAAAACTCGGCCGCTGCAATTTTTACATTCTGCTGGTCAACAGCAGCTTCGATTTCTTGTAATTTTACAAGGAGGTTACGGACGATGTGGGGAAGGAAAATCGTATTCTCTTTTAGTGCCAGGTTATCTCGGAGACGATTAATTTCCTTAGCTGACTCTATGGCCGACACATTTTGCCCTTCGATTTTCAACACAGCTTCATGAAAGGTCGCTGCTTGTGCGTGCAAAAAATGTAACCATAATTCTGAGCTGGGATTATTGAAAAACGTCTTTAAAATATTTGGGCATTTGTCGATACTCAGAAAATAGTTTTTCAAAGGCTGAACCATTTTTATAACTCTCTCAAGCGCGGGCATTAACGCAAGCCACCTTGTTTTACTGTAGCCCAGCAGTTTGTGATACTCTGTCTCAGTAGAATCACAAAACTCTTTCAAAGCTTCCACTCGAACGCTATAAATGTAGAAAAATGAGTAAATTTTCACTATGATGCATTCGTAGTCAACAGGAAGACAATCAGCGGCAGTTTTGATCGCGTTGTGGACTATGTGGGCTCCACATCCAATTCCAATAAGCTGTCTGCCGAGTGATACGTTCAATTTTGAGTAAACATTATTACTTCTTTTCCTATTCTTTCCCCCGAAATTACAGTTCGTGTTGTCTCCACAAAACGCCACAATTTTTTTATTCAAGTCATTGACAGACAATACTTCCTTCAAATAATCGACAATTATATCCGATGTTTCGCCTGGTTGCTCCCGAAACTCTAAAACCTTGACTTTCACGCCTTCGTATGGTAAAAAATAGCGAATCAAAACTGGGAATAATTTGATTGAGCCATGGTTTGAAGCATCTGTTAATAAAGTTATGCAGTGGGCTTTGAGTAAATGCTCTTTTAAATCTTCAGTTGCCATAGTTGACAGCACATTTACTACAATAGCTTGAGACTTTGTACGTGCACATCTAAATTTTTGCTCAAAACATGCTTGAATTAAAGGAGAAGAACAGTCATTTGAACGAAAACTGTGATTATGTTGCACGGTGTGAAACGCCCAAGTACCCTCAGCTGCAGCTATATCCAAATCCTTGGAAGTCGGCAAATCGGTTCTCTTAAAAAAACTTAACAATGACGAGCTTGAAGCAGCAGTTTGATCGGAAAGCCTGTGTTTTTCTGATTTTAAATGGTGTTCTATATCACTGGCACCACCATGTCCAACACTAAAATCAGTACGACACTTTTCACACGTAACGTCTGCGGTACCATCTTTTCTTTGTTTTATAAATGGATACTTCTGTTGCAAACTAATACTGAAAGAACACTTGCGTTTAGGCATTGTTGTTGTTTTACAAATCAGTGCGTTGCGTTGCGTACGATACTCGTTTTGTCCGACTTGAACTAAACTAAAACAAAACATTGCAGTCGTTGACGGAACATCGGTAAGCGCGGGCGGAAGGGATTTATCTGTCCTGCTCACATGCGTTGGTGCAGAGCAGCACCGCGCGGGCGGGCGGCGCGCTCTGTTGCCATCTGCCTCCCCGCGCGGGGCGTCGGGCCACGCATTTCGAGCGGAAAAAATAAATTTTAAACTATCGTTGGGTCTGCTTGCAAAACCGGGACTATGTTGGCTTCGCTGGGGACACCGGGACAGACTGCCTGAAACCGGGACTGTCCCGCCCAAACCGGGACGTATGGTCACGTTATGTATAACCTAAAAATATTTTCAATTATACAGCCTGTCCCATTTAAGCGTGGCAGATCAAAGTTATGTTTTTTTTAACCTAGCACCCTGTTTTTATTTGTTTTTTCAATTCTGCACCTAAATGTGAACAGAAATTGTAAGAGAAGCCATGCACGAAAATTCAGTAATTTTTGAGTTATTCAAGTTTTTTAGAAATGTTTGACACGTGCAGACCTTTATCTAAAATTCGTCATAGCCAAAAGAAAAACCTTTATCAAACTGAAATGTTGAGGATCACTAGATAACAGACGGACAAATCAATGTCTGTCTTAAAAAAATAAATTTATTATACAGGGTGTTCAAAATAAAGTACTTCTTTTACTTAACTTCAATCACGTGTAACTTTTGATTGTTAAATACGATGTTACTTTTTTGCTGGAATTGTATTCTTTAGGATATTTACTAACACTTTTATTAAGGGTTGTCCATACCTAAACCAAATATTTTAATACGAAAATATTACGTTTAGGTATGGACAACCCTTAATAAAAGTGTTAGTTAATATCCTAAAGAATACAATTCCAGCAAAAAAACAAGTGTTTGCACGGCAAACACTCGCGAGAGAAGCTTCGCTTCTCAGGAAGCTGCGCTTCCTCTTAAAAAGCCTTCGGCTTTTTCTGAATGAGTATTTGGAAACATGATTTGTGCATAGAAATTAAAAAGTATAATTTTTGAATAGTGAGTACCCACTAGGATGGTGTTGGTTTTGAAACTGGGTACGCTAATCATAGCTGCTAAAAAGTTATGTATATTGCATTATATATTAGATTTTACAGTAATGGATGCAATTTCAAAACGGTGTGTCTACAGTGTGTTTTTTTTCAAATTAATTGAATGAAAAGGGACCTAAACGGCCCTTATCTGAATACATCGAAGCGTCACTTATTCGGTCTTCTACACTCTACAGGTGTTTTATAAGTTGTACAAATGACCAATAAAAAGTACCTTTATTTTTCAAAATATGAAAAAATTCCATTAAGAAAAGTTGTTTAGAAAATTAGAATGCAATTTCCCAATAGGTTCTGGCTTGCAGCTGTACTTACCGATAAGTCGAGAAGCAACAAACGGTATGAGTGGAATTCAAATTGAACTTCAATTTCTACTGACTAACATTGCAAAACACGCATGATTTAGTAAATAGCTGCATCTCACGCATGGCGGCCGTACTTCAAAACGCATTTCAACAGCGCAGGTCACGATTTGAGCCTACCGCCATCTGTTGGTCGCTTGAGCGTACCAACAGACGATAAACATTGAATTCTAGTTACTTTTTAGGGATTGTGAGTTTTAGCTATCTTTTAGGTTACAACCTTGTCAGCTATTGGAAGTGTCAAATACAAACCACGGGCCCGATACAAACTTATAAATGGGGTTTGATCTCACATGGTATGGTATTTTACATATATAATATAATATCATTTTTAGCAATCTAAACATAATGTCATAACTACTAACTGTACATTTCATTTCTTTACAGATACATTCAAAATATTATGTAAATATTGTCATGTTATTTACATTAAAAGTATGCATATAAAATGTTGAAAACCTAAAGGTTAGGTTACTGATTCATTCAAATTATTATCGATTTTCCCCCAAAACTAAATCGAAACACTGATGCCTGAAAAGTAATAAACGTTTTTTCTATAATATGTAGCGATGACACATCTGTCCTGTGATGTCAACACGAAAGGTCAGTTTCACCCGATAAAGGAACCATCGATCTTTCTCTAGCAAATATTGACGACTACAAATTACATCATCCATATTCTACAACATAATTGGTCCGAGTCATTCTAGTGGAAAAAACACTCAGACCATTACATTAATTTAAGTTCTTAATTTAGTTCATAAGATTAATTATTCTTAGCATAGTTTTAATTTTAGTTTATAAATATATAATATTTTATTAATTCTTTAACTATTAATTCGGAGCTTCTGCATTCCCGTTTCTTTTACTTTCATTCTTCCTTTCTTCTTTATCTATTTACTTATCTTTGATTAGTGGTCTTTAGACAATGTATTAATATTTTCTGTTTTTTATTAATTTACATTTTATATTTACGTATTCTTCCTTTAATCTTTTATATAACTCGGTATATGATAAGGTGCCAATGGAACACCCTTTGTCAATCAGTATCCGAATTATACCTCTTTTCTTGTCCCCTGTGGGTTCATTCTCCGACCAGGGATACCTTGATCTTCATTATTTGTTCCGTTGTCCATATACGAATATTGCCAAGTTCGTTTGTTTTATTTCAACCGGTTAATGTTTTTTCATTCTTTTATCCGATGATTATTGTCACGTTCTCCCTGGTTATATTTTTTTTAAATCACAGGACAGATGTGTCGTTGCTACATATTATAGAAAAAACGTTTATTACTTTTCAGGCATCAATGTTTGAAAAGTAATAAACGTTTTTTCTATAATATGTAGCGATGACACATCTGTCCTGTGATGTCAACACGAAAGATCAGTTTCACCCGATAAAGAACCATCGATCTTTCTCTAGCAAATATTGACGACTACAAAATGAACCGTACAAGGTATTAAATAATATAATATATAGCAAAGATAGGCCTGTTTCGTGACAACCTGTACAAAGCAATAAATATTCTATTCTGTATGTCCGGGCTCTGAGTTATCGTCGTAATTCTCCGAGTTACTGTCAAGCGTGCCAAAATTCGGCTGTCGCGGTGACTGCTCTCACCTGAAGAAACGGAGGATCGTGCGAGGATTTTTTTGAATATCCGGAATAAACGTCGACAACATTTTTTGAAAAGATTGAGAATTTTATAAATAGATAACTTTTTAATTTTTACTAAAATTTATTAAATTAATACAAATAGGTAAAAAATAAATTATTATTCTATAATACAATTTACAAAATAATCTTATTCGTTCTCATACAAACATTAAAAAAATCCAAAAGTGCGATTTGCACCCAGACAAAAGCCAGCCCGGTCAGCTGGTTACTATAATATTGTATTTTCATCGGAACCACATGTGTGCAAATTTTCAATTCAGCCACTAAAAAAGCAGATTTCCATATTATAGGTATAGGGAACCCATATAACAGTTAGCTTATATAACATTTTCCACTAAGATACTGTTTTCAAGTATTTTCTGCAGCTCTGTTACCAATTATAAAAATGTAATTCTAAATCTATTTGCACACTAAATAACTGACTTTCAGTTTGCATGTGTGCATCTGGTAAATAATAAATACAAATTTATGACAGATCTTTTTCTTTAAAATAAAAAATTGCAATTACGAATACAAATGATGAATGAAACTTCCACGATTAGTACAGGCTGCAGATTCATAATGTAACCCTGCCATATCGTGCCAAGCAACGATCTACGGTATCGACGTTTAGATCGGTCACAATTATTTTGAATAAGGAATCGTGTGTGAAAGAGTATCGGATTACCCATATTTTCGGATTCGAAACTCCGTTACATCTATGCTTCATTCAAAACCAATGTTAGTGAGTAGGATATATTTGTGTTCTTAAGCTCGGGACCTCTCAGGAGTCTCTGCATAATGAACCATTCGCTTCATTTGAACATAACTGATTGGATCACCATAGCTCTCATATGAAGCCCTAAAAATATTAAATCAACATTTTTATTATTTATTAATAATTACTAAGGGAGATTAATAATTGTGGTTAGGCCGGCCGCACATTTCCTACTATCGGATCCGATTGTCGGATCCGGGTGTCTAACGCTCAAATATCTATAAGATTATATGACCATATCGCACACTTACGATTTGATATCGGATCGGACGTCCGACTTTCTTGAATTCTTTTTGTATTCAAAGGATGTATCCAACAGCATCGTTTTATTATTTGTAAATGGTTTTAGAAAGCTTAACTAATAATTAATGCTTCATTTGACACCAATCAGTGAAACCACATAAATATTAATTAAAATAACTAATACCCATTAAATATGTATACTTATAGTTTATACAAACCTTTCAAGTAGATTTTTATTTTTTTTAAATTTCATAATAATTGTGTTGGTTGGTACGTCATAATTTTGTAATCGTCTTAAAATACTGTCACCCAAGAAAAAATCCATGTTTGTTAATTGATCCATTATTATAAATAATTACTGTTTACTGTTTAAATTTAGAATGGAATTTTTACTGTATAGATGGCACGGAATAACCAAGGTGTTCCGTTAAAATATTAGGATATGCGAAGTCAGTAGTAGCGCGTTCGTCATAAAAAAAGTTTGGGAGGCAAGGTAATTTAACCTAAAAATTTCACATTTTTGATGTTATGACTTTTCGATTTTAGACTGACAGTTTAAAAGTTGTTTATTTAGGTTACGTGTAAATTAAAATCAGTATATGATTATTTTTAGTGTGATAAAATAATGACTATTCATTGAACGATAAATTATACCTATTACGTTGAAAATTATCTATTATTTCATTCATCTAATTTAACTGTCCACAAAGTTCAGTTCCTCATATTGATACATTCTTCGCAACTGAAAAAAATTGAATAACGATTGGTTTATTTTCTTTGGAAAAAATTACTGATAATTACGCTAAAAGGTATTTTTAACGTTTTTTTAACATCGGAAATTGTATGATTTACCATTCAAAGGCAATTTCTTACAGTTTAAAAAAAATTTCGAAACGATCGAAGCGGTATTTGACAAAATATTGCGCATAACGAAAAAATCTAGTTTCATGCAAGCCGATACAAATCAATTAAATATGATTAGATGCGGATATATGGCATTATTTTTGATATGACAGTCGGAAAGATAATGAATTAACGAACAAATTTGCTTCGATAAATTTTTTTCTAGGTTGAACCGTATTGAAAATACGGAAGATTTTTTGACATTTTATGGCCAAAAGGGCACTATTTTTTTAGCTACGTAAATGAAAAACAATACAGATCCTGCCATGATGGGAACGCATGTGTGTCCAAAATTTCATTAAAAACAAATTACAGTTACTCGAGTTATGGTACGACAAAGGATTGAGACATACATACATACATACATACATACAGGAAAAAGGCGAATTTAATATACATCGAATGCTTCGATGTATAATAACCTCGTTGTATTTAACAATCAAAAGCTACACGTGATTGAAGTTAGGTAAAAGAAGTACATTATTTTGAACACCCTGTATAATAAATTTATTTTTTTAAGACAGACATTGATTTGTCCGTCCACTATCTAGTGATCCTCAAAATTTCAGTTTGATAAAGGTTTCTGTTTTGGCTATGACGAATTTTAGGTAAAGGTCTGCACGTGTCAAAAATTTCTAAAAAACTTGAATAACTCAAAAATTACTGAATTATCGAAGATCGCCTTCCTTACAATTTTTATTCACATTTACGTGCAGAATTGAAAAAAACAAGTAAAAACAGGGTGCTAGGTTAAAAACATAACTTTGATCTGCCACGCTTAAATGGGACAGGCTGTATAATTGAAAATATTTTTAGGTTATACACCATTAAAATTTATACAACTTTTGTATTTAAACTTCTTTTCTATCTTCAGCCAAAATCAATATATCGGCCGACAACGCAAGTCTTGGACACCCTGCATATAAACATTTCCAAAAATGGTGCCAAATTATTCAGGAGGCTATGAAACGTCGAGAAATTTTGGTCCGACCCCTAGGTCCCGCCATCCGACCGACGCCAATAGTGTATGTGCCATATGGCAAATACACTAATAATCAACAGTCACATTAAGGGAATTATTGAATTAACGCAAATTTCCAGCGAAAACTCCAACGAGTTACGCAAATTCACAGATGATTTTAAAAAACACTTTCGCAGTCTCGAAACTCTTGAACAGCCTGTAGATCAGTGGGGTACGATACTAATATATATACTCACGGGAAAATTAGATTCATTAACAAAACCAAAACCAAAAGTCACTGATTTTACAACTTTCCTAAATGAAAGATGTAAACTTTTAGAAACGGTAAACACAAGCATCGGTAACACTCAAACAAAACCACACAATATTTTCAATAACAACAGGCGAAATGCAAATTCCAGATCACTTACAGCGCAAACAGGCCAAGAAAAACCGGCATGCGCTAAATGCAAAGATAATCATCCTATTTTTGGATGCAAGGCATTTTTAGATTTATCAGTAGAAAATCGTTTGGGTGAAGTCAGAAAATTAAAATTATGCACAAATTGCCTCCGTCCGAATTGAATTGAATTGTAGATTATAGACGCTCGACAACAGAGGTCATTAGCGTCTAAAAATAAAAAAGTAAACAAAAGAAAAGCAAAAACAATAAAACCAAAGCAATATCAATACAAAATCAAAAGTTGACACACAACAAAATAAAATCATAATAGGTACAAATAAAATGTGTCATATAATATAATGCAGTGATATAAAGAAAAAAAAAAAAAAAAACAAAAACATTGCCCGTCCGGGTCATTCAAATTCTGAGTGCTGGGGTGGACCATGAAAAACATGCGGGAAAAAACACAACAGTCTCACTTGCGAAAAGAAAGTAGTCAAGGCAATCTTTCGCGTGATACCTTATCACACACAACAACACAGAAGCAACAATCACTACTCATTGTAGTCATACAAATACGACGTTATTGTTCACCGCGTTAATAAACATTGAAGACGCGTATGGTAAATCAATAACATGCCGTGCATTATTAGACAACGGATCACAAATATAATGCGTATGTTGTTTCGAAGTTGCGGTATGGTATTATCATCTGGGGTTTTTTATCAAAGCTTTTCGTAGCGCAAAAAAAAGTAATTAGATGTGTGTTTAAACTTAGCAGACGAGCTCATTGTCGTGATATTTTCAAATCTAATAATATTCTAACTCTACCTTGTCTAGTTATATTTCAGCTTTCAGTATTCGTGAAAAGACATCTGAATCTATTTTCTAAAAATAGTGATTATTCTAATTACGATACTCGTGCTGCGAGCAGTCTCTCAATTCCTTATCATAATACGTCATTGTTTGAGAAAAATTAAACTATGGCTGCTATAAAAGTATTTAATCATCTCCCAGATGTAATTACTATATTGCAGCCTTTAAGCAAATTTAAGACTGAACTTTTTAAATATCTAATAAACCATTCATTCTATTCTGTTGATGAATATTTTTGCGCATAGTTCTCGAATTGACATGTTCCACACTTTTTAAGTTTATGGAATAAATTTATTATTATTAAAGCAACTTCATTACACACAACCTAGTATCTAAACTAAACACAACAGAAATAAACATACCGGTTTCCGGAATAAACATGTCAAAAATCAACATAAGCAGCAAAACACAAACAAACATAAAATCATGCAACTCAAATTATCGAACGACGTTAACGTTCCTAATCATAAAAGACATCACAGACAATATTCCTCACCAATCTTTTAATGCCACAGATCTAAATATACCGGGTGACGTTAAATTAGCGGATCGTCATTTTAATAAAGCGCAAAAAATAGATGTACTTATCGGAGCAGGGGTGTTCTACGATTTGCTAGCTGTCGGCAAAATTAAATTAGGCGTAGGTAAACCGATCCTATACAAATCTAAATTAGGTTGGATCATATAATAAAAATAATAATAATTTATTGACAAAAAAAACAAGATCAAAGGGGTTAAACGAGTTAAGCATAAAATGCTGGTTTTCAACTCAGCCTCACACAAAAAAAAATATACAACCATTTGTGAACAGAATACAATAACATACAAAGACACAAAATAGAAATAAAAAAATAATTGTAACAGTGGCATCACATAATTATTTAATTAAATAATAATACTTAATAAGAGAGTAGAAACATATGCTATTGTTGTGTCATTTTGAGTCAACATAATACTCTACATTGTCGACACAACATTGTTTTGTTTTGGCAGTTTCTATTAGCTACGCTTTTGAAACAAACAGGTAATTCAAAATTGTAATTTCGTTGTGATCAGACCTATTTTAGACTCGTCTCGATTAAATCAAATTTTGTTGTGTTTTATTTATTTATTTATAATTTTATATAAGGATCTACGATAATATTAAATTCAGATCAAAAAGATCTTTATAATTGGTGACCCCTGACAAGTGAGCATTACTTATATTTTTTCAAAATATTATATCATGGACAGAAGCTTTAGAAGAAACATAAATACTACATTAAAATGGAGAATTTTATTGGAAAACGGATAAAAAGTGACATTTTTTAATTATTTTTTCGCAAACGCTTCATTTATTTTTAAGTACAATAAATATTATTTACTTATTTTCCTACGTTACTTTTTCAGATTATCCATGGTAACTTACTTTATTGATAATTTTTTCATTTTGACATTTATATTTTTTAATAATTTTATGCTTTTTATGCTCTTTTCACATATATATTTATATCTATTCACATTACATTTCACAACATTATATCAAACAACTTAAATCTATATTTGCACTAATTGCATTAACACTACGAATTTTGATATTTGGTATTTGTAATTATTCAGTATTTAACATTTTTTATTTTGTCTATCAAATATTTACTTTTTTGATTTAGACATGGGTTTGCTGCCTTATTTTTCTCCGTGCAACGGATTAGCGACATGCTACCGTCATTTTTACGAAGCGAACAACTAGTTCTTATTCGTTATATTCTTTCAGGTTACTCCTGCTGAGGTCGATACACTCCTATATATGTTTGTACACTTCCAGGATATTACCTGTTCTCCCTGTGTTTGATCATCTGCATCGAATTGATACTTTTTGTCTTTTCAGCAGAATTATGTTCAACAATTTTTTTTTACGCAAGCTCAAAGCAGAATGATGTTCAGCTGATTTAATTATTATTTACCATTATTTTTCATCAATTCTTAGACTTATTTTACTTCAATTATTTACGTCTTCACGAACTTCATTAGTGGACTCCTGCTTTTGTCACGCCTTCTACAACGTGCCTAGCTGTCCATCTATGGTTCTCAGACGAAGATCACCATGATATATTAATTTTTTTTATCATAACAAACACTAGTATGTAATTACTAATGCGTAATAAACTATACATCTACTCTTTGGTTCCTTCCTGTGGGTTTTGCAGTTAGTTTTGAAAACTGGCCACTTTCATTTGTAATTTTCCCATGCGAAGGGGGGTGTTATGTTGTGTCATTTTGAGTCAACATAATACTCTACATTGTCGACACAACATTGTTTTGTTTTGGCAGTTTCTATTAGCTACGCTTTTGAAACAAACAGGTAATTCAAAATTGTAATTTCGTTGTGATCAGACCTATTTTAGACTCGTCTCGATTAAATCAAATTTTGTTGTGTTTTATTTATTTATTTATAATTTTATATAAGGATCTACGATAATATTAAATTCAGATCAAAAAGATCTTTATACTATCAATCGAGGCAACCATGAATTCCCGACCACTCGTAACTCTTTCAAATGATCCAAATGACCTGGAATCCTTAACTCCCGGGCATTTTTTAATCGGATGTGCTTTAAATGCCGTGCCGCAATCAAACGAGCAAGAAATACCTTGCAATAGTTTAAATCGATATCATCATTTACAACAAATGTACCAACATTTTTGGTCCCGCTGGAGTCGTGAGTATCTCCATACTCTACATCAACGAGGCAAATGGCGTTTCCAAGGCTCCAACGTCGTCATAAGATCTCTAGTACTACTACGAGATGTTGGCTATTGGGACGAATCATAGACGTGCACCCTGGTCAAGACAACATGTATGGCGACGCTAAAATCAGACATACCTACGTGTCCAAATGGAAAGATAAACGGGATGTGCTATGTCTAACAACAGCTTACCACCCAAGTATGATAAACACAGCTAACCGGCGACAACAGGAAAAGAGTAAACCAATTGAAATAGTGAATTATAATCAGAATATGTCAGGTGTTGACAGAGCAGATCAGATGATGTCCTATTATTCCTGTCCACGAAAAACAATTAGATGGTATAAAAAGGTAATCTTTCATCTACTGGATGTAGCAGTGTGGAATTCTTACTACATCTTTAAAGAAAAGACAGGTTCTCAAATGAAGTTTATAGAATACAGGGAAGCAATCATACGATCTCTAACACTGGTATAGATAATAAACAGGATGGAAGGTCTTTGGTTCAATTTAAACGTGCACGAATCACCAATTAAATCAACTACAATGAAACACAGCATTTTCCTGAGAAAATTTGTCCTCCTGAAAATTATCAGCGAAAAACATATTTTCCGCGTTGTAAATAATGTTATAAACAGGGAATAAGGAAGGAAACATCATATTGCTGCAAGAATTGCATGTCAAAACCTGCACTGTGTCCTGCACCATGCTTTGAAACATGGCATACCGAAAATAATGTGTAATAATAATATTATAAAATTATAATAAATTTTTTTGTCATTTATTTATTTTTATTATTATTATGAACTAACATTTCGTGTAAAACTCCCAAAAATACTTTGTTACACACAAAAAATTGCTTATTTGAGTCATTTACGTTTTTAAATTTTTGCTATTATAGCCGCCATCGTCCCATTACTTAGTGTCTAGAGTCCGCTGGCGCCATGACGGTTATAACCGCAACCTAATCAAAGGTGTTGAATTAATTAAAATTAAGTTTATTTAAGCAGAAAGAGTAAAACTATACTTCTAATATTCTAAAAATTACAAAAACATATAGTGTCAATTTTCGAACTTCACTTGTTCCTACTGTCCGTCAATGTGTTAAAATGTTTTTAATGTCTTTGACGTGTTCAGCATCCTTAAAAACTATTAGCGACGTGTCATTTGAAACACTGTCAATATTCCATACCCGCTTCCGGTGACAGTCGAGTGTACCGTCTGCAGAGGAGACCCTGACCGCCTTGGAAGACACAGCTATAAACATCACAGTGACTTGAAAAAGCACTGCAAGAAACACCACGACCGGGCGGTCAACTTTCTGTTCGTCTGCTGTGTCTGCAAAGCTGCAGATGACACGCTGAAGAGGATGAAGAAGCACTTCATGGTACATGGTGCATCTTCTTCGACACACACACCATCAACAGTAACACTTACACACGCCATCGACATCCACTTTAACACAAAAAGACATAACACCAACATCTGAAGACATACCATCCACTTTAACACTAACATACACGCCATCAACATCTACACAAACAACACCTACTTTTATATACATGCCATAGATACTAACACAAAGAGATGGAAAGAAGTACACCGATGGTACAAACAGGAATGCAAGTCGACGGCCCCGAAGAAGACACGTTCCTGAAAACCTTCTGCTGGCTGCCAACGGTGTTAAGCTGGCGCCTCCGTGGCCGATTTCCCCAGTTGCGAGACTTCCGGCCACCACAACAACCAAGCCGCCACTGTCATCCAACCCAGGTTTCAGTGACACCTCAGTCGACGATCTACAGGAATGAACCGGATTCTACTACAGAGTGGGCTATTACGAATTCCCAGGTTACTGCAGATGTGATACCGACCATGGTTTTCACTCCTACACGATGCAGTACCTGGGCTGCCCAGGATCCGGTGAGCTCTACGGCGGTGGCCCCCATCATACCACCTACAATGACCAGAGCGGAATGGCAATCGCTGCAAGATGTACCAACTACATCTAATGGTACAGTATCGTCGACTGATCACCTATTCGCCAAGTGTCGCTGGATACCGCAGCGAAGGTTTGCAGTCATCAAGGGCCCAGTCGTCCGGAAGCAGCAGTGACGAAGGATTGCCAGCCACAACACTAAAAGTCAGAACTGAATTGAATATTAAATTATAGACGCTCGACAACTAAGGTCATAAGCGTCACCAACAGTCAGAAACCGGCAACAAGCAACAAGAAGAAGGGTAACTAAACCTCCCTGCATTTCTAATCCAGTGGGGAGGAGGAATGCTGTTAAGAAGACCTTAGTTACCCAGAAGCCGGTCTCCATCAATACTGACACTATAGCTGGTAATCGATTCGCTGTCCTGCTGCCGCCTGCAGATGATACGTTGGAATCTTCGTCTGATGAGGAAGTGATCATCACCACAACCACGACCGATCGGAGACAGCGGAGAAGGGCTCTATTCCTCATTCCGATACATCAGCACAGCTGCCAATCCTCATCGAGTCTGAGTCTCCAACACAAGAAGAATCTGCAGCCCGGGCAACTACTGGAAGAAGCCGTCGACTTGCCACAGGAAGCCGTAGATCAGCGCTCACTCAACACTCACGTCGGAGTCGTCTCATCTCGCCAGTTGACCTTGATACCGAGCTACCTGAAAGAGATCTGCTTGGTAAGTATACGTCACAGCAGTGGGAAGCTCACTAATCTCACTGGTTTCCAACTTTACGCCTGACCATGTTGATGATGCAATTTATTAAGAGAACTGCTTTCAAATCAAATTCAAAATAATAATAATAATAATAAATAAAAAGCAAAACATTAATTTCAGTACAATTTATTGTCATTATGGAAAAATTTTAATAGTATGTTTATGGAATAATAATAAATTATGTTTTATTTTCATCGTGTAGGCAATAAATAACATCGTCAAAAATATGGGCAAAATAAAAGCGAAATAGAGATTGCAAAAACTAGATAATTCGAACATATTTTTTGGACGATTTTCTTCAATGGCCGCGCACGTACACACTTGAAAAATAAATGAGATGTTTTGATATATGTATTGATGATTTGATGAAACAAATTTTTTAGGCTTCAACCATGCCGACTTTCACACCAGATCGAGTACTAATGGTCTTAGCCGTTCCAGACGAAAATGTAGACATAACGGGCTATATGTCAGGAGTTTTACCAAGAAGCTACATCAGAATTTATAACGCTTATTACTTCAAAAATTGATCAGTTGCTCTCAAAAATGAAAAAAAAAAGTTTAAGCGTTCTACACGTTTGCTATCGACCAACTTATTTTATGTCAAAGCAAAATAGAAGCTGATCGTAAAGTGAAAGCAAAACAGAAGCTGAGCGTGTAGTGAAAAACAGCAATCAACGGAACAACGTCTCTTCATGAGTCATTGGGATTTCTAAGAAGTTTTATTCATAAAAAGACATCTGAAAACAAAACACAAATTGAAGAAACTGTTGTGACAACTGTGCAAAAAGAAGAGAACGATTTGGAACCAGAAGTAACAGCAAAAATTTTGAAATGGAACCAGGAAATACGTTACTATAATATTGGATCGAAGAGATTAGAAAAGAGGTCGATTGAATAATAGCTACAGAAGAAGGCGATGATTTGAACGCAAGACTTGTGGTTGCAGGAAACAAGGGATGAAATGTTCTCTAATATGCTAAGAGGAACGTCCTGCACCAATACACCAGATAATTGATGACGAACCAAACTTGAACGACAGCGAAGATATGCTACCTAACAATGTTCGAAGACCTTATAGATGACGAGGACCTTCAATCGGACCAGTCAGCTTCTACTTCCAAACGCAACAAATTCAATTAAGCCGGTATTTTTATTATTTTTAATTTTTATTTTGTCAATCACCTAATCATCAAACGTTACATTAAAGTTTTTTGTACTTTAAGACAATTTGTTACGTTTTAATTATCTACATAAATATTTACATTACAATGTGTTTTTAATTTCAAATCCCTTGATTCACTAAAACTGGTTCCTGGTTCGCCAGCCGGAATGAAAAAGTAGACGACATTTTGTTGATAATTGTTGTATCGGTGTTCGCATATACGGTCGGGTACAAGATTTGATACTATATGACATCCAAATAAATTATTTATTTCATATGATACATTTTACATTGCGAAAATGAGATTCGAAAATCCAAGACAGGATTAAAAAAAAATGGGAAAAATTGTAGTTCTTTGAACTCCCATATCTTCTTGACGACTTCAGGTATTTGCAAATATATGGTGCTCATTCGATGCAAAATTTTGTGAGCTTTAATTTAAAAGAGAGTAACATTTTCCTAGAAATGCATCGTTATTAGTGAAAAACCGAAGAAAATCCAAAATGTTTGAGGTTTTTGGGACACCTCTCATACAGCACAAGCAGTAAATTGGTGCAAACTTCAATAATATACTATAATTATATACTACAATTGGTAACTAATCAATGAAAACACAAAAACGACTAGTATGACATAAAATATTTTAAAACCAGAGAAAGGTCCCTTATCCCATTGGTATTTTGCATTGTAATTTAAGAAATTTCTTTTAGTATTTTATATTTATTTCAGAAGTAAAGACTCGCCATATTAGGAGGCACTACTGTGCGAAGTTCAACAACAAATATGATGAAATAACTTCAAAGCATTTTATGTTGTTATCATTACTTCGGGAGGTAAGTAGGACCCAATTGTATTGATATGATGACGTCAAGGCAGACGGGCGAACGACTGAAAACGAAGCTTGCAAAACTAGACAGAAATGGACACATGAGTAGAAGTGAAAAAACATGTTTTTAGCGTGGGTAAAAGAGAGAACGAGGACGTACTGCGAGGTAAGATACAGAATATTTGTGTAGACTTTTGCACGTCAAGAGAGCAGATTTGGCTGCCTCTGATACGCATCGCGGCTGCTAAACAATCAAAAATTAATGATTAATTATTCTGGCGAATAAAATAACTTTTATTTTGGGTTTCATTTGTACTTTTCGTTTTGGAGCTGTATTGTTCTAGTTTTGGATTTTGGATTCGGCGTTGTTTTCTCCTTCGATTCCTGTATTGGTCGACCTTCCTAATTTTTCGAATTCCCGAAAATTGATTTATTTTTCGTATTTCCATTGTTGGATCGTTGTTATTTGATATAGCTAGCTTACCGTGAACACAATAAACCATAAAGAAGCCAAGCGGTTTCACCTTGTTTAGGGATTATAGGTTGCTGCTTTTGGATTTCCGTGTGGTTGTGTTGATTCTGGAATACGGGAATAAATTAATTGAATCGGTGAGTGGAAGAAGGGTCCAAGTGACCAAAATTGACATTTCAAAGTGAGATAGCCATTTTGTTAAAATGACCTCCATCCATCGAATGAGCCGAAAAACGGTCCAAAATTCAATACCGTTTGCCTACAATCACCCCCATGCGAAACAGACTGAGCGAAAGAACCGTCCATGTGTGTCGCATGGACTGTTCTTTCACTCAGTATGCAGCACAAAGTACTAAGTTGTTTACTGTGGTATGCGCAGTAGCCAGTACGTGTCCGGCTACGTCAGCTGAATGTTGTCATCTTTAGATGTCATTTTGTGTTAGTTATCGAACTGTTAGCGAGTGTAAAAAACGAGAAAAAGAATACTTTACTTTATAATTTGTTAAAATTAAAATGGAAAGCACAGATAGTGAAGATGGAAGTGATAGTGGCGACGAGAATAATCAACCGCAAGGCAGAAAAAGGGCAAGGAACGTAGATACGTGGAGGGCCACAAAACAAAAACATGCACGTCTGGCAGGTGAATCTTACAAGAGTATTACATCAGGAAATATTAAAGAAGCCAAGAAAATCGGCCCTTCTTGTGTGTTAGTATCATACCTTATATTGTTTACTTCATTTTATAAAATGCTTACCCGCTATACTACCTAAAAAATTTACAGAAAAAGAAAACAGTGTCACAATGTGTCTACTACTTTTATTGTATCAAGTTTAGATATTGAGGTGTGACCCATGTATACATATGTGTGAACTTAGGAACATTGTATTTAAAGTACATATTTTCTTTTCAGATGTAAGTTGAAGTGCACAGAAAAGTTTTCCGAAGAATTCAAAAGCATTATTATTGCCAAATTATACGCTGGTCAACCAAAGAACGAGCAAGATACATTCCTAATAGGTCTCATAGAAGTAAAACCTTGTAAAAAACATAAGCCCACCGAAGATAATACTTTCAAAAAAAGTAATACATTCTCTTTTTTTGCATTGAATAGTGAGAATGAACGGATACATATTTGCAAGAAAGCATTTATGAGTCTTTATGCACTATCTCATCACCAGGTTCAACGTTTAAGCCAATTAGTCGCAACAGGAAAATCTCCTCAAGACATGAGAGGAAAACATAATACAAGACCGCATGTATTGCCACTGAATATACTTATCAAGGTTAAAAATCACATAGACTCCTTTCCAAAAAAACAGACACATTACAGTTCAAAAACTATTTTTTACTTGGATGCAACACTAACAGTAAAGGCAATGCATTCCTTATTCCTTAAAAAGTATCCTGAATTAGGAAATAAAGTCAAATATGAATATTACTTAAAATATTTTAAAGAAAACTTTCAACTTCGCTTCGGGCGACCCCAAGTTGATGTATGTTCCATTTGTGAAGAACTAGGCACTAAACTAAGAAATCCGAATCTAAATGACAACGCTAAACGCGTGGTGGCAGCTGAATTGATGGTCCACAAAAGGCGTGCCAAAAAATTTTATAATAAGTTACAAGACGTTCAAAAGTTATGTAAAGATAACCCTCAAGTGGCTGGTATAACATTCGATTACATGCAAAACCTACCACTACCTAATATCCCAGTTCAGGAAATTTTTTATTATAGACAGTTATGGGTATACTTTATAACAGGGTTAATACGCAGGTAACCGCTAGTATAACTTTTGTTTTTATTAAGATTTGAATTTATGCATCATTTACGTCAATTAGTTTTGTTAAAAACCAATGACGAATACAGTTAAGGAATTCGCAAGTGGTTAGTATACATTGCCTTCCGTGGACCCCAGAGAAAAATTATTTTCAAGCCCGTGGTTAAAAATTCAATTTTAAAATTTTAACATTGTAACTTTTGATGGCAAGTTGAATCCATGGTTTGCGAGTTTTGAACATGACATCAGCGACGAAGTGTACGGACTGTTTGAACGCCGCCTGTGACAAGCGCTTGTCCTATATTTCCCATGTGTTAGTGAGATACGTACTATTTTTATTGTGTGTGTAAGGGAGAACGCAAATCGTGCTGCGAACAAATCGACTGTATAATTGTGTAGACTTTTGTACGTGGACAGAACGAGGAGACGATAGCTAGGTGATGGAGCTATTGATACAGCGGCTGGACGAATGATTTTTGATATCACGAAACGATGCATTTTAACGTTATTTTGGCGAACTCTAGAGAATAAGAATGAATTACTAATTCCTGGAGTGTAGTGAATTTGTCTTGGATGTGTGTTAGGAATTGGCAATTGTCGTATAACATACAGTTTTTACTGTGCAGTGAATTTAATTCCTACCCTATCTAACCCAAAATTCCCGATTATAAACCGCTGCTTTCCTGGATTTTGGTTCGTTGCTGTGGACGTGTTAGGTACTTCGCTAGCTGATTAGTTTAGGAAGGATTGTTGCAAGGAATAATGAAGGATTATTACCTAATTTATCGTTTCGCCAAGTGATGGTTAATTTCAATAGAGTTGCGTTTATAATAAGCTTATGTAACGTATCCGTCTCGAATTCTGGTTTTGTCCAGGCTTTATTTTCACGTCTCGAAATATAATGTATCGATTTATCATTTACGTTCTGAAATTTAGCATAATGATTTAGCGTTTACTGTATCAAAATTTAACGTATCGATCTAGTATTCTACGTCCCGAAGATTAATATACCGATTTATGGTTTAACGTACTGATATTTCCTCCGTGTTTTTATGTTTTTTTGGTACCGATTTATTGTTTAATTACCGAAAATTTAACGTATTGATTTAGTGGCGTCAACAAAAATAATTAAAGCTAGCCTATTTTGTGTTTCGATTTGTGAATCTTTTGTTAAGAGATCTCCCGTTCTCAAACTTTTTAGCTGTTATGTTTAAGTGTGAAATAATTGCTATGTCGCATTACGCCCTGTTACGATGGTCGAATATAATGATGTGTCGTCCCGATTTTAGTGTTTTGTTTTTTGGCAACACCGTTCTCTTTGAGCTAACGTTATGATTTTAGTATTTTCTTTTTAGCGTTCCGTGATCGATCTACGTTGTATGTTTTTTGTTGTGTATGTTTTACGTTTACTTTTGGACTGCTGGTTCTGGCTGGGTTTACTTCCCGGATATTGTTTCTGGATTTGATCCGGAAGAAATCGTCCTTAATACTAGTTTCAGTAGTCCACGGCTTTTAGGCCTTGTGGATATTTTATTGCTTATTTCCACAGGTTCGGACGACCTGTGAGTACGTGTGTGTCCAGTTGTCCTGGCGCCCTTTCCAACTTTGTAGTCGGTTTAGTTCTGGATACTGCCAATAGTTTCCAAGTGATTTTAATATCCAAAGGTTTAGTGTATTTCTTTGTCTTTAAGTTACCGTTTAAATTGAGGGTTACGAAATTAACGGCTCATGTTTTTGAGTGTACGGTTATTTGGCAATTTACGTAACTTTTTGTGTTTGTTTACGTGTCGAGTGGTAGGTGGTGGATTTTTTTAAAGACAAAATATTTTGGTATTGAGTGGTCGGTGGTCGGATTTTTAAGCCCAATCTGGGGCATTTTTAATATAACATCTTTTCAAATGGTGAACCGTGGACTCACGTCCCAGCGCCGCATGAGCTAGTCGCGCACTGATTAAATTCAGAAAAAATAAATAACCGTTCACCAAAAGAGTTTTAAAACTCAAGACAGAAATATAAAGTTATAACTTATTTGAGATTCACAATCTAACGGACTTCAGTGGATATTTTTATACCTATCATGAAGGACAGGCCAAAAAGTCACCCAACGAAGTTTGCACATTTCTACACGATTATATACAAAATCATATACCAGCAGAGGTTCAAGAATTGCATATTTTTTCGGACGGTTGCCCTGGACAGAACCGAAATAATACTGTGGTTCGATTCTTGCTGGCTCTTCAGGAAACCGGACGTTTTTCTAAAATTTATCACTATTTCCCAATTCGAGGACACTCTTTCCTTCCTTGTGATCGTGACTTCGGTACATTAAAGAGGTTAGTCAAGAAACATGACAGGGTTTATCTCCCAGAAGAATACGAGAGCATGATTTTGAGAAGTAGGATCACCAAGCCATTTGAGTTTAAAAGGGTCACTTACCAGGATATTATTAATTACAAAAATTGGTGGCCACAGTATTATAAAAAAAGGTGCAAGCCTGTCGAAAAGGGAAATAACAATGTTTTTACTGTTTCAAAATATCGCGAATTCGTTTTTGACGCCACAACTCCAGGTCATGTAACAGTTTCCGAGTTCATTGGTGGTGCGTTTTCCTCCACATTTAAACTGGTTAAATCGAACGTAAAGCCAGAGCTCCCAAATGAGAAAGCCTATTCCGAAGCAGTACCTATCAACGATAAGAAAATCCAGGACTTAAAAAAGATTATACAATACGTTAGTGGTGAAGAGTTAGCATTCTATTACCATATTATTTCATGGAAAGTTACCACTGCTGAAATTATTGAATAAATTTTTTTGATCACACGTTTTATATAATCTTTTATTATCCCTTATATTTTTTAGAATAAAAATAAAACAATATAAAACAATAAACAAACAAATAAACAACAAAAAACAATAAAAAAATCAACTGAGTGGAAGAAGGGTCTAAAATCATCAAATGTTTTTGGCAAAAACTCATATTTTCGATGTGGTAATAAATTTTATTTTTCTATAAAACAACTTAAAGTTGCATAATAAACAAGTTACCTGTGCATACCATTACGCAATTCTCCTTCCTTTTTGAAATAATTACTTTTTTTCGTTTCCTGGAAAATGTCTATTTTCGCACTTGGACCCTTCTTTCACTCACCGATTCAATTTATTCCAGAAATTTTGAAGATTTGGCAATTATCCCGAAATTTTTAATATTCGCTATCATAAATGACGACGCATAAAGTATCCCAGAATATTATCAAGTGTCTATCTCAGTGGAATAGATATGGTACTACAACATATCCCGAAAATATTAAAGGATAAAATCTAATATTGTATGAACGTTTCACATTTTTGAATGTCGACCACTCTGCGTAGTACTGGGTCAATTTAGATATTCACGTCAGGATTAAAATGATTAATGTTGCGTCGATTGTATTCCTGTAGGATTTCTTGCACTACATTGGGAATTTTCCAGAATATTTTGAATCTTATTACGAATTAAGTTTGAATTCCACGTCGCCAGTCTCGCGATTTTAAAGTGTTTATGTCCCGAGTCCTATGCTATGTATTTTCTTTTCAGGCTCAGGAATTTCCGTACAGGCACGGATTAAGTGTGAAATAATTTTTAAAGATTATTTATGTGAATTTCGTTATCGTTCCGTTATCGCTTCATTATTTATGAATTTTTTGTGTTGAGAATTTCGCTATCGTTCCGTTATCGTTTCGCTATCGTTCCCTTATCGTTTCGCTATCGCTCGCTAACGTCACGCTAGCGTTTTGCGATAGAATAAGTAGGTTCTTGTGAGGCTTCGAGGCCTATTGAAATAGGATTTTTGTCTCGATTGTTGGAAGTTTCGTGGGGCCTATGATTACAGTGCCGCTTTTATCTTTTGGTATCTCGAATACTGTGTGTACCGATATTGTGTTCGTAATCTGTGTTTTGTTGGTAGTTTAGGTTAAGTTATCGTGTGGTATTGGCCTTTGAAATCACCTCTGATTTTTTTCGTTTATCTCGCTAAGGAAGTAACAGTGTTAGGCCTGGGATTAATATAACTGTGATTTAGTTCTGGACTCTGTTCCGGAAGATTTTTCGGATCTCTTTTGGCCAACGTGGTTATCTTCTACGAATTATCCCTAACTGTGACCACTCTCGATGTCTCAGTTTGGACGACCTGAGACTTACACAGTGTGGCCCTATAAGTTCTGGCGCCCTTCGATCTCTCGGTCGGTATCTGGCCCACTAATTAATTCTCTGTCGAGTGTTCGTCTGTAGTTAGGTGATCCTGAGTTCAGAGGGATTTTAAATTTAAATTGAATTATTTTGGCGCACGATTCATTGTGTGTGTTCACATTTTTGTGTTGTCCTAAGTGTCGAGTCGTAGGTGGTTGAGTTTTTTATTGCCCATTAAGGGCTTTTCCTGTACTTGAATTTAGAGGCTGCTTCCCAAAACAAGTGCGATCGTATAACTAGATGATAATTTTTGTTCTCCGACCCATGACCCCGCGCCTTCTGTAGCTAGCCGCGCAAGCGATTAAATTCGGGTCAGCTGAGCAAAAGCTATTGCTATAATATTATGTAAATATAATATTAAAGATCATGGCGCTAATGTTGTACAACGACTACTAATAGTTAATAGCAAATTAAAGCTAGATGACATTTTTTATTTTGTGACAGGCGCGTTAAAACTAAGAGCTTTCAGTCTTAATGAGTAAGTGGGTTTTCATTATTTAATAGTTGTATCACGTTTGGATAAAATAGTATCTACTGACATATTATTAAAAGAAAATGTAATGAAATTGTATCATGTTTAGTTTGTAAGATATGAAATGTAAAAAAATGTAAACCAACTCCCTGTAATAATTAAATACAGTATCTTAATAATAAATAATTATTTTTATAATTCTAGATACAATTGTTAATTCCAATCCACGGAGCACATTAGTAATAATTAAATACAGTATCTTAATAATAAATAATTATTTTTATAATTCTAGATACAATTGTTAATTCCAATCCACGGAGCACATTACCAGAAGTAGAAGGTGCGGTGTTAAGTCCTGGCTTCAACATGGCAGTGATCGCGTTAAGTACGATGCAAAAAAAAACATCGTTGAAAAAAAAATTCATCTAAGTTCACGTCCAGTATATTTGATTAGAATTGTTTTAATTAGAGATGGACCAACTAGTTAGGAATTAATAAAAACGTTAAAAGATTATTATTGTTCAAAAAAAGTCATTATGGCCGAACGATTTAAATTTAACAAACGAGATCAAAAATTGGATGAATGTATAAATGAGTACATAGTTGCGCTGAAAAAATTAGCAAAGTCATGTGAGTTTGGTACATTTCTAAATTATGCACTACGTGATCGTTTTGTGTGTAATAAATCATAACATCCGACAAAAGTTATTGTCAGAAAATGAACTTAGTTTTGAAAAAGCTTGAGATATAGCTTTGAACATGTAATTAGCTAGGGAATAGTCAAAGTTCTTGCAACCAAAGTCAGCAGGATATGTCCAGTATTCGTTCAGTATTCTCAGCTGAACTGTAAAGTCCTACCTTGTAGAGCATATAAAATTATTGGAGTAAAGTCTGTATGGCTTGTCTTGGAATGAGGTTAATTCTCTGGCATACCAATTAGCAGAACAGAATCGAATAACACATCGCTTTAACACTACCACTAAATTGGCTGACTGCAAGTGGTTGCGTGGTTTTAGGTCTCGACATCAGATATTTCCCTCAGGAAACCTGAAGCCACATCAGCTGCAAGAGCACTGTCTTTCAACAAACAAGTGGCCCGGTTTTCCCAAACGTTGGAGGAAACGATTCAAAAACACAATCCCACACGCTTATGGAATGTATGTGTACATTTTCGTGGTAATGGACGCGTTTTCCAAATACGTAAAAATGGATAATGGGAATGTTTTGGAACGTAATAGAAAATATATTGTACCACAACCAAAAACATCATTGTTTCCTCTATGTGATAATAATAACATGATTGAAAATAAAGTAGAAACAAATAAGGTAGGTGCGGGTAATAAGGCCTGTCGGCTAATAAGGCCTAAGTTACAAAAATACTATTTAAAATGATAGATGTCGCTAAATGCGGCAAGTGGTATCATGAGGAGTGCGTTGGATTGTCAGCGAATGATACAAATAATTTTGAGTGTCCTGATGGCTGTTAAAGTAATTTGTTGTTATTTTTACGACTTTAAGCATGATTAATGCCTATATAATATTATTGATCTCAATTACCAAATCTATAGAAGTCTAGTTTGATTATTTATGTCTGTTAAAGTCTTAGGCACAAAACTTAGGCCTTATTATACTATAGTAGTATAATAAGGCCTATTGACAAGATTTTTTTAAATGTTTAATTTTGTTTTTGTTTACGGCAGAAGTTGCCATTTTTTGTTTATATTTTGTAGTAATGATATAATAATATATATATATAATAATTTATCTATATCGAGCTTTTATTATTATATAAGATTGTAAAAGATTTTAGATTCGTCGTTTTTAATAGTTTTTAAGATATATTTTTATTCATTCAATTCAAAATCATGTAGCTGTTAAAATATTGAAATTAAAACCGTTTAATAAAAATTTAAAAGACTTTTGATCTTACAACAACTGAGGTCATTAGCGTCTGAAAACAACAAATGCAAAAAAAAAGCAAAATCAAAAATTGACACACAACAAATTAAAATAATTATAAGTACAAATAAAATGTGTCATATAATATAAGGTACTAAGACATAAAGAAAAAACTATAAAGACTGTAAAGGGGCCTAAATTTACACAAATAAATAAAATCAAATAAACCGGTCAAGACCGCTTTCCTTTAAAAATCGAAACAGCAGATCGACATTGTCAGTTTAATATCCTAAAACAACAATCCGATCTGCTGTCAAAGGCGTACATCTACTTCAGCAAGAGTTCTTCTCTCTAGAATTTAAAGACAGCAGAGTGTGTCGACTTTTGTATCTCAGCTTGAAGAGATTAGAAATCAGTTGATGAATCAGTTGATGAAGAAATTTCCGAAACAATGCTAATGATAAAAGTGGTTATGTCATTATCTGAACCTTTTAAACACTTCATCTCCGCTTGGGAATCAGTGTCAAGTGAAAAACAAGTTTTTCAAGAATTGATATCAAGACTACTAATAGAAGAAGAGCGTATGAAGTCAAATGAAGCCCCACAGTGTTGGCGGGAAAATCTCAAACTGACAGAAGAACCAAGAAACAAATAAAATGTTACAACTATCACAGGAAAGGGCACGTAGCTCGAAATTGTCCAAATCCAAAGGAATCTAGGAAGAAATATGGTCAAGAATGTTTTTATTGTAAGAAAATAGGTCATCGAATCGCCGATTGTTGGACAAGAAAGCGAAAAGAAAAACAAAAGGGTAAAAATAAAAAAAAATTACGTGTCTAATGCGTTTGTCATAGTAAACGTTTCAGAAGAGTCACACAAGAAGTGATCGCGTGTGAAGTAGGGCGGAACGAAAAATTTGATAATAATAAATAATTTGATAATAGTGCGGAAAAGTTGCCTTCTGATACGTATATTTTACCCTTAAAATTTCGTAAATTTACGAAAATTATTTCTGGTGCCCCAAGACGTTTGATTTTAATACGTTTTGGAAAATATGCGCCAATGTTTTAATACCGCGCCACTGTTTATGGTTGGCAGAGGGGGTACTGATACCTAATCTAATAGTATACAAAAGTGACCTTCTGGTGCGTACCTACATGTAAAAGTGACGAAGTTATAAAACAAGTTGGTGAAATCCGTATTGTTATAAAACTGTCAATGAAACTAAATAGTTGATAAAGCAGCAAGGAAACGAAATTGGAGAGCTTAAAGAAAGAATAGCCAGATATCCCGATTACCGATAGATACTTCCGAGAAAATAGTGTTAGAGGAATCCGATATTGTTGAGTTAAGTCAGATTGGGGACATCTCTTTATCTCTCTCTTTCGAGGACTTCGAGGGGAGCTCTGGAAGATGCTGATCTAAAGCAACTTCTATACGCACTGAGAAGTGATAAAGAAATTCCCCACCATATTCGTTTCGGACTTGATACCACTGAATTTTCAGTTCAAAAGGGTGTAATAATGCACGGAATCCGTGTAGTTACATCTAAAGCGTTACGTAAGAAAATTTTAGAGGACTTACATGAAACACATTTTACTGTAACTCGACCAAAGGATTTGGCCAGAAGCTATTGCTGGTGGCCGGAAATTGATACGGACATAACCGAGTACATACAAAATTGCTTTGTAGGTAATAAAATGCAAAAACAACTCAGTAAAATGAGTCCCACAAAACCTTTTGATAGTATCCATATAGACTTTGCAGGACCTTATTTTGTCTTGATATTTGTTTACTAAACCAAAAAACAAGAAAACCACTGAACCGAATTTAGTAAAATATATGTGGAACCACCCTGAAGGTATGCCTTATTAAATAAAACAAGAGTAATCAAAAACTGTTCAGAAATGCAGGAGATATGAGGTGACATACATACATAAAATCCATAAAAATACATAGTAAACACTACAAACAACAACAATTACTATACGATTTAACCTTAAAAACCTGACAATGCGGCGTGACAACACAATATATTAGAACGAAACGATTTTACTTGCGTCGTGGTACAAATTTACAAACTCCCACGCAAGACGCAAGTAAGAGCGCCTCGACTTGTCTAAGCTGCGCTGGTGTTTGGAAGCCAACAAATAGCCGTATTAAATTAAAAACCCGAGTTGATTTCAAAACAACGCTGCTCTGAAATGAACCGGGGTTCGGAATTAACGCCACCCAGCACCATGTATGTAGCATCCAGCATATTGCATTTGTGTACTTTAATATGCCGCTAAATCTTTTGTTATTGTAACAGTGCCGGCGTCGCACATTTAAAGGTTACTTCGGAGTCGGACCACTTTGAAAACTGCAGATCTGCATTTTTTAAACGTTTAATGATCAATATTCTAGAAATAATACCTAACCCATGCAGACGCTTTTGTAGCAAATTATAAAGATATCATGGAAATCGACAATTCTGTCCTTCAGGTTGAAACTTTGGTCATCAGAAATATTTTGAAGAACGAAAGCATGGAATTCAATTTGGAGAACTTGAAAACGAAAATCAAGAAAGACTTCACACCCAATTTATACAAGCTGCTACAAGTTGCTATAGGCCTGTCTGTGAGTTCAGCTGGTAGTGAAAGAAGTTTTTCCGCTATTCGACGCATCAAGCCATGGCTAAGCACAATGAGTCAGGAAAGGTTTTCAAATCTGACCCTGACACAGATCGAGAACGATATGGTTAAACAGCATGTTAAGAAATATTAAAGCAGTGCCAAGTGAAAAGTAATAAAAATACACAATAAAATTAAGTTAGATTCAATGGTAAAGTAAATGAAAAATAATAGCCACTCATTCTACGTGGTAAATGACAATGGGAACAACAGACGCCAGAGAATTGGACCAAGGAAGACACCAGATCAAGCTAAGAAATTATATTTTTTCCTTTATTGATCCCTAATTAAAATCGATATCGATTGATGTTAGGTTCTGAATTATGATATATTTTTATGACAGTAAAGATTGCTTCATTCTGAATTAATTTGTTTTGATATTGTAAAACATAAATATTGAACTACTTATTTGGTTATACTATGATGATGAAATGTGTAAAAAGAACACTGTATCTTTGTTTATCAATAATGATTTTTTTTTTGTTTTGTTGAATAAAATATTTAAAGGTAATCTCTATTTGTTGTTTTTAAAGAACGAAGCCGATTTACAATAGGTATTTAATTTGAATTAAAGAAAAAAGCATGGACTATGAAATTACTGACAATAAAAGCTTACCAAGAGGGTTTGGAAGAAAGCCTAGGTGACGAACTTGTGCAGTTCGCTGAACTTCTTAAAACTAATGTGGCTGCTGCTGTTAACAACGAAAAGCATGAGGCTCTTAAACTGCAATTTTATAAACTTATAATGGAAAATTTATTGGTGTCGTATTTCCCAAATGTAGAAATAGTCTTACGAATTTACTTGTCTTTAATGATTACTAAGTGCAGCGGAGAACTTTCTTTTTCAACATTAAAGCGTATTAAAAGTGAGCTAAGGAACACGAAGGAACAAGATCGTCTAAATAACCTCGCCTTAATGAACATTGAATGTAATTTACCCAGAAAATTGATTTTGATAAGTGGGAGTGTTATAATTTATTAAAATAACATCTATGGTTTATGCATCAATAATAAATTGACAGTATTTCCGAATTTAAGGGAAATTTTGAAGAACCCAACGCGGAGAGATGGCTGCAACGGGTAATATGTATAATTGGGACACCAAATCAAGGTTATTTGTATAACCAACAAACTAGCGAGAAATGCAAGGAGTTGGTACCACAATTTTCAAAACCTGAAATTCTCATGGGAACAGTGGAAAGAACAAGTTGATCACAGCATTTCCGCCAATCCAAGGAACATTTTCCAAATTAAAACCGTTAGTGAACGAAGAGCAAGATAAAAATACGTCATTAACTGATTTCTATTACAAAAAACTACACTTGGATTAAGTTATAAATTACCCGATGAAATTATCAGTAACATTATTATTAACACTATCAATAACCCCTTTTTAAAATCTGGAGCCAAAGCTGCCTATTGCGATGACACCAAAACACTCCTCAAATTTCTAATTTCCAACATGGAAATTGTGAAAGAAAATAGCACGGATAACAGTACTAGGCACGACGAATCGATGGTAGACAACTTTTCGAATCATCGACACATGAAATGTTACCTCTGTGGGGCTGTGGGACATAAGAAAGCATAGTGCCCGAAATTCAAGTCAAACGTAACTTGCGAATTCTGCCATATGTAATTGATTTTACAGATTTTTGTTATAATATTTTTCAGAACTTGGAAGAAGTTACAAGAAATAAAGTGATCAAACCGTGTTTATTCATTAATGTAGTGATTGCCATTGATTGCTAAGTTTTTTTTATCCAAATTATCCTTGATAAATATAAATCATGAGTTTGAAGATTGGATGTGAAATGGAGGATGAAGAATTATGATTATATAGTGTTTTTGCATTTTGACAAAATGAGAAGTATGAGAGCATTACGTGACAGTCAGGATCCATTTAACCTACATGAATACAATTTCAAGAAAATGTTCAGGCTGTCAAAAAACTTAACAAGAGGCTTATGTCAAACAATTGAAAACCAATTACGAGAGCCGCTAAGATCAGATGGTATCCATCCTGTGTCAACAATTTTAGGGGCCCTACAATTTTATGGACATAGGCTCTTATCAAAAGGCAGTTGTAAATGATTTCAATTTAGGATTGAGCCAATCGTCTGTTAGAGCAATTAAAGAAGTCGATAACAAGATTTTGAGGCCCTACGTGGATCAAATTTCCAGTGGAAAATAATGAAGTGGAATACACTAAATTAAGATTTTATGAAACATTTGCCTTTCCTGGAATTGTTGGCATCATCGACGGTACCCATGTTGCGATAATTGCACCTGCAACTGAAGATCCCGATTTGCATATTATAATAGGATGGGCTACTATAGTATTAATACGCAAGTAATATGAAATTCAGATTTGAAAATATTAGCCATAAATGATTGGTACCCAGGATCGGCACACGACTCTGCAGAATGAGATGTCTTTTAGAAAGACGAAATAGAAATGGGCATTCTGAATGGTTATTAGGAGACTCAGGATACCCTTTGGAGTCTTTTCTGATGATACCAGCCTAACATGCAGCAGAGAATAAGCCTGAAGCACGATACACCTCATTACATATTCATGTTCGAAACACTGTCGAAAGAACAATCGTTGTATTGAAGATGCGCTCTCGGTGTTTATGTAAACACCGCGTGCTGAACTATTACGCTGAACAAGCAGCAAGAATAATTTATGCGTGTTCTATATTACATAACATATGCGTTGACCGTATCGAGTCATAAGTTAGGCCAGGGGTTCCCAATCTTTTCTTTACTGCGACTCCCTTTACAGCTTGTAATTTTTTGCGACGCCCTTCTAAAAGAAGATACCTGTGCGTAGCTTTAATAGACAATAAAATTAATTTATTATTCAAAGAAACCTCCAAAGAATATAGAATCTTAATTATTTTTTATTAGATTCTAAATCCAATAATTAGAAAACATAAAAAACTACAAACAATACAATTAATGAGCAGAATGAGCTTGCTTTTCTGAGCATAACTTCTCAAATCGGGACTGAAGTTCTGAAATCGCGATTTCCGTACGATAGCGCTGCGACGCCCCAGAGCATCGCGACGCACAGTTAGGGAACATCTGAGTTAGGCTAATATATTTTAATAGGTCGTAGTATTACTCAAGTGTAGTTTCCAAGTTTTCTTTCTTAAGATTTTATTAATCATGTCAGGATAAAACGTTCTTTGTTTGGGGGAATCATTAGAAGACGATAATATCATTGAATGAAAAACCGTTACGTCAATGGTCTTTGATTTTGTAATTTTCTCATAATTGTAATAGGTTTACAAGGCTCATGTTTCTTAGATTTAAATTAGTTTAGTTTATGTTGAGGATGAGAGCTTAGCTCTCGAAATGTACATACAGAGGTTTTAAATATAGTTGTGGTTAAGAAGTGTCTAAACTCATTTATTCTTAGTCAAAAATGTAGTTTCGCGTGTATGCGAGTCCGATATTTCGGACACTTAATTACATCCGATGGACTTAGTGTTGATCGGGAAAAGACTTCCGCAATCATGATTTTGCCGCCACCAAAAACGGTGAAGCAAGTGCCATCATTTTTACTGACTTGCGCCTGGTACCGACGTTTCATTGAGAATTTTGCTGCCATCTCGAAACCTCTGTGTGAATTGTCCAGAAAAAATGTTGTTAGGGAATGGACGGCACGCCACCAAGACGCATTCGAGAAGCTGAAACGACTGCTGACTACAGCCCTGATTTTACGCCAAAATGATGAAACTAAACCGTACGACTGGTTATGCGTTAGGAGCCGTACTATTCCAGGGTGAAGAAAATTCTTAAAGTCCCGTAGAGTATGCCAGTAGACTGCTGACCGCCCCCAAAAGAAATTATTCGACTACTGAGAGACAAGCCCTTAGCGTCGTCTGGACTTTGTAAAAAACTCGTATAGGGTCTCATTGATTACTACTTTGCTTCTTTTACAGACTAGTAGTTCCTGAGATAGGCAACTTAAGGAAATTAATAAAAGAATAAGTGGTGCATGGAAAAGTTTTTGGTGCTTAAAATCTATTCTTAAAAGCAATATTCCTATCAATTTAAAAACAAAAATATATAATACATCTGTACTTCCTTCCCTAACGTATGGTGCCCAGACTTGGTCGTTAACCGAAACGCAATATAAAAAATTACAAACCTGTCAGAGAGCAATGGAAAGGAAAATTCTTGGTGTTAAATTAATCGATAAAATAAACAGCAAAATCATTAGAAATAACTTTACACAAGAACTTAACCTTCACTTCAGAAATAGGTATGAAAACCTTGAATTTTTTGGACATTTCACTGACTCTTAATCCTGACGGTCTGATTGTATTTAATATCTTTAGAAAACCTACTAACACGAACTATTGCATATCTTTTTCTTCTAAACATCATAAATTACACAAACAAGCTTTCTTTAACAATATGTTTTACAGATTATTCAATTATCCGTTACCGAAAAAATCATTCTTACATGAATTATCTACTATTATTTATATAGGCTTAAAGAATGACTTCCCCATTGACGTTATTAAAAAATATTTCACGAACTATTTTTACAGATATCAATTCAGAGTTTCCGAACTTAGTGTTCTTGACAATGAAGCTTATGTTTCAATAGATTATGTTAATAAATATTGTAATAACCTTGTACAAGTATTCAAGAAATATAATGTTAACTTGTCCTTTAGTAATAATAACAATTTGAAGAAATTTCTAGCTAAAAATAAAGACTCGAACCCGCTAATGGTCAATAGTGGCGTTTATAAATTGATATGCAACTGCAATAAAGCTTACATAGGTCAAACGGGTAGACCATTTACTGTCCGCATTAAGGAACACCTTTAAACCCTACTTCTAGTTTTGCCGAACATATAGTTACAGAAGGTCATGATTATGACAAAGATAATTTTGTACAAATTTTACATCCCCAAAATAAAGGTAAAATTCTTAATAACTTAGAAAATTTTGAGATTCTGTCTTTTATAGATAAATTTGGTCTTGATAATATCCTCAACGACCAAACTTACCCTATTTCCAATAAAGTCTACCTGAATAGTATTATAGAATATATCAATGAATACAGACATAGTTAACATTATTAATAAATTAAAAAATATTTTTTGTATACTTAATACATTTGAAATAATCATGTACAATTTTCTTTTATAACCGCTGTTTAAATTTTGATTTTTGTTACCGCTGTTATACATTTAACTATATTCAAGTTTGTACGATTGACATTTCATTTCACAATGGCGTCTGATATTAAGTGCTTAATTTTTTCCTGCTTTTCGCCTTTTTTTGGTGATGGATACCGCTACATTACTTTAATTTTTCCTCGGATGGTTCTTAAGAATATTAGAATTTTTATCATTATGCAGCTAAATAGATATAGATCTGTAAGTATGTAATAATTACAACTTTTGTTGTTTTCACAATTGTTCGTTTTATATATAAAAGTTTTTCTGATTTTTGTATAAATATTTTAGATGTCTGACGATGATGCTGACTATCGAAACGATCGTCGTTTCGACAATGTCCTCAATCGACCAAACTTGCCTTATTTCTGATAAAGTTTTCATTATTGATATTTTTGAATATATCAATGTTTATAGATAGTTTGCATTACCAAAAATTTTTTGTATGCTAATTCATTTCAAATAATTATGTATAGCTTCCTTTTTATATACCGCTGTTTGAATTTTGGTGTTTTGTTGCCACTGTTTGTGCTTTTAACTAGATTCAAGGTTGTTTGATTTACTATTATCATTTTATAATGGCGTCTGACATTAAGCGCCTAATTCATTTCTGTTGTATCGCCTTCCTTGGCGATGGATTTCGTTGTATTATTTTTCCTCTGATGTTTCTTAAGAACATTAGCATTTTTATGTAGCTGAATGGACATGGATCCGTAAGTATGTATTAGAATTAAACTCTTGATGTTTCCACAATTGTTTGTTTTATATAAAAATATTTTTGATGTTTTTTGTATAAAAATTTTTTAGATGTCTGATGATGATATTATCTATATCGAAACGATCGTTACACTTATAATATAAATTAAATTACTTTTTGGATTTGGTCTACACTTTATAAACTTACATTAGAAATAAAACTAAAATAATAGATGTAAAACAAAAAATAAAATATATGAAATGGGCATGGGCGGGCCATATAATAAGAATGGAACAGGAGAGATGGACAAAAAGAATTACGGAGTGGCATCCAAGAGACGGTAGAAGAAGACAAGGAAGACAGAAAAAAAGATGGAAGGACGACATCGAAAGTGTGGCGGGGAAGATGTGGGCATCGTGTCGCCATGGATAGGAATACATAAACTAAAATGGGGGAGGCCTTTGCCCAATAATGGGATGATATAGGCTCATTATTATTATTATTATAGTCTTGAGATTAGCGCCTTCAAACAAATAAAGTTTATTTTTTTTTTGTTTTTGTAAGTTCTGTAGAGTCGGTAAAAATCGGAACAAAAACATATTTGACTAGTGCATTTTGAAGTAAATTTTGTGCCCATTAATTTTGAATAGGACCATTTTTTCGATAGGACCGGCCGTTTTTATGTTATAAGCAAAAAACTGAAAAAAGTGCAAAAAAATCGTGGTTTTTAAACTCCCCCGCCCTGTTTTAGAGGTCGCAAACTTGGATTTGACATCTCCTTAACATGTTTGAGGACACAAAAAAATAAAATCATTTGCTGCACAAAACGCAAGGTGGACGTATCCTTTTAAGCTCTCGTGACTGGACTATTAGTTATTTTGAAAAAAATTATATTCCATGTGACAATTTGAAAAAAATTGTTAAAGTATTTCTGTGCCTACCCGGGTCAAATGCTAGTGTGCAAAGGGTTTTCTCGGTAATCAATGGCACTTGGAGTGTGGAAAAGTCAAGATAAAGTGTGGAAACCCTTTCCGCAATAACAATAGTCAAGTTAAATATGAGCATGACTTGTAATTAGTTTTCTGAAATGTTGGCGTCCAACGAAATGTTATTAAAAAAATACATTCGAGTAAAAAATATGTGTAAAATAAAAAAAATAATAAATGTTTGTACTAAGTGTACATATTATATAAGTATACTGTATATTTTACATATTTATTACCTAGATAATAAATATACTGCATAAGTAGTTTTTTTTTGTGTCCAGGTGATGTCCTGAGCAATTTTAAAATTCTGGTCACCTTAAGTAACCCAATAACCACTAACAAAGTAAAATGAATTATCAATAAGCGAAATTGATATTTTCTCCGGTTCCTATTAACATAATATAACATTCTTAGTACCCATAGAGAGTTTTTGACAAAGGACAATCCTTCGACTGCATCTTTCTTTGACAGATCGTTTTAATTGATTTATGAATTGCTTTGTAGATTCTATACTATCTTCATTTAGAGTGACAGACTCGTGACAATCTCTGGTGACATACTTATTTATGACTCGTAACAACTTTACTGATTTTGATTAATAACTGAGTATAGACCTAATTATTATAGGCTGTTCAGGACTTTATGATACGGATAATTGAATCGGTCATTTGAGAAACAGCACATGTCAAACTTTCAGCCATTTTAATTTTATTGTAAAATTTGTATGTTCAGACATAGACACACCGATCCCTTTTAAACAACACATGTCCGGTGACTTTGAGACTTATTGTGTAATAGAGAGAGTCTTTTCCACAGCTGGACTCGTGTTAACCGCGAAACGTGCACGACTAAATCCATTAAGGCTAAATAAGATAGTATTTATCCATGACAATTATGGATTTTGCAAAGAATCTATAAACAAGTAATTTTTTTGCAAATAATTATATTACTTTACGAATTATAACAATTTACGAACAGTGTTATGATTAAAATTTATGCTCAGTTTAATTTACGATTAATGGTTTATAATAATACTAAAACTTTCAGTATTTGTGATCTCTAATTGATTTTATATAGGTAAGACTGTTAATTTCCAATTAAGAAATATTATTTAGATACAAATATTTTGTTATTTAACGATAAAAAACCATTTATTTTGTTACTAAAATGAATGAATGAATTGTAGATTATAGACGCTCGACAACAGAGGTCATTAGCGTCTAAAAATAAAAAAGTAAACAAAAGAAAACCAAAAACAATAAAACCAAAGCAAAATCAATACAAAAACAAAAGTTGACATACAACAAAATAAAATCTAATAGCTACAAATACAATGTGTCATATAAAATAATGTAGTGATATAAAGAAAAAACCATTTAGGCTGTAAAAGGGCCTAAATGTATACAAATAAATAAAATCAAATAAACCGGTCGAGACCGGTTTCTTTTAAAAATCGAAACAGCAGATCGACATTGTCAGGATCATTTCCTAAAACAACCGACAGATCACCTGACAATCCGATCTGCTGTCGTGTGTCCCTAAACTGGACACACTCTATTAAAATATGCGAAACGGTAACACGAGTATCACACGTTTCACAGAGGGGCGGTTCCTCACGAGCCATCAAAAAACCATGTGTAAGTCTACAGTGACCTATGCGCAGCCGTGTAAGGACCACTTCCTCCCACCTGGAGGGACGGAAAGATGTGAACCATGGGTCAACTGTAGATTTTATAAATTTTAATTTGTTTTCATCGACAGCACTCCATTCATCCTTCCAGAGCTGCTGAACGGCTGAAATCAGTACGCTCTTGAGGTCGTCACCGATAACGCAAAATACACTCTGACCGTTATTTGCAGCGTCCTTAGCTGCAGTGTCAGCTAGTTCATTGCCAGCGATTCCCATGTGGCCGGGAACCCAACAAAACCGGACAGTGGTTCCACCTCTTTTCAAAGTGTACAATTTGTCCTGAATTAAACAAATAAGAGGGTGGCTGGGATAGGAACGCTGCAATGCCTGAAGAGCACTCAAAGAGTCGCTGCAAATAACATATTTGTGTGGACCGTGCACATGTCTCAAGGCCTGCAAAATTGCATATAACTCTGCAGTAAAAATACTGCACTCTTGAGACAACCTGTATCCAACACTGGCGTTATCGGTGACAAACGCGCAACCAACTCGGTTGAGAGACTTCGAGCCATCCGTGTAAACGGAACGGTAGTCTCGATTCTGATCCAGCCATGCCAGGAAAAGCTGGCGATAGAGCTCTGGAGTTGTTGTATTTCGAGGATGAATGGAAAGTGACATATCGATGACGGGCTGAGGAATAAGCCACGGGGGCACAGAATTACGGCCTACTTTAAGAGTTCTAGGAAGCGCCAAGTGAAGTTCATCTAAAAGAAGATTCAACCTGATACCGAGAGGACGTGTTGCATTTCTTCTCCGTCTATACAGAGAAGAAAAACGAGGTTGAAATACGCAACTGTAAGTTGGGTGATCAGGTTGACTACGGAGCTTAGATACGTAGGATAGCATATTGCGTTTCCGCCGGATGTTCAGCGGAGGCTCTCCGCATTCAGCGGCTATGCTAACAACAGGACTCGATCGAAACGCTCCGGTTGACAATCGGATTCCGGTGTGATGAACAGCGTTTAACGTCCTGATGTACGACTCACGCGCTGAGTCGTACACGATGCTACCGTAATCCAATTTAGACCGTACGACTGCACGATAAATTCGCAGCAAAACCGTACGGTCTGCACCCCACGTGGTACTGGATAAAATTTTTAAAATATTAAGGGAAGACGTCGACTTCCTCTTTAAAATATTAAAATGAGCCTTCCAATTTAACGACCGGTCAAAAGTGAGTCCTAAAAATCGGGCAGTATCTTGCACAGATATGAGCGTATTATAAAGATATAAGAATGGTTCCTGATAACAACTACGAATGCGGCAAAAGTGCACACACTGGGTTTTTCCAACGGAAAATTTAAACCCATTGTTAGTTGTCCAGTTCTGGATGCTATTAATGGCCAGCTGCAAATGACGTTGTGCAGTACGAATGTACTTTGACGAACAGTAGATCGCCAAGTCGTCAACATAGAGCGATGACTCTACAGACGATGGAATGCTGTCAATTATGCCATTAATAGCGATGGAAAATAAGGTGACACTAAGAACCGAACCCTGTGGAACACCATTCTCCTGTGCAAAGACACTTGACAAAGTGTTGTCGATACGGACTTGGAAGTAACGCTCTAATAAAAAATTATTTATAAAATTCCCAAGATGTCCTCTGATACCCCAATTATGTAGTGTTCGGAGTATTCCATACCGCCATGTAGTGTCGTAAGCCTTTTCAAGGTCAAAAAAGACCGCTATCAAGTGTTGTTTGTTAAGAAAAGCGTCCTGGATAGCGGACTCTAACCTGACTAGATGATCCATCGTCGAACGGTGCTTACGAAAGCCACACTGGGCATTCGTAATCAAATGTCTGGATTCAAGAATCCAAACCAGTCGTCGGTTGATCATACGTTCGAGAAGTTTTGACAAACAACTAGTCAGTGAAACAGGACGATAACTTGATGCTTGTTTTCGGTCTTTACCGGGCTTCAACAACGGCACTACAATAGAATTACACCAAGCGGTAGGAAACGTATTGGTGTACCATATTAAATTATACATCTTGAGAAGGAATATAGATCCGGAGGGAGGTAGCTTTTTCAAAAATTGGTAATGGATATCGTCAGATCCTGGAGAAGTATCATGGCAATGATGCAAACTCGACTGTAGTTCCCACGAGGAGAAAGGTGCGTTGTAGTTCTCCTCATTTTGGGAGGAAAAGTTCAATACAACTTGTTCTGCTTGATTTTTCTGAGCAGAAAAACTTTCAAGATAGTTTGCGGAACTCGAGACTTTTGCGTAGCATGAACCCATGTGATCGGCGACTTCATCAGGTGACGTAATTATGTCATTTCCCATTACCAATCCAGAAATGTAATTAAAACTCTGTTTACCAGATCCTCCGAATTTTCTCCCACACCTCGCGAGCGGGAGTACAACTTCTTACAGTGGAAACAAACTCACTCCATGACTGCTTCTTACTCTCTGCTATGATACGTCTGGCAATGGAACGTTTTTGCATGAAAATAATACGATTTTCATCCGTCATATTATTTTTGAAGTGACGGAGAGCCCTTCGACGTTCACAGATGGCATCCCGACAAGCCTTATTCCACCAGGGAACAGGCACACGTCGCGGTGTTGTTGACGTGCGCGGGACTGCAGCTAAAGCCGCCTCGATGACCGCATCCGTGAAATGCTCCACAGCAGCATCGACATTGCCAAAGTTCATTTCGCCGACATTTAGCACTTCTTGAAAGTGTGACCAATTGGCTTCTTTTATTATCCACTTAGGAGAGCGTCTTTCATTCACATGGAATGAAAGAAGCCGACAAATAATAGGAAAATGGTCACTGCTACAAAGATCGGCATTTACTTCCCATTCACAGGATGGGGCGATAGAAGAAGAGCAGAGAGTAAGATCGATAGCTGAAAATGTCCCATTTGCAGCCGAGAAATGTGTATTGGAACCTGTGTTCAATACGACCAAGTTCTGATTTAGAATCAACGTCTCTATTAGCCTTCCACGAGCATCCACATGATTAGAACCCCAACTGGGATTGTGGGCATTAAAATCCCCCATGATGATAAAGGGGCGTGGAAGTTGGTCTATAATAGATGTAATGGTTGTAAGTGTCAGTTGTTCTAATGGAGGAATGTATATTGAACACAAAGTTACCGGATTCGGCGCATAAAGTCTGACAGCGATGACCTGTAAGTCAGATAGTAATGGGACATTTTCGGAAAACACATTATTTCGGACTAAAACTGCCACTCCGCCACTGGCACGTTCAACGAATGGTTTATCTTTACGATAAATCGTAAAACCACGAAGAACCGGAGTGTTTGTGTCTTTCAAATGTGTTTCCTGTAAACTAATAGCAGTAGCATTATGGTCGTTAAGGAGGAGTTTTAATTCACTGAAATGAATATAAAAACCGTTCATGTTCCACTGTAAGAAATTGAATGTGATAATTTGTAAAAAAGGAACTACATCGTTTTTTTCCTCGCTGCATCAGACCGATGATGGGGAGGTCTGCTAATATCTTCGTCCATAGCAGAGTCTGCACTGCTGCTATGGTCGACGCGAGTACGTGTAATAGTCATTTTATGACTATTATCCCGGTTCAAGATAATCTTAGTTTTCTTTACCGGAGATACTGATTTAATTTTTTCAATTTGAGATTTTACCGGTGAAGTTGGTTTTTTAACCGGTGATCTCGATCTATTATCCGGACTTTTTTTGTTTTTCTTATTTGACTTTTTGGCAACAACAGTTTTAGAAATGGATGGGGAAATTTCGGTTTGTGTAGACATGTCACATGTCTGTGTTGACATGTCTACTTTGATGACAGGAACGGCAGCAATGGTTGCAAAGGAACGTGTAAAAGAAGGGACTGATTCACGATATTTGCGCTTGGCCTCTGCAAAAGAAATTTTTTCGGTGGTTCTTATTTCTTGGATCTTGAATTCCACTTTGTATTGTGGACATTCTCTAGATCTTGCAGAGTGGATTCCGTTGCAATTAACGCAATGCGACACCCTTTTGCACGGAATATCCTCATGCAAAGGTTGGCCGCAATTGTCACAGAGACTGGGAAAGCTACAGTTATTCTGCGAATGTCCAAACTTTTGACATTTGTAACAGCGCAAGGGAGATGGTATATATTGACGTACTTTCAAAGAATAGAATGCTGCTTTTATTGATGGCGGAGGCTGCGGTGTACAGAACGTAAGAATATGAGACGGTGTAGGTACTAATTGACCATCTCTACGTGCGTGAATCCTATATACGTCTGTAACACCTTGATCTTTGAGTTCCTCTTTTATTGTTTCAACTGTACAGTTAAGAAGATCGAAACAATAAATAATGCCTTTAGAAAAGTTCAGCTGCTTATGCAATTCTACATTTACAGGTACGTCAGTGCACATGTCGACACCTTTTATATTTTTACATGCCATTACTTTTTCAGCTTGACGCTGTGAAGATGTTTCAATTAATAAACATCCATCACGCAACTTTTTAACACTCGGAAAAGTTCCAAATAAGCCATCAAGATGTTTATTAATGTAAAAGGGACTGTCGCTGTTGAAATTTCCAGTAATTTTACTCATAATTAAATATTTGTTACATGGAGTAACAATTTCCGGGTCATTACCAAATAATATATTTAATCCTTCATCTTTACGCCCTCTCTTAGAGGGAGGGCTAGTTAATGGGGGAAAATTTGCCATATTAATTATTTTATATTCATCTACCGTGCTCCCCACCCACCACGGAGCCCAACAAGGGGACGATGACCGCAAACCGGTACAGAGCGCCAGGGCTACACGGTGATATAGTCAGCTCAAGAGACGGCGCCACTCCATCCAAAGACACTGGCTCACCCCGCCGGAATACTAAATAAACACGACGTTAGCCGATTGACTAGACTGGGTTAGGTCTAGCCGCCCGTTTACAGCGAAGCGGAGGCCAAAGCAGTGTGTTGGTGCACCCAAGCGAACCTCAACTGCCAGGATCCTCTTTTCCGCCTTACGGGTCACCGCGCACGGCAAACACGCAGGTGTACTATTAGGGACTACTACAAACAAAGGACAGCAACAAAAGTGTACCCATAACGGAGGGACAAGACCGCTAACAACAACAAAAGACGGAAGAACTGAAGAAGAAAAATGTTGCGACTGTCCTTCCTTCATAATAGTCCCTAAATGAATCACCCAGCCGGGTACACAACCGACTGGTGCGTGCTCGGGTTTCCCTGGGTTCGCCAATTCCCAAAGAACATTGTAATGCAATTGCGATAAACAACGACATTCCAATGTTCCCCCTGGGGGCTGTTACTAAAATGCAAATATTTTGATTAATATTAAAGTAAGAGTAAACAATATGGTTTTACTTATTTTTTTATTTAAGTAAATCAATCCCTGATAAAAAATTTAAAACCAACGGCCACGCTGCCGCGACGCCGCCGTCGAAATTTTCAGACCACGCCGCCGCCGTGAAATTGGCCATCGGCGCTCATATCTATTGTGTATAGCTAGAACTACGAGTGCGTTCAGAAACCACACAAGTCGATGACATGTGCTGTTTCTAAACGCAACAAAGAACTGTCAGTTATAACAATGGCATCTCATAGTGACAGTGATTCTGAGGCGACTAATGTTATTTCTAAAAAAAGAAAAGGAAAAAAAAAGTTATACAAGTGCGAAATAATAAAAAAAAGCTAGATTAACAGGTGCAGAATATACTAATTATAAAAATACAGTGGTTCCTGCTAGAGAGCAAGGAGAAAACTTCCGGTAAGTGATTAAAATTTCTAGGTTAGAAACTGAACTATGTTGTGAACGTTTTTTTTTCTTAGATGTAAACTTAAAAGTTATGAGCGATGTTCGGCTGGTGACCAAGGGGAAATTTTGGATAAATAAAGACATTTAACATCAAAAAACGAACAAGATGCGTATCCTCAAGCATTAATGGAATGCAGCATCCCAAAAGTTAAAAGACCAAGACATTCGGAAAAGCCCAAGCCCAAAAGTTACTCATTAAAATACTCTTTAACTTGTTCCTCTAGTCGGATAATGGATTGCAAAATGACCGATTCAATTTTCTTATACACAAAGTATCTCAATTCTCAAATACGATCGGAATTAATATTTCCGAGTTAGTTTATCTAATTGGTGATGGTGAATTTGTATAAATAAGTCTCTAGAGACAGCATTTTTAAAATGTCGTGTTTATTACTAATTATTGTTATTAATCTTGCCGATTCGATATTGTTAAACTACATTGTCGAATTTAAAAAATGAATTGTTTATAATATGTATCCCTTAACCACCTACATGCGGTCACAGTGACCGCAACGACTTTTATTCTTCAAATTTCTTTGTCGGTTTAATTCGTACGCATGCGTGCGTTTATGTACCTTTCCGTCACTTCAGCCAGTGTTACTTTAGCGTTCGTCAAGTGCACACGTGTTCGCGTTTACTGTAGGTAAGTATAAATTGATCACTAGCGGTCATCATGACCGCACGTAGGTGGTTACGTGATTTTTTCTAACCTATTAACTTTTATTGTTTTTAGTGTAAAATGTCTATAAGTGAAGATACTATCAGACAATGGTTAGAGGATTTTGAGGATGACATACAGAATGAAGACTGCAGCGATGTGGAGGAAGTTTCAGTTGAACATATGATCGAAGACACGTGTGAATCCGATTCCGAAATTGATATTGATGAGAAAGAGGGTAAACAATTTCAACTACCACCTGTTGATCAACATCGTCTTCGGATGACGATATCCCACTTGCAAATTATCGATCAAGATCAAGAACACGGAACTTTTTCAGTAAGAATCGGTATCGATGGTCTTCTGTTCCAATAGTTAGCCGCAAAAAAACCCATTTGTGTTGAATATTCACAAAAATTATGTATTACGTGTCGAGAAAAAATGTAAAAATTTAAGACATGCAATTTTGCAAAAAAATTTTTTTTTTATTTTGAAATACTGTTGGTTCCTATTTATAGGTTCATATATGATTATAAAATGAACTGATAAACTGTGTTTAATTTTTCATTTTTTTTTTGCTCATTAGAAAAACATTATGTTAATTTTGTTTAAAAAAAGTTTACTTCTAATTTCGTATTGTTTTTTTAGTTATGCAGAAGTATATTTGTTATTTTATTTGTATTTTAAATAAAGAACTACGTTACTTAAAATATATTTTTCAATATATATTTCCCAAATCTTGCATATAGAAAACCCAAAACACAAATTACTTCCTGGGGTCACCATGACCGCACGTAGGTGGTTATGCAACAAAAATAGGGTGTAGGTGGTTAAGGGGTATATATTTCTATATTTTTGAAATTTATATTTTTTGTATATTCCTGCAACATTACCATATATTTGGCGACCTATTCATTGGAAAATGATTGAACCAAATATGATATAAAAATTAAGGACTACCTACTAATACAGCATTCAGGTCTGTTCGAACCATTCCGAATACCAAATTATACTATAAATTACGTGAAGTGTGATCATCACAGAAATTGGGTTTTATGCACGATAATCGTTACTTAAATTGGGATCCAATTCAAAATGCAATAATAAAAAAAATAATAATAAAAATTATAAGACCTTCTTGATTGAGGATCTACATAGGATTTTAGGTATATGTGACGCTTTTTCTTTACAATCATTAATTTAAATAAAATACTCTTAAATACAGTAATCCAAATATTTCTCCTTAACCAGTCCGAATTACTGGTGTCGGCTACAGACAAGAATGCAGGCCTCTATTTAAACAACCGAAAATCTTAAATATTTATTCACAATTTATTTTGAATTGTTTCGTTTTTGTAAGAGAGAACAAAGAAAATCTCAGTAACACCATATTCATAGTCACGATACGAGAAATAAAAAGGATATTTATCTACCAAAACGTGAAAAAAGTCAACTGGTTATGCATAAAATTGTTCAATAAACTACCTTGCTCGGTTCGCAACCTGCAAATAAACAAATTTTAAAAAAAGTTAACAAAAACTATCTTACAATTAAGACCTTTATTTAGTTGAATTTTTTACCGCACATGTCAAGGTATGTTAAATAGTCGCATTTTTCTATACTATTATATTTTATGTACTTTCTATGTTTTTATGTACTTTGTAAATGACAAGTTATACAATGTGACCTTAAACGATAAAAAATTTGCATTTTATCAGATTTTAAAAACAATACTATTTTTGCGGATGCGTGCAGATGAAATCTCTCTTACTGTAAAAAATATCCTCAAATATGTGGCTACGCTTCTTCTTATTTAAAAGGAAGGAGAAGTAAAGAAATATTTCAGCAAGAATAGATTTGAGCCGTTTAGGTAGATTGCTGATATTTTTCAGAAAACAAAATTATGAAATCAAACAACTCATTGACGTACTGCGACTAGACCGTTTTCAATTATTTATAGCAGGTGCTAGTGAAATTGCCAAATATAATGAGCAAACTTTAGCGGTTAACTACGGAATCATAATAAAAAAATGCTGTGATTTAGCATACGAGTACATTGACCATTTGCACAAGAAAAATACCGATAAACAAAAAGAAGACTTGAAAACGATAAAATTACTTGTTGAATCGCAATGGGCGAACGAAATTTCGACACAAGCTTTGACAAATTTATGTGAGAAGGGATGAAATAAGAATGAATTACTTCCACTGACCAATGATTATTTAATCGATTCTGCAGAAAAAGCGTACGGTGACGTAATGACAGACGAAAATGGTAGTGGAAACTGTAGACTGTAATCTGATATTAAATTCTTCTAATAAGGAATCAAAATGTTTAGCAAAAGCAAACTGATGGGTAGCATTGCCATAGCAAAAATTGCCTATTACCATTTTTAAATTTGGGAAATGTGATAAATTAGTTATCTATCTCCATTCGTACAATTGTTATAATGGCGAAGATAAATAAGAATTTTTAAGTGTTTGTTATTCAAATATCTAAAATTTAGGCAGAAGCTGCTTCTGTAAGAAATGATAGCAAAGAATTATATAAGTTTACCAAATTATTATTTCACAAAACATTTATAATTGACAAACCAATCAAAAATGAAGCAGGGCAAATCTTGGTTACAGAAGAGGAACAAATGCAAGAATGGGAAAACCATTTTAACAAAATCTTAAACAATATAAATATTAGGAAACAATTCTCTATAGAAGATATTCCAAGGACGTTAGAATCTGCACAGATAAATATCGAAACTCCTACCGAAACAGAAATACGCAATGCCATAAAAGCAATTAAAAATGGCAAAGCTCCTGATGCAGACGGCATATAAGCAGAGATCTTAAAAGCTGATATAACAACTACCTCTAAATTAGAGGTAGTTGTTATATCAGCTTTTAATTCTTATTCGTAACGACATCTTAGAGCGATTCAACGCTACAAGCAAGATGTTGCAAGACCCGAAAATGATTCTTGAATCGGCAATGCGTGCATTAGAATTGTTGTGTCGTTTTGAGTCAACATAATACTCTACATTGTCGACACAACATTGTTTTGTTTTGGCAGTTTCTATTAGCTACGCTTTTGAAACAAACAAGTAATTCAAAATTATAATCTCGTTGTGATCAGACGTATTTTAGACTCGTCTTGATTAAATCAAATTTTATTGTGTTTTATTTATTTATTTATAATTTTATATAAAGATCTACTATATAATTAAATCAAATTACAAAGATCTTTATAATTGGTGACCCCTGACAAGTGAGCATTACTTATATTTTTTTCAAAATATTATATAATGGACAGAAGTTTGAACATAAATAATACATTCAAATGGAGAATTTTATTGGAAAAACGGATAAAAAGTGACATTTTTAAATATTTTTTCGCAAACGCTTCATTTATTTTTAAGTACAATAAATTTATTTACTTATTTTCCTAAGTTACTTTTTCAGATTATCATCCATGGTAACTTACTTTATTGATAATTTTTTCATTTTGACATTTATATTTTTTAATAATTTTACGCTTTTTGTGCTCTTTTAACATATATTTATTATATCTATTCACATTACATTTCACAACATTATATCAAACAATTCAAATCTATATTTGCACTAATTGCACCAACACTGCGAATTTTGATATTTGGTATTTATAATTATTCAGTATTTAACATTTTTTATTTTGTCTATCAAATATTTACTTTTTTGATTTAGACATGGGTTTGCTGCCTTATTTTCCTCCGTGCAACGGACTAGCGACATGCTACCGTCATTTTTTACGAAGTGAACAACTAGTTCTTATTCGTTATATTCTTTCAGGTTACTCCTGCTGAGGTCGATACACTCCTATATATGTTTGTACACTTCCAGGATATTACCTGTTCTCCCTGTGTTTGATCATCTGCATCGAATTGATACTTTTTGTCTTTTCAGCAGAATTATGTTCAACAATTTTTTTTTTACGCAAGCTCAAAGCAGAATGATGTTCAGCTGATTTAATTATTATTTACCATTATTTTTCATCAATTCGTAGACTTATTTTACTTCAATTATTTACGTCTTCACGAACTTCATTAGTAGACTCCTGCTTTCGTCACGCCTTCTACAACGTGCCTAGCTGTTCTCAGATGAAGATCACCATGATATATTAATTTTTTTATCATAACCAACACTAGTATGTAATTACTAATGCGTAATAAACTATATATCTATTCTTTGGTTCCTTCCTGTGGGTTTTGCAGTTAGTTTTGAAAACTGGCCACTTTCATTTGTAATTTTCCCATGCGAAGGGGGGTGTTATGTTGTGTCGTTTTGAGTCAACATAATACTCTACATTGTCGACACAACATTGTTTTGTTTTGGCAGTTTCTATTAGCTACGCTTTTGAAACAAACAAGTAATTCAAAATTATAATCTCGTTGTGATCAGACGTATTTTAGACTCGTCTTGATTAAATCAAATTTTATTGTGTTTTATTTATTTATTTATAATTTTATATAAAGATCTACTATATAATTAAATCAAATTACAAAGATCTTTATAGAATCATTGAAATCATTCGTGGAATCCAAAAGAAACGATTTTGATAAATACGAGAAAGCTGCCAAAAAAATATCTCAGACTGACGAATACGTACAATCACGCACCAGGACCAGAACGAGAAACGTGAGGTTGAATCCGCTCGATTACGGGAAAGCACAAGACGCAAATCTGTCACCGAAGGAGAAATACAAAGTATCCGCCTTTATCCCAGTGGTCGACCAGCTATGTGTTTCTCTTACCGAAAGATTGCATGCCTATGAAGCTGTATGTTCGAAATTTGGATTTCTTAATCACATCGAGAAGATGGGTGCTGAAAATTTGCACGCTGCAGCAGAGGCATTGGTGAAAGTTTTATCAGGGTGATTTAGAACCTAGTCTTGGTAATGAGTTGGTTCAATTTGTGTCTTTGATCGACTCATACAAAAAAGACCATGGAAAAGATCAATCTTCGGAACTATTTTACTACCAAATTCTCGAAGATCAAAATTTCAGAGCTACATTCCCAAACCTTGAAATTGCATTGATAATGTATTTGATTTTGATGGTATCAAATCCGACATTGCCTCTAAATTACTCTACCCAATTATAAAAGAGATCTGGGAAACTGAAAGGTTACCGTAAGAATGGAAAGTAGGCCAAATAGTTAAAATCCCAAAAAAGAGGATAGAAGTCAGTGTAATAATTGGCGTGGAATTACATTAATACCGGTAGCCAGTAAAATTTTCTCACTTATAATATTACACCGAATACAGTGTTATCTGCAAGAACAGACACGTAACGAGCAAGCAGGTTTTCAAAGGAGAAGATCGTGTGTTGACCAAATAAATACGTTACTGATTATAATAGAGTAAACAATTGAATGGAAATCGTCATTATACATAACTTTCGTGGATTTCGAAAAGGCATTTGATAGCATTGACAGAAATTTCATTTGGGCAACTTTACGTAAGAATAGAATACCAAACAAGATTATCAGCCTAATACAGAAGATCTACGAGAATATACATTTCAGATAATCATCAGATAATTTCACTGAGAGTCTACATGGAATAATTACTATAATAACTTTAAATTGAATTCTAACTAGATCCATAAGATTTTTTATTATTTATTATTCAATGAAAAAGGTTAATTGTTAATTATTTTTTTAGCCTTGTAACTTCGGTATAAAACTACTCAAAAAATTTAACATAAATACAAGTTTATTAAAATTTTTTCAAATTTTACATGACGATAATATATCCGAAGCTAGTTAATCAATCATAATAATTGTAACGTTTTGTAAAAATTATCATAACAAAGCAGTAAGATTATAATTTAGATTAGTTCATTAAATAATTTACGTGTTAATATAATAGTGTGTCACCTACAATATTTTTCGAACAAACTGACTAATTAATTAAATCTAGTTTACAAAAATTTAACGATTATATGATGAGTCATCCTGGAAAACCAATTGGGATCGCTGATGTAGCTAACCTTTCTGCAGAACTGCATCTACAAAGCTTCACACCAAAAAATATTACCAGTAGCTTCCGCAGTACAGGATCGTATGGCAAATTACTTTATTAGTTTTTGCCAAAAAGTGAACCCTAATTACGTTCTACCCAGCAGGAAATCTTTAACCGAGAGAATTCTTCCTGAGAAATATCATGCTGCACACTCTGCAGTTGTAAATATGTTACATTCAGTTGAATATGTAGTTGCCACTACGGATATATGGAATTCAGATAGTAACAAAGCTTATCTTACTGTTACAATACACTTCATTTATAACTCAAAACTTATTTCACAAACTATCAGTACCACAGAAGTTATGGAGGAGCATTTTTCTATTATTTTATCAAATGTGCTCAAGTCTACGTTTGTTGACTGGCAAATTACAGACAAAATCGAGACAATAGTCTCTGATAATGCTTAGAACATAAAGAAAGCTGTCTCAGAATATTTAAATAAGATGTGTGACTCATAGTCAACAAACATTCAAACAATCTGCAAATTTCCACTATGGACTAACCATAAAAGAAACTCTCCGCCTTTCAAACCAATATGCAAAAGCAATCTCAGAACAGCCCAATAGCAAAACAAAACTGCCACATAAATGGATTAAGTCGGAGGCTGCTGGAGAGAACTGGTTGCGTGGATTTCGAAAACGCCATTCAAGCCTAAGCCTACGTAAAACAAAGGCCACAAGCCTTGCAAGGGCTACAAGTTTCAATCGTGTAACTGTGCAGAAATTTTTTGAAGAAGAATATAAAAAGACATACATAAGTAGTAGGTACACTTAGAATTTTGGAAGTGGTTGTAACTACTGCGCTCAAAAAATAATTCTTGCGGTATGATTGATGGTGATAAAAGAAGTCGTCATTCAAACAGACTGAATAAAATACTCGAAATAGTTTTCCAGCTATTGAATCCCACTACACAAGATAAAATACCAATAAAAACATTTGGAAAAGGATTTAAGTGTAAATAAAGTGCATCGGTTGTATTTGGAGTGGACTAAAGAAAGAAATATTACAAACGATAACGTTGCGTCTATCAGGCAGCAGGGATATTTTAACTTCCGAATATAATATTTCTTTTTTCGTCCCTAAAAAAGATTGTTGCGAATTTTGTCTGAGATATGATTTAGCAGACGGCTCTAAAAAAAGTGAATTAGAAGATCAGTATGAAGTAGGTATACAAAAGGAATAAAATACAAGTTATAAATTTCAAAACAGCAGATAAAGAACTGGCAAAAGAAGACCCCACAATTTGCGTATGTTCGTTTGAGAGAGAGAGAGAGTTAGGCAAGTAGCAGCAGATTTGGGAATTTCTAGATCAGCTTTACAAAGACATGTGAAAAATGCTAAAAAATGAATCCAGATGGTTTTATAAATAAATATGCTTTATACACAGGTATGCTAGATGAAATTGGCGGAAAAGGGCACGCTGAAAAAGTTGTACTACATTTGATGCAAAACAAATTGAATTCAGGTCACCATTTATTTATGGATAATTTATACAATACCGTAAAACGGGGCTACTTTGACTTCCCGGGTTACTTTGACATGTTACGGGGCTACTTTGACATAGCCTGTTTCAACACGCTGTTGACGTTTTTAGGTTATGTTTACTTTTGACAGTTGTGTAATAGTTGTTACTGAGTTGTTACTGAGTTGTGTAACCATGGTTAGAGTGTATAAAAGAAAGCTAGGGGCCCGTAATTATAAGAATTATACAGAGGAAACTTTACAAAACGCGTTACGTGACATAAGGTCCGGCAAATTATCTCAAAAAGCGGCTTCAGAAAAGTACAAAATTAATAGAACCACCTTGTTGCACAAAATTCACAAAAAGTACGAAGGAAAACCAGGCCATCCAACAGTTTTAACCGAAGAGGAAGAAAAACTTCTTTCAGACACGTTGGGAACTGTCAGCGATTGGGGTTTTCCAATGACGAAAGCAGATGTACGGAGTGTGGTGGAAAAGTTCGTTAACAAGCAAGGAAGGGTTATACCACAATGGAAGGACGGTAAACCAGGCTTGGATTTTGTAGAAGCATTTTCTGACAGAAACGGCTTGTCCACTCGCATCGCAACGAACATTAAGAGACAAAGAGCAGAAGTTGGTGCTCTTCAAATAAAAGAATATTTTGACAATCTGCGCGACGTGATCAATGATATATCGGCAAGTGGTGTTTATAATTATGATGAGACAAATATAACAGACGACCCGGGTTCTAAAAAAGTTCTTGTACCAAGAGGTCGTAAACGAATTGAAAGAGTCCAAGAACACACGAGAACATCAATAAGCGTGATGTTTTGTGGCAATGCAGAAGGTGAGTTGTTACCACCAATGGTCGTGTATAAGTCCAAAAATCTGTATGAAAACTGGACACAAGGTGGGCCTAATGGAACTATTTACAGCCACAGTGATTCCGGCTGGTTTGATATGATTATTTTTGAAATGTGGTTTTTTAAGGTTCTTATCCCACATATCAACAAGAACAGAGAAGAAAATAAAAACATTGTGGTCATTGGTGATAACTTAGCATCACATTTTTCTCCTGATGTTATAAAATATGCTGTTGGCAACAACATTTATTTCACCGCTTTACCACCTAACTCAACACACATCCTGCAGCCTCTGGACGTTGCAGTGTTTGGTCCCCTTAAAAAACAGTGGCGAAGCATTTTAGACAAATGGAGACAAGAATCCAGACGAAAAGGAAGCATTCCGAAAGAACAATTCCCCCGTTTATTGCAAAGATTATGGATAGCGATTGGTCCAAAGATAAAAGCAAATTTGCAAAGTGGTTTCCGTTCAACAGGGCATCATCCATTTGATCCAGAAGTCGTGCTTAATAAACTTCCATCTGACCTGAGTGCTTCTGGCAGATTCCTAGATAGCAGCTTGTTGGAATTTTTAAAGGAATCAAGAGGCTACAGCCAAGCTCAAGATCGGCAACGAAGAGGTAAAAAAATTGCTGCCAGACCAGGATCGCAAATAACATTAAATGACATCCGTAAAAAAACTCAAGCTTCACCTGAGTCTTCTGAAGCCGCAGTGGTGACATCGAAGGGAAAAAACAAAGCGGTGATTCCTCAAGATCCTGAATCAAGTGATTTTTCTGAAGCTGAAGACCTCCAATTCAAATCGATTGCTTCTTGCTCTAAAACAACAAAAACTAAGCAAAAGACTGTTAAAGAAGACAACTTGTGTTCCATTTGTAAGTGTGACTATCGCTATTACAAATATAAATACGATTGGATTTGTTGCGTTGTCTGTAAGAAGTGGGTTTGTGGTGTGTGCAACGATGGATCAACCAATCCTTCATATGAATGTAGCAGATGTGAAGATGATGACTGATGAATAAAATGTGTTTAACTTTATTTTCAAGTTAGATGTCAAACTTGTGTTTATTTTCTTTTTATGTTATAGTTATAGTCATAGAAAAACAAAGAATGACAGTTATTTAATTTTTATGAAAAAATACATTTTATGTTGTGTTAATGCGCTTAATAAAGTTTATTTACAGCATACTGTTGTCGTATATATTATTTTTTTAGTTCTAGGGTGTCAAAGTAGCCCCCTGGCTAGCATAACTTTGATTTTCAACGTAATTAAAGGGACTGTCAAAGTAACCCCGAAGTCGGGGTTTCTTTGACACCAAATTGTCTATTTGTTTTTTGAAAAACTATGGTCACGAGGCAAAATTTTAAGTTTGTTTCTTAAAGCAGAAGGACCAATTGTTCTGATAGAAAAATTTTCAAAACAATAGTGCAACAAATAAAAAAGTTACACAAAGAAAACCTCCGAAACCATGTCAAAGTAACCCCGTTTTGGTTTATCCAGAAAACGTTTAAACAATAAAACTTACTGTACTGGTACCCTCAAGGCTGATCAGAAAAATACTCCCGCCGAAGTAAAAAATGCAAAATTAAAGAAAGGCGAGACAGTCGCATATTACTTCTCTGGTGTGATGATAGGCAAATGGAAAGATAAGAGAGATGTTGCATACATTTCCACTGCGTATGAAAATACGATGGTCGGGACCCAAAACAGAAGACAACAAGAAAAATTTAAACCATTGCCTATAGTGAATTATAACCAACATATGTCGGGAGTTGATCGTCAAGATCAAATGATCTCATACTATCTGTCGGAAAAGAAACCGTCCGCTGGCCAAAGAGAATATTTTTTCATACTATGGAAATGCTTCTCTATTTATTTGTATTCTGGAAGCAAAATGACATTATACGATTATAATAAAGAGGTTGCTTCCACCGTTGGATACCCCAAGAAAAAGAAGAGCAGAACCAGAACACGTAGTACAAAAGCGGGAGCTAACTCCAGGGAAAATACGGGTTCAGCGAAAGAGGTGCAAACCGTGCTCAGAGAAAGGAAAACGTGTGGACACTAGTTATGAATGTTCAGCCTGCCCAAATACTCTAGGATATTGTCTGGATTGTTGTGTTATTACTCACACATGAATTTTGTTATTAAGTTACTTTTATTTTAATAAATAAAAGACACAAAACTGGCTATAGCTGTCCAACTTTATTTTTAATACTACGTTTCGGTCTCTTATAACAGACCGAAACGTAGTATTAAAAATAAAGTTGGACAGCTATAGCCAGTTTTGTGGGTTTTATTTATTAAAGTAATCTTTTTCGCTGTCGGTAGAAGCTAATAAGTGTGTACTTTTATTTTAGTTTCTAAAGATAGTTGTTACTTAATTTTCCAATTTTATTTTCTTGTATATTTTGTTTACACATAATATAATTATTAAGTACAAATTACAAAACGTATAACAAAGAAGCGGGTCCATGTGCTGCGAGCTAATGCTTTTTATCAACTTGCAAGGCAGAATGAACCGAATACACGTAGCATATGCTCCAATATACAGCAAGTGCAACCGCTTCCCAAAACCCCAGTTCAAGACGCCTTCTACATGCGCCAAATCAGTTATTGCACACTCTGTTGTGTCGCGACGAATGGCAAAATCCCAACATTTTATACCTGGTGTGAAAACAAAGCAGGCCGATGTTCACTGAAGTTTCGTCAGGGTTACTGCATTACTTAGCACCGAAGGCATCAGCACACTACGTCTATTCTGCGACGGGTGTGCAGGACAAAACAAAAACTCACATGTTATACACACACTGCTGTATAGGTTTCAAAATTAGCCAAATATCAAAACAATTTTGATCATATTTCCTGTACGAGGACATAGTTTTCTTCCTGCTGATCGGGTATTCGGCAAAGTGGAAAAGAAACTGGGAAAGTTATCTGTTGTAAAAACACCAGAAAATTATCATTCCATGTACGAAACCGTAGGTCAGCTGAAAAGTTTTGGAGTTGATTGGCCGCTTCTCAATGTCAAAACACTGAAAAATGTCTATAAAAAGTTGAAGGCATTAGCCGAAAGAAACGTATACTTCTGCAAAAAATTATAAGAAAAAGATCGTTACTGTAAAGTGTTTCCGAAGGTGAAATGGGCCAAAATTTACTGAAAAGTGGTAAAACCACGTCTCATTACATTGTTGAGAAATTACCACTAAATAAAAAAATTGCTGCCGAAAAATTACGTACCACCGCCTCCAAGGGGACCGTTGGCCGACATGTTGTTTGTGGTGGACGAGCGCGATATGGTAGAGGCCGGAACGTCGAGAGTGCATAGAAAGAAGTCAGCGTTGGATTCCGCTACAGTCGTTAAATTGGAAAATATCATCGTGGACGAAGTGGCTCCAAATTGAATTTTCGATCATAGACAAGAGAGAGCGTCAATTGACGAACGCACAGACGCTGCAACTGCGGGAGTCGACGACGTTAACAGCGCGTACCCGTTCTCATTTCGTCCGATTCGGACACGACCGTAGAAGAAATGACTCCACCTCCGATGAGAAAAGACAAGAGGATAGCGCCAGTTCTTTCTAATCGATATCAAGATTATTACGATGATAGCAGCGACAGTCAATCGGGTCATGTACCGCCGCCTCCGAGAGGGCCGCTGGCCGACGTGCTATTTGTCGATGACGAGCGCGACATGACGGAAACCGGACCGTCGAGAGTACGCAGAAAGAGGCCACCCTGATGGCGGCTTCGCCGGATTGACCTATTGCCATCGTTAAGGCGGAAAATTTCGAGGATGAGGAGATCTTAGCTATGATTTTCGCCGACGATCGTATCTTCATTGAAGACGACGAGGCAGCTATATCGCTCACGTACAATACGGACGACGCTGAGATACCGCCAAGTTTCGGCTTCTTCGAAGGTGTCGGTCTCGAAGCGACGCCGCCCGACAATATCCCGCAGCCAGGCGATGAGCCGGCGGAACCTAGACGACTATAGGTACCGGCGAATCGACTGAGATAGGGACGGAAAAATTGCTTTGGAGGATCGACTTCGGCGACTGTACGACGGCAATGACGAGACCGACAGACACTTCAAGGAGAACATCCGTCAGTACAACGCGACTATGGCGATGGCGTCGTTCCAGACGACTGTGCTCAGATTTGCAGGCGCAGGTGCATATACACGGACAAGTGCACCACCGAAATGGAGCGTTATTTTCGGCACAAGGTCGAAGTCGGTCTCTCAACCAGTTTTACATATTGGACGCCGGCGATGCTATTGACGAAAGACTGCGTGCGGACAGGCGTAACGTTATGCGTCGCGATGTCTTGGAAACGCTCGAAAACATTCTACGCGGGACAACCGGTTCATAACGGACGGATATCTGATGATGAAAGACGTACTCGAGCGAGAACGGGCCGAGAATGGCGACGTCGAATTGGACGAGAAAATCGACGCCAAAACTATTTGGATGCGATGGCGGTCGTCGCGAGATACGGACGGCCGGATTATTTCATCACCATCATCTGCAACAAATCGTGGCCGGAGATCAAAGACAATCTGTCTGCCGGACAGAAGGTGAAAAATCGACCGGATTTGGTTGCGCGGGTGTTCCGTTTAAAAGCGAAGGCCGTCATCGACGACATCGTCAAAGGAAGTGTTTTTGGCAAGGTCAAGTCTTACGTGTACGCAGTGGAATTCTAAAAGCGCGGATAGCCGCACGTGCATCTCATCGTCACCATGGACGACGGCGACAAGTTGAGAAATGCCGAAACGGTCAAATAGAACTCGACTCGGACGGAGCCGGTAGATTGAAGGAGACAGATCTCATCGTTTGGGACGAGGCACCGATGGCGTCGAAATGGCCATAGACTATGTCGACAACTTTTTTCGAGCAGCGACCGGAATCGAAGCGCCTTTCGGCGGTAAAGTCGTCGTGCTAGGCGGGGACTTTCGACAAGTGTTGCCCGTCATGACAGGCGGCGACAGGCTCGAGATGAGACAAGTTAGATTTTCGGAATTGTGGCCGCAATTCATACGCATGTCACTGGTGGCCAATATGAGAGCGCTGGCCAACGCACAGAACTATGTCGACTGATTGATGCGTTTAGGCGATACGCATGTCACTGGTGGCCAATATGAGAGCGCTGGCCAACGCACAGAACTATGTCGACTGATTGATGCGTTTAGGCGACGGAACGCTGGAGATTGACGGGTGCATGCCGGAAACGGTGCAACGAGCTGAAGATTTAGTAGAAGACGAATGCAGATACGTCGAGATTCCGACTCGGTGTTGCGTCGAGGAAATCGAAGAGCTCATATGTAACGTGTACGGAGACGGCGTCGCGCATTTGATCGACAACAGATGCTTGCTGACGCCGACCAACGAAAACACTGTCGCCATCAACGACTACATTTTGGAGACTCTGCTGATCAACGAGCCGGTCAAGACGTACCACAGCGTTGATAAAGCCCTTACCGACAGTGACGAAGATCATCTGGTTCCAATCGATTGCATAAACGCGATGACGCCAGCCGGGATTCCACCCCACGAATTGAAGCTGAAGGTAGGAGCGACCGTAATGCTGTTGAGAAATATCGATTTGGGGATCGGTATGTGTAACGGAGCGCGATGCACTGTATTGGCGTTGGCGTCTGTTGACGGGTAAGCACGCCTGTCGCAATGTCCTGCTGCCGAGGATCAAGGTGACCACGGAGGACCATAGATTTGCCGTCAAGATCGAACGCTTTCAGTTCCGAAATCATTTTAAAAATGTTGTCCGATGGATACCTTTTCAAGTTTTAAAGAATGTTAGCAAGTTAACGTGCTTAATAAACATAAATGGAAATGTACGCTTGGTTCATAACAATCAATTAAGGAAACCAGAATTGCATGATAAAATATATATAGCCGATGTTACTACACCAGGTATTATCGAACATGAAAATGTCGACCCCAGACGGCGTTCCCTGTCTTCGCCTGAAGTAACTTTCCGACGTTCAGAACGAGAGAAGCGTCCACCGAAAAGGTTTTCATTTTCTGAATTTTGTGATGACATTGTTTTAAATTGTAAACTGTTTTATAATAATTGTAAATGTCATTGTCAAAGTTATTTTATATAATCTAAATTTTTTCTTGTATTTTAAATTTTAAAGATAGTCACTTGATAATAAAAACTGATACGAGTAAAATCCATTTATTAACAAAGAAGAACATAACAAATTTAAATAATTATGTTTTTGCTAAAAGGGGGCAAAATTGTAATATTTGTATTTTGTACAGCTCTACATAAATTGTATGAAATAAATTATACAATCGTTTAGTGCTTAAGTAACTGAAATGAAACTATTTCTCTGTGAATTGAAAATAATTTGTCACTTCTGTTTTGTACTGCATTTAATAAAGAATAATTATTTTATAGATGTGATAGTTCAGCCTAGTGAATTTTAGAAAGAATTTGGTTCGGAAAAGGCTGTAGAAATAATATTCAGGGATGTTCAAATTTGTTTAATAGCCGACGTTTCGAAAAAATTTTCTTCTTCAGGGTTTTAACTAGAAATTACATATTATTTAGATTTTTCGTTACAATATTGTAAATCTGTTAGATTAAGTAATTACTTACACCAATGTTTGAACTAGAATATGAGTACCTATTGTTACTAGTAGACATCTTGTTATGCAATCCAGCCTAGTACGTTCTCGCGTTCTCTAGAACATTCCGGCAGGTACTCGTTGTCTAGAATTTTCGATACCATTCTATTGGAGGCAGTGGCGTAACATCTTGGGGTTTGCTACAATTATATTAAAACAATTTAGTCTATGAATACATAACAATAATCATTCGTAAAATCAATTGCATTGGATTATTATCACCTAGTCAAAATATAACACCGATTACCTAAAAGAGTCGAGGGAAAAAGAAACAAATCCGAGAAAAAAAATCAATATCACCCCTGGGAAAAGTGTGCCAAGGCAAATGAGGAAATCGATGATCAGCTGCGGGACAGTCAGGAGAAAATGAAGAAGACAAGCAAGAAAAGGAGAAGACAGAGTAAGAAAAATCCAAATTATGAGCAACCGAGCGAAGACGACAGTGAGATGGAGCCTGAGCAATTGGCACTATCAAAACACAAAAGGAAGAGGAGACTAGAAGCAGATGATGAAACGTCTGAAGATAGTTTAGCTGCTCCTCTTATTGACACCGATGGCGACATAGACCCCCATCCTTTCTTCGGTGGATGATGTGCCTCAGGAGGAACTCGAACATTTATTAATGACATTACATCAGCTTTCAAACATGTCATGCTGACGATATTAAGATATTTGGCACTATTTCATCTGACGATGATTGTTTACTGTTACAGGATGACTTGAATAGATTGTACTTGAGTGCTAAAAACAAACTGGATTTCAATATGATACATTTTACACCATACAAAACCAATTAAAAAAAAACAATTACACTGTAAGCTTCCGTACAAACAACAAAATCAAAAACGTCCTCAACCCAAAAAAATTCTCAAAAATGCCTCACGTAATTTATGGACGCCCCCTATCAGGTAAATACCTACCTATTTATTGGAATATTATGGCTGCGGTAAGTGTTACAAGAGGTGTTAGTAGTAGTTTTGTTTTTTATTTTTGTAGTTTTTCCATGTCGAAAGAAGGCAGCACGAAAAGAAAGAAAACAGGTAGAATGTATGAAGTCATGAAAAAAATGCGTCTGAAATCTCACGAGTTCGGCGAATTTTGTAATTGTGCTAGGTTAAAATGCACACAGGTTATCAGTGAAACTCAAAGACAACCTATTTAATTTAGACCACATTAACTCAATGACGACTAACAACGAACAAAATTCTTAAAGCTCATTAATTACCCTGAATCCAGTACAGCAACGTAGATCACGTAAGGACGAAGAAGAAGCAAAATTTCATGAAGCAAGTTATTTCTACAGTGTGATATGTCATGGAACAGTTCACGACAATGGATAATTTTCATTATCTAAGGTTACCTACGCTGGTTTATATTCATACTCTATGATATTAGTCGACGGTTGCGCGCACGTTTTAATTCCGGTGCGACGTTGTTCGTTTATCACTGTCGAGTGCCTTTTGAGACATGCACTGTGGCTACTCGGAACAGTTGCTTGAAACCCAGCTGGCAGGCGGCACTTGTTCGAGACGGAATCACATATCTCTGGACAATCCGCGGTTTTATTGATAATTATTGTTCATCGGAGTCCCGCAGGATAGTAATTATCTTCAAACAAAATGCAGATAAGTAGACAATTGTATAATATTAATTAGGAATAGAAATAAGTGATGAAGTGAATGTTTGCGTGTAACTTGGATGCATGAAAATTGCAACATGGCCGTATGCCATTTCTAGAATATAAAATTCATAAAATAAAATAAATAATTACTGCTGTCATCAGCAGTATTTTCGATAATTCATTTACCTAAAAATAAGATTCACTATACGAAATTTAATATTTTTATATAACATATTAAAAGGGTGTGTAATTTAAGAATCCACCAACCACGTGTATGATAATTGTGGAATAAGATCTGAACACATTTTACTAATCATGTACAAACAATTAATGGCATAGTCGCACTTTAACAGAATCGGCTTTATCATAAAATTATCAAATATATTTTGATTTGCACAAGCGAGTTTTATAAACGAAATAACATTGCCTTAACAAACCAAAGCATTGTGGAATGAATTATCACCAATTTGATATATCATCAATCTTTACAAATCGGTGTAAGCTGTTAATAAATTAACTGAAAATAAGATTGTACTGTTCTATAGATCTATATTTTTAACTTGTAAAGATCATCTGTCTATCTACTTATGTCACAGATAGGTCAACCTCACCTGTGTTTAACTTATGTAATTTATCATTATAATCAACTAATTTTACTCTCAATTTAGATCTAGTGTATGTTGTAAAGAGATAGTACGGTGAAACTAGATGTATTCACTTCTAACCTTTACGGGCCCGCGCCCGGGGTAACTTTTCCCCACTTAACCCCCCCCCCCTAACGCCGGCCCTGTCTGCAGACTGTGAGGAAATTAGCTATGCATCCTCAACAGAAACGGAAGTATTTAGCAGCGAAGATGAGAGTCACACTGTACTTGAGGATATTCAAACGACGCCTCCACCTGTTCCCCACAGAATTATGAGTCCTCTATCTAGCATTTCCCTCAGACCTCGAGTCTTCATTGGATGACGAATTTGTGCACTTTCACGCGTATTGCACTGAAAAAATGATAGAACGCAATTCACCTTCCGATCTTTTGAAACTTGTGCGTACGAACGAGTTTTACACTGAGTTTCCGAACGTGGAAATAGCATATCGAATATTTATCACATTAGTTGTAACAAACTTTAGCGTAGAACGTTCGTTTTCATGTTTGAAAAGAGTTAAAAATTACTTACGTTCTACAATGAGTGAGAATAGACTAAATAGCTTAGCTATTCTATGCATCGGATCAGATGTACTTTTGTCGAGCGTCTATAATTCACATTTCAGTTCAATTCAGATGTACTTCAACGCTTAGATTGTGAAGATTTAATTGACCAATTTGCAAATCAAAAAGTCAGACGCGTTTGCCTCTGAAAATATGAACATTATATTGCAATTAATGAGTAATCATAATCCTTAGTACAAAAAAATGGTTTTTTATGTAATTAACCTATTTATAATAAATTTTCTGCTATAAATGAGTCATTTTATTTATTTAAAAATTGTACATCGAAACTGTATACATTTTATGCAAAATTTCAATAATAGGGTGGCATTTTTTACAGTGCCCAGGGGCAGCGCTAAGGTTAAATCCGGCCCTGGCCGTGGTTCAGTACACTGAGACTAAAATTATGAAGGAAGCTGCAGATGTAGAAAGTGGAGTTTCAACGTCCTTTTCTACTCCCCACAAGTCAAGACCTCACACATGACGAAAAATACAATGCCGCCAAGGGAAATGAAAAGTGTGCGGTCAATAATTCAAGATTGGTGAGAGTGACGATCTCAGTACTCCTCATTCATACTTGCCACATCAAGGCATCCTAAAACAATCAAACAACAGTTAAACTTCGAGTTGTTTTTGATGGCTCAGCGCCAACATCCACGGGAAAATCGCTATATGATATGTTAATAGTAGGGCCAACGATCCAACAGGATCCTGTCGTTTTAGAAAACACAGACTCGGTTTCACTGCGGACATAGTTAAGATGTACCGCCAGATCAAAGTCAAAGCTTTCAAGGCGGGCGGGATGTCAGAGATTTAAATCGCGTGCCAACACCGCGCGAGTTACACATGTATATCTGCTGTGAAGACGAAATGCAACACCCACGTTATTTCACATTATCTTATTTGTCGACTTGAATACGTTTTCTTTTCAGCTTAGAATAATAAGATAATTCATTCATTATTCTCTAGACATTGAGTTAATCAACAACCAATGCAAATGGTTGTATCTATTGTACAAACTCATTTTAACTACATTATTACTTCCCACCTCTACTATGGTAGGGAAGTAATGGATTTAGTCCGAAAAAATATTTCGAGATTTTAACAGATTTTCACGTTTTGAGACCCTAGCAATCGTTTAAGATCATTTTCTGACTGATGTCTGTATGTGTGTGTGTATGTGGTCAATTTTTCGCCTTCGATATCTTAAGAACGGAACAACATACGGGCATGCCTATTGTTCTATTGTGTTTATCAGCCTTTAACTTAGATCTGATTAGATTTTGAGTCAAATCGGTTCAGTGGATCCTGAGATATTCAAAAAAACGTCCTCAATGTCATGTATTAACATAGGTAAAAAAAAATATAAGTGAATTCTAGATGTTATAATATGAAAAAAATGTAAATATTTTTTTCTCTAAAATGTAGTTTTCGAGAAAAAAAATATTTTACTAAAAAAAATAAAAATTGTACGTAAATCAAGGTAACCATGATTTTTGCTATATTAAGTTAGCAATAAAAATTAAATTGTGTTTTAAAGACCACCAACAGCTAAGGTTATTTGGGCCTAGTCAAAGAATAAAAAAAAAGTGTTTATTTTTTGCAAATATTTACTAGGTGGGAAGTATAGGACTGGTCATCAGTCGAATTTTTTTTTTATCGATTCTGTTGTTTTTACAACACCAATTCAATTATAACATTGTAAACCTTTTTTTCTAATAATAAAATAAATTTTTTAAAAAGTTAAGTGTGTGACACCAAATCGTAACTCGCGCTGATCAGGTTGCACACGATGCCGACGCTAGCTAGTCTCGAACACCACAGTACAGCATTCGTGATTGCAAGTTGTAGTTATAACTATGTCGTCGCCGATTGTAAAAACACATTCATAACAGACTATCGTTTCTCAAATAATAAATATATATTACTTTATGCATGAGAAAAAAGTGCTTAGTTTGGAAAATTTGAAAAAATAATTAGTAAATAAATTAATAAAAGTAAAATTAAGTTGATATTTACAAGTTATGCTAATGCATATTTACCTAATAAAACTCATAATATAACGTTCTTTCATTTTCTAAATTTAAATTTATTAATATTTGCTCAAATATTTTTTAATATAATTTATTTGTTATATTGATTATGAATTTTCAATTTTTTGCTTGAAGATGGCTTGTTTTTAATTGGTTTACAATGATATATCTTTACTATTACGTAGACAGAAATTATCAACTTTTTTTTAAATGAAAAAACCTGTACCTAATCGAAATGCAAACACATCAAAAAGTTATACTTTGAAATTGGATATAAATTATGATTTTTTCCCCCCAATTTTCGATATCATTTTTTTTTACAAAATCGCCTAGTATAAAACTTGTATGTATGTATGCATGTATGTATGTGTGTTGTTTGAAAAATAGATTTTCAATCATTGATACGCGTTAATTTATAGTCGTGATAATTTTTTTTCTTCTGTTTATTATCAGGATTTCGCATGGCGGATGAATGGAAACATTCAGATGCGGTGAGGTGTTTTATATGTAAGCTGACGCTGCACGATTGGGGGCCCAAAGATCAACCCATGCTCGAGCACGTGCGATATAATCGCGAATGCGAGTATAGGGGAATCTGGTATATAATGGGACACGGTACATAATGGGACTTGGACCATATCTGCCATCTATAAGATGCTAGCGTAATGACAATTTAAAGTTATGACGACTTGCTTGATTGAAAGTGTCAAATCTATATTTTGGTTGGATCCACAATAGAATTTTTGTGTTTCAGAAATATCAGAACAGGTATGTGACGTTTTATTTTATTTCACTGATTGTGTATTTTTTTAATAAAATCTTTAAGAATTGGAATATTTCATTGAAACTGGACTTTATAACCCAACTTCACATTGTTTTTTTAGTCGATCATAGAACCACTGAATATGATCTCTGTAAATTATTATTTTATGCTAAATAATAATGTACCGTAAGTACAGTCTATATTGGGACATCATTCACTGGTACATTTAGGGACTGTCCCGCTATGAACCGTATTATGTTAAAATTAATTTGTTTGAAATATTTTATTATTTTTTAAACGATGCCACGTACATCAAGAAAAGATATTCAGAAATTAAATAAATGCAAAGCAGTAAAACACGCTGAAAATGAAAAAAATATTAATATTGCTGTGAAAGCGGTAATGTTGAATGAACTGTCTCTACGTGCAGCAGCAACTAGGTATGCTCTCAGTAAATCTGCTTTTCATCGTAAATTACAAAAATTTTGATGAAAATGAAAAGGATAAATTTGACTTTGGTCGTAAACATGGCTTTCAATGTGTATTATTTTGGTAAAATAGAAAAAATTGAATTGGGTGAAAATCATGTGACATTTTTGTAGTGTTGCCGTCTAGATCTAGACTTTCTAGACTTTTGTCTTGTCTTGTCTAGATTTTCAAGACAAGACTTGCAAAAGTCTTGTCTAGAAATTTTCAAGACAACTTGCTTTATCTAGTTCAAGCCTCTTGCCAAAACTTTAACGTTAAACAGTACCACATTATACGCGGGTACCGCTAGTAGCAAATATTTTTGCATATTTGAGATTTCTAAAACGATACTTAAAAAAGACACTCCATGTGTTGGAGAGAGATGTTTTCACTTTCAAATGCCGTGCGTTATAATGAGACCGGCAATTCCTGCCAACGTGACGTCAGCCTAGTAGCCGGCTAGTCAGTCGCCAAGCGCGATAGACTATGCAGAATTGAATGCGTACGAGCGAGATAAGACTACCGCCGCACTTTTGATGTCGTCTGACTAGGTAGGCCAAAGGGTGCTGTGATGACACGAGACAGGACGGGAGATGCCGGCCTGTTGAATACAGCTGCTGGACGAGCGATTTTTTTGGGATTTCAACAAAAAAAGTTGAAATTGGCGTGTTAATTTTGGCGAACGGTGAATAATTACCTGGTACTATTCCAGAAGTTGTAGTGAAATTTTCTTGGACTGTAACGAGACAGATAAGGAATGCCACAGATTTTTTTTATGACTACCTTTATTATGGCGAATGTGAAACATTGAAACAATAATAAGAGTTTTTTACTTACACAGTAATAACATAGTTGTCAACAACTTTCAATTTGTATGAATACAAAATTAATGAATCAGTTTTAAATGTATAACAGAATTTTGACAGATGTCAAAATCAGAACAATTGATGCCATAATGTTTATTTTATTTCAAAACATATAAAACGTTGCTTTTGGATCAAGTCGACTTTGAAAGTGCAAGCCGCAAAAAGCGACGTTGACCTAACGCACTAGCAACAATTAAAGTCAAAGCATACTTTAAGTTTAAGTAATTGGTAAAAGTAAAATATAAATCACAGCAGCTTAGAAAAATACATAGTTACGAGAGCCTATAAAAGGACCTGCTCAGGCCATTTTAATTATTACTGTTCTGACTTTTATGGTGTTCACATCGTTTAGGTGAGATTGGGTTAAAATTCAATTATGTAATTTACTGTTCGATTTTTTGTTTGTTTCACATCGTGTAGGTAATAGTTAAAAGTTGATATTTAAGATGAAGGATTAAGTATTATGATGAATATCTAAAATAAAGAAGGACTGTTTTTGTTGTAAATTGACAGAAGAATTAATGTGTTGATATTACGTTGTACGGCAATAAAAGTTGATTATGATGTTATAATCTTAACGGAGTGTTGGTTAAACAACATGTACACACCCAAACACATTACAGGTTACACACATTATTCAACACAACAAAACAATAACCAAAATGATGGAATAGTAGTATACGTTAAAAAGATACACAATGTGACGGTGACAGAGTCCAAACTTCAAACAGCAAATTATTTGGAAGTAAGCTTTGACAACAATTTCACAATAGTGGCGATATACAGATCGCCGGCGGAAACTGATGTCACTGTCTTTATTACAAACATTAGAGAAAAATTTCAACAATTAGACGGACGAGACATCGTTTTTGCCGGCGACATAAATATCAACACTCATGGAGCAAATCCACACAGACAAGCCGAACACTACCAAAATCTGCTGGGAGAATATAGATTGGTTCCGGCAATTACCAAGCCAACTAGGGTTACTAATGACTCTGCATCGTGCATCGATCACATTGCTATTCGCACCGAAAAACGTGTAGTATCTGCTATTCTTGAAACCACCATTACAGACCACTATGCCACAATGATATTTGTTCAGAACATTAACCACGCACACAGGCCACGAGGCCACACGGTCCAAAGAATAAACCACACACGGTTACAAGAACTTTTGGATCTGGAAACATGGACAGACACATACACTGCAATAGACATAAACTCATCCACAGACGCATTCATTAACACATTGCAAAAACACATTACCAATTCAACACAAACACAGACAATCTCACACAGACAGACAAGACTAAAACCATGGATTACAGATTCCATATTGAAATCATTGAAAAAAAGAGATACACTTCATAAAAAAACAAAAAGATTTCCTAATAACTTACAATTGCAAAACTACTACAAGCGATACAGGAATATATGTAATAAAATAATCAAAACAACCAAAGAACACTATTACAGAACACAATTAACACAAAACAAAAACAACATACAGAAAACATGGAAAATAATAAAAAACGCTATACACTCAGATTCAGACAAGCAAAAACACAACATACAAACATTGAACACAGGGACAGACATTATAGATGCAAAATTACATCCAGAGGCCGCAGCTAATGTGTTGAACAAGTATTTCACTGATGTTGGTAATAATTTGGCAAATATTATTTTAAATGAACAACACCTTACTGAAGATCAGTTAGTAGCTTCTATGGCCCAGCTTCCAACCACTTCACAATCTATATATTTGACACCACTTGATGACGGGAAGTAGTTAAACTAATCGACGAATTACAGACGAACAGTGCTCCAGGACCAGACAATATAAAATCGACGTTATTAAAAAAAATTAAATGGCAGATAGCCTCTCCATTAACTTATATATTTAACCTTAGCATTTCACAAGGAATATTTCCCACGCATTTCAAAAACGCAATAGTTTGTCCTATATTTAAAGCTGGTGATAAAAGTCTACCAAGTAACTACAGGCCGATATCTTTACTTAACACCCTTTCTAAATTGCTTGAAAAAGCAATGAAGAAACGACTGACTACATACTTAGACAAATACAATATACTATCGGACAATCAGTATGGATTTAGACATGGGCGTGGCACAAATGACGCATTAGTTAGACTGACCCAAAACATAGTGACGGACGTAGACAGTGACAAAAAAGTTTTAGCTATTTTCTTAGATCTTGCTAAAGCATTTGATACAGTTTCCCATAAAATCCTTCTCCAGAAGCTAGCCAATATTGGAATACGCAATATGTCCCTTAGTTGGTTTGAAAGTTATCTCTCTGATAGAACTCAGACGGTCAGGACTGGGTCGGTACGGAGTGAGGGTCGAACCGTCGGTTTCGGTGTTCCACAGGGAACAGTACTGGGACCAATTTTATTTTTAATATATGTAAATGACCTGTGCAACATGGAAACCGGGGGTTCGATCTTATCATATGCGGATGACACAGTTCTGTACTTCTCTGGTTGCACATGGGCCGAAACCGTTACTAGAGCTGAAATCGGCATGAGCAAAGTATATAAATGGTTGAACAACAACTTGCTAAGTCTCAACAAAGAAAAAACAAACTATATGTTGTTCACCGCCACTAGCGCAGGACAGCCGACCAACCCATTATTAAGACTGCACGTATGTGACGGACGGACACCACACTGTAACTGTACTGTACTAACGAAAGTTGACAATATAAAATATCTGGGACTGACTATAGACTACAGACTAAAATGGACAACACATATACAGAACTTGACTAATAGACTACGAAAATTAATATATATATTTGCAACTTTACGACGAATAATGCCTGAACGGACCTTAATAATGATTTACTACGCCCTATGCCAGTCATTGCTCATGTACGGAATCGCTGCCTGGGGAGGTGCTTACAAAACAAACATTTCTCCACTCCAAACTATCCAGAACATCCTACTTCGCATTATCCTAAAGAAACCACGCTTATACCCAACCGTGCAACTGTACCAAAATGCTATGGTGTTAAATATTAACCATTTATACCTACAGTCCATTCTCATCCTATGTCACCAACAACCCTCCTTGAGAACGCCTATTCCCCACTCCTATGAAACCAGGCACAGAACACAACAAAATATTTTAGTCCCAAAAGTAACCAAAACATTTGGCCAGAACCATTTCAACTATCACGCGCCAAAAATATACAACATGCTACCTCTGGAAATTAAAAACATCACACATATATACACATACGAGAAAAAAATATCAAAGTGGCTACTCACACTTCAAAATACAGATCATACATAAACAGCACAGTATACAATTACCCACAAACAAACATCTCCTCAGTGAAAAACTAATTGAAAATATTACAGAGTAGATATAGCTACTTTTTGAACACTCGGTATATTAACTACACTTGTCGCACTTGTCGACCACTCACACGCTCAGATACACACATACACACACTATAAACACTCACCATAAAACAAAAAAAAAAAAAAAACAAAAACGTCCGAACAAAATATTTTGATCTCCTGCCCTAGCACTGGTATAATCCAAGTTGGGCAGGAAATCCTTACCACTTGATTGTAAACCTATGTATTTTTTTTGTTATCAAGGAATAAATTGAATTGAATTGAATAAGTCTTTTTAAAAGAAAAAGCTAACTTTGACTGTTTTGTTTTTTTTTGCGTTTTATTTAATAAAAAACTTGATAAGAGACTATGTTTATTTAGTAGTTTTGACTAGTACATTTTTTTCGCAGAACAAAAGTAAGTAATATTTGAATTTAATACTGTATAAGAACTTGATTTTCTCAGTTCTGTCTAAAACTGAAACACGAGTGTGCAATTTATTGAAGTCACACGATTCTCAAATTGATATTCGGCTAAGATTTACTGGTGACCGTTCTAATGGGTATTTAAGGCATATCGTTTGCTGTGTCCCCTGGAATTGGAGACTCGAAATCAAGGCCGGAGTCTTTCACGGAGATCGAAGAGATTTCCTGAAAGTTTCAATCAATTTGCAAACATATCTACACAACCTTTTTACACGGAGACCTGTTTTCTGGGGATTTGAGTTCGCTCTGTTTCCCCGATTCAGCTATCCTCATTTCACGCTTTCTCACGGAACTTAACCAGATCCTGAATAAGGCAACAACACTACACATCATAGAAATACCACGAAAACAGAACACAATTCATTGCCACGGAGATCTGTTTTCTGGGGATTTGAGTTCGCTCTGTTTCCCCGATTCAGTTATCCATTTTCACGCCTTTTCACGGAACCTAACAGGACCCTGAAGCTGGCACACAGCATTAATTACTTACCACACTTCAAATACGGATAGGCATAAATTAGAAAGGGAACTGAGAAAGTAATTTATAAATTTAGAGAGAAATATTTTGACAACATATCATAAATAGCAGTCGATCACAAGGCCGTGGGACCTCATCGACAGGGTGATTTGAAAATCACCGAGCGGCTATATTCCCATACCTGTTCGCAACTCTCGAGGGTGAGTTTTTATTTCCGAAACTAATCAATTTATCTAATTCGGTGGAAATAGATCAATCGACGGATAGCGAAAAGGAAATATCGAGAGAGTTTGTTTTTTCACCCCTTCATGAGAAGGAAGCGCGGTTGGAGAAAAAAGCAGACCGGCGACAGTTGGCGACCGTGACAGAGGACATTTTTAGTTAAAAGTGACAGGAGGACATTTTTAGTTAAAAGTGACACAGGACATTTTTAGTTAAAAGAAACACAGGACTTTTAGTTAAAAGAAACACAAGAAAGTTAGCTAAAGGTAAATTTAGTAAACGTCAAAGCTTAGTATAGAAAGGAAATAACAAATATTTAAAGTCAATGTAGGGAAGGAAGAACAGTAATCATTAGGTTAATTAAAGTAATAATAAAGTGAGATAGGTAGAGGAGTTGGTGCAAAAGGACGCCGTATAAAAGTGTAGTAAAAGACAGAATCCATCAGCGGATTGTAAAATAGAGGGGAGAAGAAATAATAAATAATTACGGAATTCAAATACGTTTAATTAACGAACGTAAAATGTTGAGTCCAATGATTGAAGAAGTTGAGGACGAAGTAGAAAAGCAAACTGAATCAACAATGGACGATTCAGAGATTTCATTCGACAACATAATAATTGAAGAACAACACGCAAAGCGAGTTGATAAAGAAGATAAAAAAACAAGTAATATAGAAGAAATGTTAAAAATAATTATGAAGACACAAATAGAAACAATGGCAGCGTTGGACCAAAGCAAGGAAGAAACGATGAAAGTCATGAGCCGATATCAAACGGAAACGTCAGTACAAATGAGTGACGCCGTCGAACATATAACGAATAGAACAAGCGAAATAGAAAATCAACAAAAGCAAATGCGGGAGGAACAAAACGAAATGCGTCGCAAAATGGAAGCATTGGAGATAGCTGCGATGAATAAGACATCCGACCAGCATAAGCAGGTAAAAATAGTGTTGAAAGAAGGAGTGGAAAATGAAAATGAAATGCAATCTATAAAAAAATCAGGTGAGAGAGTTAGAAAATACTATACGAACTAAAAACGCAATAAATAATATGGTATATGACAATCGACCGATGCAAATGAAAACATTTTATGGTCAACATAGCCAGCAACATCCGGTGGAATTTATTAAAATGCTTGAAATCAGACTACAACATGATAATATAGCAACAACCGGTGAAGAATTTAAATTTTTTATACGCCAATTTCTAGAAAGAAACGCGTTAGATTGGTTAGATATTACGGAAAACAAATTTGACAGTTTTCCAGAGTTTAAAAAAGAATTTTTAAAATACTTTTGGGGAGCGGATGTGCAAGAAAGAATTTATAAGGAACTCATTATGCCGAGAACTTATAATCCACAAAACGGAACAATGGCGGAACATTTTATATTCTGGATGAAGCGAGTAAAATATTTAGAAATACCGATGTCAGAAGGATCAGTGATAAGACATATATTCTGCCATTTTCAAAATCCATGGCATAATCAATTGTTGTTATCAAAAGTCGATAGTTCGTCGGAAGCCCTCGAAATGTTAACAAGAATTGATAATTCTAGTCAAGGAATTTCAAATACGAGAAATAACAGTTCTGGAAATCACTTTGGAAATAATAATCGAACGCCGCGACAATACAATACGCCAAGTTATGACAGAAGAAATGAAAGAAGTGCGTTCAATCCCGGAAATCAAGGATACGAAGAAAGAAGAGACACAAACCAACAAAATAGAAGAAGTTTTCCTGCAAATTGCATGGAGAATCGACAATCGGGAAACGAGAACACACGTCAGTAAATGATCGGGGATACGGACGTGGACAATACCTAACCCGAGAAACAAATGAAGATAAAGTGACCACCGTGACGTATGATAGACCAAAAGCCGGTATATCATATGACGACAGAAGAACAACACCGAACAGCACACGACTGAACATTTCAGTGAACGATCGAACAACAAAGGAAATAAAAACGAACAAGGAACCAACGATCAATAAAATTAATACCGAGACGTATAATAACCCTACCACGGACTTATTATATGAAGACCACAATACGCCAATAACCGCAACTAAACGACCACACGTACTGGTAACAATTCGACAAAATACGGAATTAGCATTGTTAGACAGTGGATCCGAAATAACTGTAATATCGCGACAATTTTTTGATGAAATTAACCAAGACCGGGTTAACAAGTTACCTATGTTACCAACATCCAATATAATTGCTTATATGGCAAATGGCCGTAAGTGTAAACCGATAAGAACAATAACAGTAGTAAATGCGAGGATGCAAGATCAGGTATGTGAAATTGTAACATATGTCATGGATGACTTGCAGTGCAAAATGATAATCGGTGCAGACTGGATGAGACAATATGAGGCAGAGTTGGATTTTGCAAAACAAGAAATGAAATATAAGATAGACGGGTATTTAACCTGCGTACCTTTTCAAGATAAAAAGGACGATAAACGAATTGGATCAATTCAATTGCCGTATAAATTGCAAAAATTTATAGCACCAACGTCACAGAACCCGATAAAAGGTTATCTTCACATGTTAATGAAAAATGACGATGATACAGACATTCTAAGTATCAACGATTTGAGAAAAGTTATAAACGACAATCAAGTGACGTCACGAGAGGAAAAGATGAAATTAACACAAAAATTGACAGATTATAGACGAACATTTTCCAGGAAACCGGGGAGAATGTTAGGGGTACAAGGACATCTTGACATTTTAAAAGATGCTACTTGGTGTCGAAAAACATATCCCATACCATTTAGCAAAAGAGAAGCAGTGAAAAAGGAAATAAATAGAATGCTGGAATGGGGAATTATAGAAAGATCTACGTCACCCTTTTCAAACCCTCTGACAGTGGTTATAAAAAAGGACTCATCAGTCAGATTGTGTTTGGATGCAAGAAATTTGAATAAAAATATAATACCCGACCGGGAGGCTACTCCGCCCATGGAGGAAATTTTAGCGAAATTCCAAGGTGTTAAGTATTTATCCAGTATCGATTTAACAAATGGATATTGGCAAATACCATTAGACGTTGAATCAAGAAAGTATACAGCATTTTTGCACAACAGTCAGAACTATCAGTTCAAAGTGTTGCCATTTGGTTTAAATGTTTCAATATCCATATTTAATAGAAATTTAAGACAAATACTGGGCGATGACCTAGACGAATTTACACACGTGTATGTCGACGATGTTCTTATAACTTCGAAAAGTTTTGAGGAACATCTGGAGCACATCGGACGAGTACTGGAGAAGTTACAAAGAGCGGGAGTAACAGTGAATTTTCCGAAGTCGGAATTTTGTAAAAAGGAGGTAAAATTTTTAGGACACATAATCTCAGCTGAAGGTATAAAGATTAATCCGGAAAAAACGGAAACTATTTAAAATTTTCCACGGCCAACGAGCAAGAAAGGATTACAATCATTTATTGGAATGTGTAATTTCTATCGTAAATTTATTACGAATATGTCGAATTATATAGAAAAATTTGCACATATATTAAAAGGAAATATGAAGTGGAATTGGAGTGCAGAAGACGATAATACATTTGAGAAATTAAAACAAGAATTTCTCGAAGCCATTCAGTTGCGACATCCCAATTTTGAGAAAGCTTTTTATATAGAAACCGATGCGTCAGCAAATGCCATAGCCGCACATCTGTATCAGTTGGGTGAGAATGATGAACACCAAACTATCGCGTTCGCGAGTCGAGTGTTGTTACCCACAGAAAAAAGATATACAAGCTCAGAACTCGAATTGCTAGCAGTGGTATTCGCCGGTAAGAAATTTCGGACGTATATACTAGGTTACAAGACCATAGTAATGAGTGACCATCAAGCGTTAATATTTTTTAAAATTGCCAGACCGTTGAATAATAGACTCGATAATAGATTAATGCGATGGATATTGTATTTACAAGAGTATCAAATCGAAATACAATACCGACCAGGTAAGCAGAATGTCATAGCTGATTGTTTTTCAAGATATTCGATATCAACGAGTGAACAAGAAACGAACCAGGTGTACAATATGGTCAAGATATATAAATTGGACATTGCTACAGAGGTGGAATTTAGAAAAATGATAAGAAATATTAAAAAATACCAACAACAGGACGTACATATAAATCGGGCTATTAACAGTCTACAAGAAGAAAATGAAGTTGGAGAACGAGTGAGGATGTTCTATGTGATGCAACAGGACATATTATTTTATAGATCAGACCCCAATAGCGATGCGTGGAAATTAGTTATTCCCGAGCCGTTAGTTAACCTGATACTTGAAGACTTCCATTTAAGGTACGGACATTTTGGAATACAGAAAACGTTTAGAGTGATATATAATGTGTGTCATTTTAACAATATCTTCAGAAGAGTAAAAAGGATAATAAATGCCTGTGATTTATGCCAAAAATCCAAGGTTAATAACACCACGAATAAAGGACCTATGCAAAATATACTTCCAACTTACCCGCTAGAGCTTTTAAGTTGTGATTTGTATGGCCCATTACCGCGAGGAAAAGGTGGATGTTAATATATTTTTGTAGCTATGGATACATTTACCAAATATGTAAAACTGTACCCGTTAAAGCGAGCTACAGCTCAAGTTTTAGCAACAAAAATTGTAGAAAATTTTGTGATTGATATTGGAATGCCCAAGACTGTATTAACTGATCAAGGACCACAATTCATTGGAAAGAAGTGGAAGGAAACAATGGAAAAAGCCGGTATTCAAGTAAAATACAGTTCAATTTATCATCCTCAAACAAATATTGTGGAAAGAGTTATGAGAGAACTAGGACGGTGTTTTAGAACCTACTGCAGTGAAAAACATACCAACTGGGTGAATATTGTAGGTCACATTGAACAATGGTTGAATTGTACACAACATGATTCGACAGGAGTTACGCCGTATGAACTAATATTTAAAAAGAAACCAACAACGCTTATAGAACAGCTGGTAAAGTTTCCGAAAAGAAGCGATGAGAGTACGGAAGAGAAAATTATAAAGGTCAGAGAACGCATTCACAAGAAAGCTAAGGCGCGAAGACAACGACATGATAGAAGCGAAATAATACATTTTAAGGTGGGCGAATTAGTACTTGAACAGGTTCATTTTAAATCGTCAACGCTAGATAAGACAATTAAGAAGTTTTTCTTACTTTATCAAGGACCGTATAAAGTTCACAAAGTATTAAATGTAAATGCGTACGTATTAGTGCATCCAGAAATGTGATACATTTAAAAAAATACAATTTAGCGGAAAGAAACAATAATCACAAAATTAAAAAAGCCGCTGAAAAATAAGAAGGATATAATTATGTCTTATTAATGGCTTCGTATAAGGATAAGAAATACTTACATGACATAATAGGATATAAGCAGTAAATAATAAGAAAAAAATACATAAATGAAAAAAGGATAACAGAAAAAAGGTATTTGATTTATGACTTCACTTTAGACTCCATGATGGAAACTGGTAGTAGGGCTCAGATTTTCTTGGGAGAAGATAAAAAAACTTCTCTTATCGTATCCATACGTAAACCAGAAGGCGACATCAGGAACTAAAAGAAAAAGGAAAGAAAATGAAAGATTAGGAGATAATTGAAAAAGGTAAATGTTATAACTGATGGAAGAAGAGTGGATTTTGAGAAGTTATTTTTTTTTTATTAAACGATTCCTGAACTCGTTTCACGGAGTGTATATAAAAATAATAATAATAGAATAATAAAGATAATAATAATAGTACTTGTTTAATTGAAGGAGAATAGGAGATAAACGATTACTGAACTCGTTTCACGGGAGCGTATTAAAAATAGCATAATAATAAAGATAATAATAATATTACTTAATTATTTGAAGTAGAATAGGAGCTGAACGATCCCTGAACTCGTTTTCACGGGAGCGTATTAAAAATAGTATAATAATAAAGATAATAATAATATTACTTAATTATTTAAAGGAGAATAGAAGTTTAAACGACCCCTGAAACTCGATTTTCACGGGGATGTTTAAAAAAAAAAAAAAAAAAAAACACACACAAACAAAGGGGAAGAATATACAAGGTCATCTAGTTATTTAGTACTGATGATATAAAAAATTATCGAAGGAAACTAATAAAAGTATATTTTAAATAAATTACCCCTGTAGAAATGGAAGACTACATAGATTTCGACGGTGACAATTGGGTAGATGAAGAGTACGAAAGACTTGGTGAACTATTTGCCGACGTACCGGAGTTCCCGAGTCGACCCCGAATGACGAAGCCGGAGGAAATGGCCACGAAACCAACGAGACCATGGAAATTGGTGGAAATTACGATGAACCCGATAGTTCCACGATCTCGGGGTGACTATCATGAAGTGGATATCCCGGAAAATTTAAGGAAGAATAAAGAACGGAAGAGAGGACGGGATAAAAGAAGAAGAAGAACGAAGAAATTGAAGGACGGACGACGGGTACGGATCCGATACACAAAGGACAAGATGTATACGAAGGTGATATAGGAAGAGTGAATGGAGTAAATAGGAAAAGATGTTAACAATTTATGTTTTGTTGTTTTTTTTTGTTTTGTGAAAGTTACTCAGTTGAGTTTAGTTTATAATCACAGTTTAATTTTTTTTGGATAAGATAAATTTAGGCAGTCAAAAAAAAAAACGGATGGCATTAATTTTTTTTTCTCTTTTAAATTACAATTGATTTTATTCTAAACTATTTTTATGTTTAGAAAATACTTTTTGAATAAAATTTTCAGGGGAGGGAGCTATTGTAACGAGACAGATAAGGAATGCCACAGATTTTTTATGACTACCTTCATTTATGGCGAATGTGAAACATTGAAATAATAATAAGAGTTTTTTACTTACACAGTAATAACATAGTTGTCAACAACTTTCAATTTGTATGAATACAAAATTAATGAATCAGTTTTAAATGTATAACAGAATTTTGACAGATGTCAAAATCAGAACAATTGATGCCATAATGTTTATTTTATTTCAAAACATATAAAACGTTGCTTTTGGATCAAGTCGACTTTGAAAGTGCAAGCCGCAAAAAGCGACGTTGACCTAACGCACTAGCAACAATTAAAGTCAAAGCATACTTTAAGTTTAAGTAATTGGTAAAAGTAAAATATAAATCACAGCAGCTTAGAAAAATACATAGTTACGAGAGCCTATAAAAGGACCTGCTCAGGCCATTTTAATTATTACTGTTCTGACTTTTATGGTGTTCACATCGTTTAGGTGAGATTGGGTTAAAATTCAATTATGTAATTTACTGTTCGATTTTTTGTTTGTTTCACATCGTGTAGGTAATAGTTAAAAGTTGATATTTAAGATGAAGGATTAAGTATTATGATGAATATCTAAAATAAAGAAGGACTGTTTTTGTTGTAAATTGACAGAAGAATTAATGTGTTGATATTACGTTGTAATAAGTCTTTTTAAAAGAAAAAGCTAACTTTGACTGTTTTGTTTTTTTTTGCCTTTTATTTAATAAAAAACTTGATAAGAGACTATGTTTATTTAGTAGTTTTGACTAGTACATTTTTTTCGCAGAACAAAAGTAAGTAATATTTGAATTTAATACTGTATAAGAACTTGATTTTCTCAGTTCTGTCTAAAACTGAAACACGAGTGTGCAATTTATTGAAGTCACACGATTTTCAAATTGATATTCGGCTAAGATTTACTGGTGACCGTTCTAATGGGTATTTAAGGCATATCGTTTGCTGTGTCCCCTGGAATTGGAGACTCGAAATCAAGGCCGGAGTCTTTCACGGAGATCGAAGAGATTTCCTGAAAGTTTCAATCAATTTGCAAACATATCTACACAACCTTTTTACACGGAGACCTGTTTTCTGGGGATTTGAGTTCGCTCTGTTTCCCCGATTCAGCTATCCTCATTTCACGCTTTCTCACGGAACTTAACCAGATCCTGAATAAGGCAACAACACTACACATCATAGAAAAACCACGAAAACAGAACACAATTCATTGCCACGGAGATCTGTTTTCTGGGGATTTGAGTTCGCTCTGTTTCCCCGATTCAGTTATCCATTTTCACGCCTTTTCACGGAACCTAACAGGACCCTGAAGCTGGCACACAGCATTAATTACTTACCACACTTCAAATACGGATAGGCATAAATTAGAAAGGGAACTGAGAAAGTAATTTATAAATTTAGAGAGAAATATTTTGACAACATATCATAAATAGCAGTCGATCACAAGGCCGTGGGACCTCATCGACAGGGTGATTTGAAAATCACCGAGCGGCTATATTCCCATACCTGTTCGCAACTCTCGAGGGTGAGTTTTTATTTCCGAAACTAATCAATTTATCTAATTCGGTGGAAATAGATCAATCGACGGATAGCGAAAAGGAAATATCGAGAGAGTTTGTTTTTTCACCCCTTCATGAGAAGGAAGCGCGGTTGGAGAAAAAAGCAGGCCGGCGACAGTACGTGTTAGGGGTTGACAGTTGTATAACAAACAGTTTTGACTGTACAGTTAATTTAATAACCTACCCTATCTAACCAAAATTCCTATTATAAACCGATGCTTTCCTGGACTATTGGCTTGTTGCTGTGGAATTGTTAGGCACTTCGCTAGCTGATTAGTGTAAGAAGGATTGTTTCATGGAATAATTACGGATTATTACGTAATTTATCGTTCCGCCAAGTGACTGTTGATTTCAATATAGTTGCGTTTATAATGCCGTCGCTACAGAGGCGGACTAAGGTCTAGGCAACCTAGGCACGTGCCTAGGGCCCGTAATTTTTGGGGCCCGAAAATTAGGTTTTTAATTTTTATAATTAATTTTTATTTAACAGAAAAACGTGATATTCATAATTATTGCTGAAACGTATCCAAATTATGCCGAATCGTTGATTGATAAAGTCTACAACTTGTAGACTTTATCAATCAACGCTCGTTCACACTTGTAGGCTACAAGTGTGGACGAGCGTTCCCGTGCTTATGCATCCGCGCCCGCGAGTGTCGATGTGTGTAAATACGATCGAGCCTCACGCCTATCGAGCCTTTAGTATGCAAGTGTTTAAAAAGTCAAACGTAGCTATTTAAAATCAGTGTCTCCTAAACGTATTGCATCTTATGTGAGTTGTGATTGAAAATTGTGCAAAGACTTAAGTACCTAGACTTGATTCGCTTGCAAATATATTGTTTTGGATTCATAGTTAATACTTTCTGGAATTCCTAAAATAAAAATGTAAGTTTTTATAATAGTATTACATTATTTAATTAAAATAATATATAATATAAAATACCACAAATTGTGATTTTGTTTGTGATTGTGATATTGAGTAAAAATAAATTTAATTGAAGATCATTTTCTTCTTTCTTTTTAGTACGTGATCTTTAACACGTTCACTGCCGCAATAATACTGAGATGTCGCTCAGGAGCCAACTTAAAATTATTATTTTCTACACTTTTTTTGTTCTTTTATAATAAATTATGCGATGTATTGTTTATTTTGGTAAGTTTTTGATAGTTTTGACGGCATGTCACCACAGGTGTGACATTGGCACCGGATATCCCATTTCTTTTTGAGAAGCCGATGTCACACATGTGGTGACATGTATGTATAATATTTTTATGTCCAATTTTGGGTGTTTTTTTTTAATAAAATATATGGATTATGTATTGACACCACAGTGATGTTGTAAACGGCAGCTCATAAGAAGCTGTTCATTAATTGATATTTAGAATAATACAGAATACGACCCTTTACACAAGCCGGCCCTGTGCACTAACGCCTTATGGTGAGGTCATAAATATTTGTCGACCCATATGCAAAATGGTCTTCGAGAAGTTTCGCTAGAATAAATGCAAACCAACCCCCTCCCTCATTAGGGCGAGGCTATTTAAGCCATGAAATCGGGCAAAATCACTCTCTCTGCTTTTCGCGCTCTTGACGACCACGCATCCGACGCACTTGGGGGTGCAGCTCCGGCTTGAAGGGGACGCTGTTCGTATTAAACGGTCTTTCTGGTAGACACAATTTATTCAAGTATGTAAGACATAATTTTATTTTTATATCTTGTTTAGATTTTCGACATTACTTTGTAATGTCGAACATCTGAATAACATGTCGCTGAAGTATATACAGGGTGAGTTCGACCACCCGTATCAGTCGTTTTTTTCGAAAACGGTTAGTCGTAGAGAGTTGTGTCAAAAATTTGTATTATAAAAGCCCTAATAAAGAATCGAATGGTGATATTTTTTTTCCGGGAAGATCGGCTTCCCTATTAGTTTGCTCCAGAATGTCCAGAACACCGGAATTATAAATGTAACGATGAGTTGAAAGTGGTATTGTTGAAAAGATCTTTAAAAAAGTAGCAAGTTTTGTACAGATTTTTTTTTATTACTGCCACCCCTGTTAAGTAATATTTGTTGGAAATTACTAAATTAAAGTGTCATAATAACGAACTTTTTAAAAGTCCGCATTTAAAATCTAGTTACTTATCTATCGATCATTAAACACTGAAGAAGTACACTCACAGTATAACCAGAAGAGCTCAGTAGTATGTATTAAAGAGTAAATGGAAGACAGTTTGAACACTTGTGACAATGTCTAAGGTTGCTAGATTTTTAATGTCAACTTCGATCGTTATTATGAAATTTTGATTTAATAATTTCAAACGATTGTTACTTAACAGGGGTGGCAGTATTTAAATCATTTTTCCTACAAAACTTGCCTATTTTTTAAAGAGCTTTTCAACAGCACCACTTACAACCTGTCGTGCTTTCTAAAATTCCGGAGTTTTGAACATATAATAATTTATATTTATACTTATAGAAATTTACAGGGGTGGCAGTAATAAAAAAAATTTTCCTACAAAACTTGCTTATTTTTTAAAGATCTTTTCAACAATATCACTTTCGACCTATCGTTACATTTATAATTCCGGAGTTCTGGACATTCTGGAGCAAACTAATAGGGAAGCCGACCTTCCCGGGAAAAAAAATTATCACCATTCGATTCTTTATTAGGGCTTTTATAATACAAATTTTTGACACAACTCTCTACGACTAACCGTTTTCGAAAAAAACGACTGATACCGGTGGTCGAACTCACCCTGTATATTAATAATGATGCCATAATTATTCTGTGATAGTCGTCGTGCAACGCCATAATGGTGTTGTGTTTGTTTTTAGTCATAGTAAGCTATGTCGCTGATTATGAGTTGGTTGTCGTTAATAAATGTCGGGCGTATTTATAATGCATTTGCGTTTCTTTATCTTTTTTTTTTCATATATATGTTCTGGTGTTTTATTTATATTTTTATGAATGGGTTCTTGAACCCTCACGCACGTGTTGCACCGGTGCGTAACGGTTCAGCCCAAAGGGCAGCCACTAAGGCTAACTAAGCAGTATACGAGCTAATTAAATATAGATTAACGGATTATTAGGCAGTTCGATTTTGATGTTTTTCTTTTATTTTTGGTTTAACGCACGTTTGATATATTTAATAATAAATATTTAATATGTAATTAATATGCTATGATTTCCTGATCGTTGAACCTGACGCACCTGTCCCTTTATGAAAAGAACCCGTGTGCGCGCGGACGCGTGTACACAAACAACAGCGGCTGTCGGTGAAATACCGTGGTCCGCTGTAACAGTAATGGTGGTCCGCGGTTAGATACCGTGGTCCGTCGTAACAACATGGTGGCAGCTAAGGGCATAAAATGTGGTACAGGACGTCACGGGAATGCATCAGGAGTCCCATATTAGTACATAGGAGCGGTCGTGCACGTGGATTAAAACGAAATTATTCATTGATAGCAGAAATTCTATTCAATCATAACAGGCGTAAAAAACGGAGATTATTTTTTAAATTCATTAATATAAAAATTCTATGTAGGGTGTAAAAGTGAATCAAATTAATTATATATCGTGGAAATTGAATGAGAATTTAGAATTAAATAAATTAAAATGTTGTGTAGAATTCTACGTTTGCATGTTAAAATCCAAACTTTAGTCGAGCGGTTGCAGTCACAAAACCCAAATGTAGGTAGATTTTCATTTTATGGTATGTGTGTTTGACCCTAACGTAGTAATCGATACAAGCAATGCTTTCTTGAAAGTACAGTCGAAACAAAAATTCTTTTAAACTAGAAGTACAATTCTTTTGTTAAAATATTTTTTTTTACTTATTATAATCACTTGGTTGCATTTGGTATTAACAAAAATGACGGATTCAAATCGTGATAGTCTTGCAGGGCCTAGTAGTTCTACTACTAACCCACAGGTGATTTCAGTGGATTTACCGCGAGCGAGTTTGGGAAGTTTCGCGAATTCTTTAGAATCTTTCACAGGTGATTGAGACGTCCGGGCGTATTTCGAGAGAATCGAACAACGGGCAGACCTGGAGAACGTTGCTGAAGTACAGCTACTCAAGGTAATCAAATGCAAATTAACTGGAGAAGCTTACAGATATCTACGAAGCGAAGCTACGTTGAACGAAGCAACAACAACCTACCAGCAATTTAAAGCAGCATTGGTAAGCCGTTTTACACCACTGCGCGAGCCAGGCGCGGCACAATTCAAATTAACGCAGGTAACGCAAATGAGAGCGTGAATCAATTCGCCACCCGGTTGAAATTGGCAGGGCAAGAAGCACTAGACGAAGATCTAAGTGGAGCCACGGAACAACAGCGACCAGGTATGATAAAAAAGAATTCAGACGCCATTTTGGCACAGTTCCGAATAGGGCTGAGGCGCGAGACGCAGAAGAATATAGGCGTCTTGTTGCTGCGCGAACCAGAGCTAACCATCGATCAGGCGATACGATTAGCCGAACAAGAGGAGCTGAACCAGATAATAATCAATTCCACACGAGGCGCAGTTCAGGCTATATTTCCAGGCGCGAACAGGCAGTCGGCAAACCGGAATCATGCAGAGACGCGAACACACACCCGGGCAGAGCGGGTAAGTAACCAAACAACTGGCGAATGCCTTTTGTTTTAGGACGGGGCATTCCTGGAGGCAGTGCAGATCGGCACCCGTGTGCCGATTTTGCAAGAAAAGCGGGCACAAGGAGAAAGACTGCTATGCAAAGAAACGCGCTCAAAATGGCGGCGCCACACAACACATACCACAGAGGGCACAACCTCACACACCGCAACAGGCGAACAACCATGGCCGATCGACTGAACGCAGCCGTACGCCAATGACGCAGACACGCGACAAGTCATAACGAACATCAACGCATATTGTCACTGGGGTGCGCCACATATTCTGTTCGCAGATATTGGACGGGTGACAACACGGCTGTTGATTGACACTGGATCCGCGGTCTCGATCATCAAGCCGCGATTCATAGACGGACGTATGGGTAAGATGAATTTCAGTAATGTTATTTTAACTAGTATCACGGGGCATGAACTAGAAAATGTAGGGACGGCAGAAATTAATTTGTCGATTGGAGGAAAACTACTGCCAATGCCGTTCATAATTTGCGACCAACTGCCTATACAGGTAGACGGTCTACTGGGTCGAGCCTTTTTACTGAAATTTCATGGAATAGTCGATGTTGCAGAAGGTATCTTATATTTAGGTGGTGTACCGATAAAATTATTTACGGAGGAAGAAATTAATAATGTGAGTATAATAAATCTTAACACGGTTAACGAAGATAAGAAGGTAGTATTATGTGCAAAAGGAAATGGAGGTGTACAATTTCAAGGCGGAGTCGACACACCAAGTCGAAAAAATGAAGCTATAATGCACCCAGGCGGACGCGGACAACCGCAAGGTAATAAAAATAATTATTTTTTTTAAAATGTTGTAGAGAGTGTAGCCGAAAACACTCAGGCGAGAAATATACCGTGTAACAGCGGCGAGTCGAAAGTCGCGAACGGAGAAATCAGATGTCGAAAAATTAACAGTGGCGAGTCGAAAGCCGCGAACGGAGAAATCAGATGTCGAAAAATTAACAGTGGCGAGTCGAAAGTCACGAACGGAGAAATCAAATGTCAAAAAAATATAAAGCGTAGTATTGGAGAGTCGAAATCCAAGGACGGAACTACACAAACTGGAGGTATGAATAACAAAGTAGCTGTTAAAAGCCGAAAAATTAAACATGGAGTTGTTAAAATGAAGGATGGAGCTACACAAACGGACGGTATGAAAAATAATAATGTAGTTTTTGAAGGTAAAAATAATGTCGATATTAATAGTAGTAGAAATTCGAATGAACTTGTCGAAAATAAAAATGTAGCTATTTCAAAGAAAACTAAATCAAAAGGCAGAAATGGTGGCAAGGTCAAGCGCGTTACCACAACACGCACTCCGACGCCGAGCACAGCTGGACATCAAGGAAAGCAGGAACCTGACTATACTTTAGCTACGTCACTGAGGCCACAGTCGACGGAAGCGACCCCGCAACGAGTTGGCCTACTCGCTGTGAAGGTCAAAGAAAATGTCAAGATACCCGCCAGAACTGAGTGCGTATGCACTGCAATTGTCCAAGAAAACTTGCAAGACGGAGATGCGGTTATAATTGAACCTGTTAAGATTCTAATAAGAGGGATCATGTCAGCCAGAGTGCTGACCAGCGTTCAAAATAACCAGGTAATTGTTCGCATGATTAATGTTACAGATAAGCCACTTATAATATGCGCTAAGACGCATATCGGAGACGCCGAAATGACGCAACAAGTAGACGCGACGGAAACTATGCCAGTATTTACAATGGAATTGTCGAAAAACAAGAAAAAGAAAAATAGTAGTACAAATCAGGAGTTATGGGAGTATATACAAGTCGGACATTTAAAACAGGAGGATCAAAGGTCAGAAAAACCAGCGAGTGTTACCATGAGCTCCCAGTGTCGTACGGGAATAAATCCTATTTCCTCACACCAAGAAATCACATCCTGCAGCTTCATGGTACCCAACTAGAATGTAACCCATTTACCTCACCAACGTATTCGCTATATGGAACCTGGAATAAAACCACACCCGACATTGTAGAAACCTTACCCCCAAACACTTTGCGTCCTGTAAAAAATCAACGCTTGGACGTACAAAAATCCGGGAGAACTGGCCACGAATGGCATATACACGCTAGAAGATTTGTCAAGGTTGTCAAACCAGTACATGTTCCCCGCGGAAAGGCAAGCGGTACTCAATACCTTATCGAGAAGTATTGCCGGGTCGGAGACCAATTTACAGGGGCTTCAAATACAAAATGTGTTCACACAAGAAGCGATGGACAAAATAATTACCAATTCAGTTGAACGAATGTGGGGTTGGTTCTCGTCAATTGGAACCTTCACCTCAGGCGTACTAGGAATATGGATGGCAGTGAAGTTATTAAAATATATCGTCGAGACAATAATCCATGGGTGGTCGCTATATAAGGCCCTTGGAGTCGGAATACATCTCCTGGGAGCATGTTGGAGCACAGTCGCGAACTTACTCCTATACACCTCGAGAACGTCTCGAAGACGGACCCCCGAGCCCGAATCGTCGCCAACCGAGGAAGCCGACGCCAGGAGAGACACCGAACCAACAGCGCCACAGGGCAGCGCAGAAAACACGCCCCCTGAACCGTATAGAAATGTAGTGATCCAATTAAAACAATTACCGTGAGTGAAAAAAAAACTAGTGACGAATAAGTACAATATAATACAAAAGTGAAAAAAAAGGGAGTTAGTAGGTTATAAAGAAAACGCACATTTTCACACAAGTAGCATTTAATAAAGACGAACTTTTAAACTGTTGTCAGGAATCATTTCTTTTTTTGTAGGCTAAGGATATAAATAATAATTTAGTTTGCACTATGTCGCAGTTTTGTTTAATGAAGTTTCCTTTTTTTGATTTGTTGCAGTTGTAATAAATAGTTCACTCTTGTTGAATCTGGTTCACCTAAGTAGTAGGGAACTCGGAATGTAACTAAGTGACTTGGTGGAAACTAAACGAAGAATCGTAGATTAGGCAGTACTATGTTAATCATGTATTAATCGATGTAACCTTAAGTAGATAAGGATAATTAATAGTAGAACGAGAACCGAAAAGGATTTTAGCCGCAATTGTGGCTAACATCTTTTTCAAAGGAGGGAGTAATGTAAACGGCAGCTCATAAGAAGCTGTTCATTAATTGATATTTAGAATAATACAGAATACGACCCTTTACACAAGCCGGCCCTGTGCACTAACGCCTTATGGTGAGTTCATAAATATTTGTCGACCCATATGCAAAATGGTCTTCGAGAAGTTTCGCTAGAAGAAATGCAAACCAACTCCCTCCCTCATTAGGGCGAGGCTATTTAAGCCATGAAATCGGGCAAAATCACTCTCTCTGCTTTTCGCGCTCTTGACGACCACGCATCCGACGCACTTGGGGGTGCAGCTCCGGCTTGAAGGGGACGCTGTTCGTATTCAACGGTCTTTCTGGTAGACACAATTTATTCAAGTATGTAAGACATAATTTTATTTTTATATCTTGTTTAGATTTTCGACATTACTTTGTAATGTCGAACATCTGAATAACATGTCGCTGAAGTATATATATTAATAATGATGCTATAATTATTCTTTGGTAGTCGTCGTGCAACGCCATAATGGTGTTGTGTTTGTTTTTAGTCATAGTAAGCTATGTCGCTGATTATGAGTTGGTTGTCGTTAATAAATGTCGGGCGTATTTATAATGCATTTGCGTTTCTTTATCTTTTTTTTTCATATGTATGTTCTGGTGTTTTATTTATATTTTTATGAATGGGTTCTTGAACCCTCACGCACGTGTTGCACCGGTGCGTAACGGTTCAGCCCAAGGGGAAGCCACTAAGGCTAACTAAGCAGTATACGAGCTAATTAAATATAGATTAACGGATTATTAGGCAGTTCGATTTTGATGTTTTTCTTTTATTTTTGGTTTAACGCACGTTTGATATATTTAATAATAAATATTTAATATGTAATTAATATGCTAATGATTTCCTGATCGTTGAACCTGACGCACCTGTCCCATTATGAAAAGAACCCGTGTGCGCGCGGACGCTACTGGGAAAGACAAGCCTTTCCCGCGTGTACACAAACAACAGCGGCTATCGGTGAAATACCGTGGTCCGCTGTAACAGTAATGGTGATCCGTGGTTAGATACCGTGGTCCGTCGTAACAATGTCATCGGCAATGAACGTGTTAAAATGAGTTCCTATAAACATTTAAGTGGAAGTGAAAGAGAACGAAAAGCAGATCGAGATAAAGTGGCAAAACAAATGAAAAGATCGTTCTATCTATGGCTTGAGTTTCTTCGAAGAGGATCTTATGATTGTCCAGAGTCAAAGTGTGTTCGGCTATGGCAGATTTTTCCGTTTGAAGCTGTAAACTGGGACAAACGGAAAAATCTGCCATAGCCGAACACACTTTGACTCTGGACAATCATAAGATCCTCTTCGAAGAAACTCAAGCCATAGATAGAACGTTGAGCTATTACCCAAGAATATACAGAGAGGCCATAGAAATACATAAACACACACAGAATTTCAACCGAAAAGATGAAGGCCTCAATCTCAGTAAAACCTGGACACCAGCACTCCGACATACAAAACCAATGGCCAATCGTACAAGGACGGGATACGACCGAGTAGATAACTCACCACCACTACACACTGCGCAGTTGACCAATGGCAGAGAGACGAACTACGACCGAACAGAGAACACACTGGCACTAGGTATAAAAGAAGGGAGAACACCAGTCACCGACACACTAACCTGTGAGCCGCCAAGGAGGACACTTCGACCGCTGCCACATCGCCTTTGAGAATGTCTACCGCAGTTGTAGACGAAACGTCAGGTAGAAATACCACCGGACCACGGCCTACAAGCCCGGAAACCATGAAGACTTGGAACTTATTGTACTGTTACGTCTGTAAATTATTTTCCAAGCAAACAACGCTAATGACAAAAGGGACAAATGATTGGAAAAATGTACATAAAAAATTGTCAGAGCATGAAAACTCCAGTGACCACATTAACTCCTTTTTAATTTTTTTAACAAGATCTAAAATTACCGGACGCATTGACACTGAACTGGAAAAACAATTATTGTTTTTTTAGAGCGAGTAGAAGAACTTCGTATAGCCCGTCAAGCATCTAAGACAGCATTGTTTAATTCTGATGTTGAATTTTTTACTGGAACGGCCCTGTGTTGGTTCCGTGCCTCGCGAAATACTTTTACGTCCTGGGATGATTTGACAATTCAGTTAAAAGCTGAATTCCAACCGTTTGGATATGAAGAAGACCTATGTAATGAGATAATTCACCGCATTCAGGGACCGGATGAACGGACTAACAATTATGTGGCCTGCATGCGAAATCTTTTTTCTAGATTGTCCGAGCCTGTGGCCGAGTCCCGACAGTTGGGCATTATTCGACGTAATCTTTCGCCATACTTGCTGGAGCACTTGGGTGTAACGGATATCAGTTCCGTTAATGAACTGAAAAGAGTCTGCAAAACCCTCGAAGAGAACAGACATTTAGCAGTTCGAAATGCTAAATCAACCTTCGTTCCACTTCACGTTGTAGAATCGAATTATGCCTACTGCCCTGCGAAGGCTGTTAGAAGGTCGGGCACTAGTTCAGTCACGAATAATGCCGTTGTTTCGTCCTCGTTTAAGTGTTGTAATTGTCAACAGCCTGGACACGCCTTTCGCCAATGTAACGTTGAAAGATCTTTGTTCTGTTACCGTTGTGGTAGTCGAGATCATCTTGTCCCGTCTTGTCCCCGTGCCTATGTCGCTAAGCCCCCACCGGCGGAAAACTCCAACGCCGGCAAGTAGTTAGGAGCCGTTACTTCCGGCGATCTGAAAAGGTTCCCCCGTCGCCAAAATTGCTTCACGAACAATGGAAGAAATGGTTGACTACGGTTCGTAATTTTTGCCGACCCGATTTGGTTTCGCCTGTCGTTTCGTCAAACATTAGCCCTGCTCTAACGGTCAGATGGGGTGATAATCGACCTTATATTACCGTCAACATTTATTATCAGCCTGTTTTAGCCTTAGTAGATACTGGCGCCAACCGTACTGTGTTGGGAAAACACAACCTTGTTTTGATTACAATGAAAATTACCGGAAAGAAATAAATGCTAAGTAATTTTCTTCGCTACCGAAAGGTAATTTGGATCAATTTAAAGAATACTTACACTTTGAACGTTGGTATCTATAAACTGCCTTTCAATCGGCAACATGCATAGTTTTTTTTTCTTGACCTTTTTTATGCATAACGTAAATGTGTATCGATTTGAGTCAAACCCTAAAATATGAGAAATATTAGACGATTCGTTTAAGTCCGCTTGTATTTTCGTTTAGCATAGTAATATTTCATGCGTTTATCCTATTGAGACGAATTCATCCGAATTGAACAACTAGGGTAGTGGTTGCCGAGCGTCTATAATTCACAATTCATTCATTTAGGGTAGTGGAACCAGTTTTGGACATGTAACCTGTAATGGACACACAACAATTCAGCGCGTATTAATAAGAATTCCTAACACCCAACAATCTCTACAAACGCTGTAAATTCTAGTTTCATACCTATCAACTGTATGCTAATACCATTTACTTAACACAGAGGTCGCTAGTAGGTGTTTAAAGAAGCGACATATTCACGTGTTAAATTTATGCCAAATATTTCACGTTCCTTAGTGGTTTTTATAAGAACGTCGAAAAGTTCATTAAGTTTTGTGAAGCGAATTCATACGATTTTTCGAAGTTTTATGAATTGATATAACAGTAAAGGTATGTAAATAGCTGTTTATTTATAATTTTAAAATGTCTATCGCGTTTTAAAATATTTAGGTTAGGTGTCCAATATTGGATCACACAATTTAGTTAAGAACATTTAATGGACAGGGTGTCCATTTAAGAAACAAACAATTTTTTTACATTTCTTCATAAAGTAGACAGAAATTGCGAATGTTAGCTATTGCTATGTGTCCCATGTCTTTATGATAACGCGATCCAGTATTGGACACAGTCCATTTTAGGGTTCTGAGTATGTCCATTTTAGGGTTCTGAGTATGTCCTTTATTAGCTTCAGTGTGTTCTATCAGTTCTAAAAGTTAAACTTTGTGGCTGTAATTAATATTTACTTAAATGAACATAGTATTTGATAGAATTTAGAGGTAAAATAAACCTATATTTATTTCATTAATTCTTTCTAAGGTAATTTTGAAGATGAATAAAAATTATTTCAAGAGATATACAGCTGAACAAATGGCGGAGGCCTTAATGGCTGCAAAGTCTGGTATGCCAATATTGCAACTGCTAGTAAAAAATATCGTGTGCCTCGAATCACTTTACGGAATAAGTTAAAAGGTATAAGCCCCGAGGTATGCAATATGGGCCCACCAACCGTTCTTTCAGCGGAAGAAGAAGATCGTATAGTTAGGTGGATTGTTGACATTGCAAGAGCTGGGTTTCCTGTCACGAAGCGATCTCAGATTGATACCGTAGCAAAACTAACAAGCGAGCTGAATCGCAAAACTCCAAAGCAAACGCAAACAATTAAAAGAAATAAGTATTAAGCAACTAAACACAGGTAGAGGCAAGGTTGCAACTATGGAACTAGTAAAAAGTTATAAGGACTCTGATATTATCGCAATTCAGGAACCATATACAGCATTTAACAAAATCGCCTGCCTAGGACAAAGTACACGAATAATTACAGGTAACAAACCACAAGAGAAACCATGGGCATGCATCATATTAACTAGCCTGCGAATAGAGGCATTAAAACTGGGACATCTAAGTAACAGCCATTGCGTAGTCACGGAATTACACTCAGAAACGGACTCCTTATACATGATCTCTATGTATATGCAGCCAACGAAAGAAATAGACACATATATAAAACAATTAAAATATATCGCAATAACTCTAAAAGACAAACCTTTAATAATGGCAATTGACTGCAATGCAAATAGCAACTTATGGTTTAGCAAACTCACTCAAGCCAATAGAAGACCAGATGTATGGGGAAGACAAATTGAGGAATTTATCAATGAACAAGGACTATACATAATGAACAAGCCAAATAACCCATACACTTTTAGCAGCTCAAATGGACAAAATAACATAGATATAACCATTTGTAACTACAGAGCACATAGTCACCTAATCGAGTGGACTGTTGAAGATGACGAAACATTTAGTGATCACAAAATGATCAAATACAAATATCAAACGGACAACAACCGACAAATAATAATAAGACCAAATAAGTACTCGACCTTTAAGGCAGATTGGACCAGATTCAGACAGAACATAGAAAATGAAATTCTTCTGAAAAACGATAGCCTAAACAATTTAAAAGCCGAAATTACAGCTGATAATCTACAAAACATCATTGAAAAAGCTGCAGCAAAAACACTAATCCTTCCTCGCCGATAGATCCCAGAAAGTTTTAATTGCAGATGGCAGCTCTAACTCCCTATTATCTGCACGCCACATCTCTTGCGGTGTGCCACAAGGATCCTCGTTGGGTCCTTTACTTTTTTTATTATTTATCAATGATCTGCCATTGTCACTTTGTAACTCATCTGCAGTTGTTATGTACGCAGATGACACCACCGTACTGACACGGAAGAAAAATTTACAAGAACTGTATGATGTATCTACTCAGGCTTCCCAGGACATATCTGAATGGACTGGCAATAATAAGCTTAAGCTTAACACTTCCAAGACCAAGTGTATGCTATTCTCAGCCAAACAACCGGGTCTTAACTTTGATGTCCCCCTGTTAATCGATAGTGATCCTATAGATGTAGTGTCCACGTTTAACTTTCTTGGCGTCACCATTGACAACCATCTTGCTTGGAAACAACACGTCGCCAAAGTATGCTCAAAATTATCCAAGCTTAAATATCTCATTTTCCGCCTTCGCACTATAAGTGACATTTCAACTTGCCTAACCGCATACTACGCCTATATCTATCCTGTTCTAAACTACGGGATTATGTGCTGGGGTAAGTCTCCTGATATTGAAAGGGCTTTTATAATGCAGAAAAAGATACTCAGACTCGTATTCCATCTAAAACCTACTGATTCCTGTAAGCCAGTATTCATTAAATACAGAATTATGACAATATATGCGATATACATAATTAAATCGGTTTGTTTTTTATTCAAAAATAAACATCTTTTTCACCGTCATTTGCCGGATCACAATTACGATACCCGAGGTCGATTCAATCACGGTATTCCGGAACATCACCTCGCATTATATACTAAGGGACCCCGTTACTCAGCTGTCAAACTTTTTGACAGCTTACCAGCCGAAATTGTAAGCCTCAAAAGCTACAAAGTATTTAAAACACAAGTTTTAAATTATCTTATTGATAAGTGCCCATACCAAATTTTTTGAACTATGTATCACATTTATTGTATATTCTTGACTGACGCATTCTTTGTCATTTTTCTGAATAAAGTTATTATTATTATTATTATTATAAAAGCCAAAAAACCGGGAAGCAGAAACTCATCCTGGTGGACAAAAGAGATAGAAAGCTTAAAGAAAAATGTAAACAAAGCCCGGAAAGAATACCAAGAATGCATAACACCAAATGTAAGAGATCGCATGAAAAGGCATTACATAACATTAAGAAAAGAATACAGTAAAAGCATAAAAATAACCAAGTTTAAAAGCTGGCAAAAATTTGTTACCGAAGAAGGAAACGCTAACATATTCGGAATAGTACACAAAATAATAAGCAACAAAATCCGACCAGAACAAGTAATTAACACAATACAGAGAGATAACAGAATCACAAACACATGGAAGGACTCAGCTTCTGCTCTCCTAAACGGCTTGATACCTGACAACGAGGACATAGAAAGGGACAAAAACCTAATAAGCAATCTAATAAAAGACAGTTCAAACGAAAACTTTACAGAATTGGCTAACAACGAAGTAATTAACGCAATAAAATCTATAAAAATAGCGCCTGGTCCAGATAGAATAGAGCCTATCATGCTAAAAGTAACCACTGAATCAAACATAATAATAGACACAATAACTCAAACTCTCAATAAATGCGCCAAACAAGGAAAATTTACAAAGAAATGGAAAAAAGGAAATCTTAATCCTATACTCAAAAAGGAAGACAAAGATCCAACCCAAACAAGCACGATCAAATGCGAGCAAAAAATCGTACTAGCAATATTATTTGACATCAAAGGCGCCTTTGGTGGCCAGTTGTAATAAAAGAACTCACTCGCAGAAAATGCCCTAAATGGCTTGTCATATTAATCAAGGACTACCTTTATGATCGTACAGTAACAATTGAAGGCAGATTATCACAAGGTAACAAAAACAGTAACAAAGGGATGCCCACAAGGAAGTATTTTAGGACCTGACCTGTGGTACCTTGGAATGGACTCACTATTTAGAAAAATGCAAAATTTTGACACAATTGGCTATGCAGATGACCTCATAGTAATAATTAAAGGAAACTCAAGAAAGGAAATAGAACAACTAGGACAACTAACAGTAAACATAGTTACAGAATGGTCAAGAGAAAATAAGCTGCAATTATCAATACCTAAGACAAATCAAATAATACTAAAGGGTAACCTGTCTAACAAAAGACCCCCTATAATAAAAATAGATAATAAAAACATAAAAGCAAAAGAAACAGTAACATACCTAGGACTTGAAATAAGAAAAAATTTTAACATAAATCAGCAATTAGACAAAGTCAGGAAAAGGGCCTCAATTGCTCTAGGCAAATATGCTAGATTGGCTAAAACATCTTGGGGGCTCAATAATAAATCTATGCACATCATTTACACATGCATATACTTACCAATAATTTTATATGCAGCCCAAAGCTGGGGCAATCAAGCAACAAATAGCCTAAATAAGAACAAACTAATCCCTATACAAAGACTAGCATTAATCAGAACAATAAAAGCCTATAAAACAACTTCTACAGGAGCAATGCAAGTCATCGCGGGCACTATCCCCCTTAGCTTAAAAGCAAAGGAAATCCATGCTATTCACCAAGTAACAAGGGAAAAGAAAACAACCTATGGAGAACATACTTACAACGAAGGAGAAAACCAAAAAGAATCAATAAGAAAAATAAAAAAAGAAACCATCAAAATGTGGCAAAATAGATGGGACGCAACAAATAAAGGAGCGACAACTAAGGAATACTTTCCAAACATAGAACAACGATTAAAAGCTACCTGGTTTAAACCCGATCACTGGACAACACAATACATATCAGGACATGGCGACTTCGCATATAAGCTACACTCAATGCAAATCATAGACAGTCCAACCATGCGAATGCGGAGCTACTGAAGAAGACTCAAACCACGCACTACTCCACTGCAGTAAGAATAAGGAAAATCGAATCAAGAGAGAAGGTTGGCTTAAGATGATCATACTTTTCGGTTTTGCCTAAATGAAATAAGTAGATTTTAGTGCTTTTTTCTGATTAGATTTTATCAATAGGCCTTCCTAAAACGACACCCTGAAATTGTTTTAAGAAGCTCTGAAGCTGTTACCGGCGCATCAGCCTGTGTAATAGAAACTGACTTAAGAAAATGGTTTGCATATATAAGCAAATATATTGAAGAAAAACATCTTGAAAATGTTATTAGTGATCCGTCAAGAGTTTTTAACGGCGATGAAACAGGCTTCCAAATATGTCCAGCAACTGGTCGAGTTTAGCTCCAAAAGGTTGTAAAAATGTGTATTCAATTGATCACGGATCATCAAAAGAAAACATTACAGTTATGTTTACATTTTCTGCTAATGAAAATTCATGCAATCCCATGATTGTTTTTCCATATGAAAGAATACCAGAACAAATTGCAAAAACAGTTCCAGCAGAATGGGGAATTGGGCGCAGTGAAAGTGGTTGGATGACAGCACATACTTTTTATGAGTTTATTGCAAATGTATTTCATCCATTTTTGATAAAAAATGATATACAGTTACCAGTTATTTTGTTCTTTGACGGTCATAGGTAACGTGATCATACGTCCCGGTTTGGGCGGCACAGTCCCGGTTTCAGGCAGTCTGTCCCGGTGTCCCCAGCGAAGCCAACATAGTCCCGGTTTTGCAAGCAGACCCAACGATAGTTTAAAATTTATTTTTCCGCTCGAAATGCGTGGCCCGACGCCCCGCACGGGGAGGCAGATGACGACAGAGCGCGCCGCCCGCCCGCGCGGTGCTGCTCTGCACCAACGCGTGTGAGCAGGACAGATAAATCCCTTCCGCCCGCGCTTACCGATGTTCCGTCAACGACTGCAATGTTTTGTTTTAGTTTAGTTCAAGTCGGACAAAACGAGTATCGTACGCAACGCAACGCAGTGATTTGTAAAACAACAATAATGCCTAAACGCAAGTGTTCTTTCAATATTAGTTTGCAACAGAAGTATCCATTTATAAAACAAAGAAAAGATGGTACCGCAGACGTTACGTGTGAAAAGTGTCGTACTGATTTTAGTGTTGGACATGGTGGTGCCAGTGATATAGAACACCATTTAAAATCAGAAAAACACAGGCTTGCCGATCAAGCTGCTGCTTCAAGCTCGTCATTGTTTAGTTTTTTTAAGAGAACCGATTTGCCGACTTCCAAGGATTTGGATATAGCTGCAGCTGAGGGTACTTGGGCGTTTCACACCGTGCAACATAATCACAGTTTTCGTTCAAATGACTGTTCTTCTCCTTTAATTCAAGCATGTTTTGAGCCAAAATTTAGATGGCACGTACAAAGTCTCAAGCTATTGTGGTAAACTATGGCAACCGAAGATTTAAAAGAGCATTTACTCAAAGCCCACTGCATAACTTTATTAACAGATGCTTCAAACCATGGCTCAATCAAATTATTCCCAGTTTTGATTCGCTATTTTTTACCATACGAAGGCGTGAAAGTCAAGGTTTTAGAGTTTCGGGAGCAGCCAGGCGAAACATCGGATATAATTGTCGATTATTTGAAGGAAGTATTGTCTGTCAATGACTTAAAAAAATTGTGGCGTTTTGTGGAGACAACACGAACTGTAATTTCGGGGGAAAGAATAGGAACGGAAGTAATAATGTTTACTCAAAATTGAACGTATCACTCGGCAGACAGCTTATTGGAATTGGATGTGGAGCCCAAATAGTCCACAACGCGATCAAAACTGCCGCTGATTGTCTACCTGTTGACTACGAATGCATCATAGTGAAAATTTACTCATTTTTCTACATTTATAGCGTTCGAGTGGAAGCTTTGAAAGAGTTTTGTGATTCTACTGAGACAGAGTATCACAAACTGCTGGGCTACAGTAAAACAAGGTGGCTTGCGTTAATGCCCGCGCTTGAGAGTTATAAAAATGTTTCAGCCTTTGAAAAACTATTTTCTGAGTATCGACAAATGCCCAAATATTTTAAAGACGTCTTTCAATAATCCCAGCTCAGAATTATGGTTATATTTTTTGCACGCACAAGCAGCGACCTTTCATGAAGCTGTGTTGAAAATCGAAGGGCAAAATGTGTCGGCCATAGAGTCAGCCAAGGAAATTAATCGTCTCCGAGATAACCTGGCACTACAAGAGAATACGATTTTCCTTCCCCACATCGTCCGTAACCTCCTTGTAAAATTACAAGAAAGCGAAGCTGCTGTTGACCAGCAGAATGTAAAAACTGCGGCGGCCGAGTTTTATAAAACAAGCAAAGAATACTTGGAGCAGTGGTGTCAATTCAACACAGAACTGGAAGTGTTTGAATGGGCAAACTTAACAAAGGTGCCTACGTGGGAAGAGGTGCAGAAAGTGATGGATTTACTGATCACGCAAGGGTTTATTAGCAGCAGCCAAGATACGAAAGTCTTTGATGAGTTTACATTTATTTCCAACTATGCGACAGATGAAAAAATCTCTGGCTGGAATGGCGAGAATGTATCTACTGAAAACCGTTGGGTCGAATTATTCCAGCACTTCCGTACTAACAACCTTCATTTAACAAACTTTTCCATAATTATTGAGTACGTTATGTGTCTGCCTGGTAGTAACGCACCAGTCGAAAGAGTTTTTTCCCAAATGAACAAAATATGGACCAGTGACAAAACACAGTTAAGTGTCGCAGTACTGAAAGCTATTCTGATTACGAAAATAAATATAAATAAATCATGTACTGCGTTACACACGTATCTAAAAACAAGACCCGATATTTTAAAAAAAATTTGTTCAGTCGACAAATACAAAAATACGACTTAGAAGTCACACCACTACTGGGGGTTTAGTTAGTAAGTCATGCCAACTTAACTATTTTGTAAATACAACAATGAGAGTTGAGTTTTTTGTGGTTATAATATAATAATTATTAAAATAGACAATATTAGCCAAACCACAAATAAATACTTTTCTTATCTTAACGTAATCAGTCGGCGAACATGCCATCGTGATGTTAATCGTCAAACAATTAAGATATACAAGGAAAAAATCAAAGACCACTGTCAGGACTTGAACCCGAAATTCCCATAATAATATAATAATTATTAAAATAGACAATATTAGCCAAACCACAAATAAATACTTTTCTTATCTTAACGTAATCAGTCGGCGAACATGCCATCGTGATGTTAATCGTCAAACAATTAAGATATACAAGGAAAAAATCAAAGACCACTGTCAGGACTTGAACCCGAAATTTCGGGTTCAAGTCCTGACAGTGGTCTTTGATTTTTTCCTTGTATATCTTAATTGTTTGACGATTAACATCACGATGGCATGTTCGCCGACTGATTACGTTAAGATAAGAAAAGTATTTATTTGTGGTTTGGCTAATATTGTCTATTTTAATAATTATTAACTATTTTGTGTTTAGAGCTTTGATTATTTTGTGTTATTCTATCTTCTATAATAAAATACTTGTAAAACACTAAAAACTTTTTTTTTATTATATATTTCCGCAGATGTGTCCCGGTCTGACAAAATAAATAAATGGTCACGTTAGTCATAGGTCACATTTAACGTATCATTTAAGTTTATTGTGCACACAGTTAAATATCGAAGTAATAACCCTTTACCTAAATGCCACTCGCATACTTCAACCTGCCGACGTTGCTGTGTTCAGACCCATCAAAATGTCATGGCTGAAAGCTGTTAGGGAATGGCATACAAATCACCCAGGTGAGGCTGTTACAAAAATTACGTTTGCCACAATTTAAAAAAAAAGTTGTTGATACTACTGTAAAACCGGAAACTGGCGAAGTCGGTAGGATTCCTTAGCGTAACTCACCGAAGTTAATAAAATTCGCTGTGCTCCAAAGGAATCAACATAAGAACAACAACCAACACAAAAAAGGACATCCGAGCCAATCTCGCTCAGATATGCGGGTAAGCCTTGTCCATCTATAACCAACAACCGCAAGAACTAACAGCAACCCATATCATCAATATCAGCTCATCATCAGCAGTAGCCCATCATCGATAGCGACGCATCATCAAAAAGAAAATAATGTTCACGCAGAACAAACCCATAAAGACAGTGACATTTGTGTGTGTGTGGTACGATTGAGGCAACCAAGTCACGTGACATATATCAACTTTGTACAATGTATGTAATGGCGCCAATGTCATGGCGTGGTGACGAAAGGAAATGTTTTTTTTCGTTTGTATTAAAGAATAATATTATAATCAGTAACATGTCAGTGTTAAATTAAATTAAATACAGTCCACTACAATAATTGTAGTGGACTCGAAGGACCAAATGTTGATTGTAATTATTTCAATCAACATTTGGTCCTTCGAGTCGGATTGAATTCAACATTTGGTCCAATCAACCGGATTGAATTCAGGATCAATCAAGTCGACAAATGACACAAGGTGACAAGGCAGGGCATCCATTTACCTGTGAGTACTATTCTATTCTCCATAAAATTCCTATTTTTCAATCGAATCAATATTGTGCAATGTCCGAGATATCAAATTTAAGGTTAAAACTTGGTCAAGCGAAAGCTAAGGTCACACGATTAAGAAACTTTTTCAATAATATTGATCAAGATCAAATCAATGAAACAATTATAAGCCAATTAGAAGTGCGATTGACAAAACTCGATTCTCACTGGGATGAATATAACGATATTCAGTCTCAAATAGAATCGTTACGATTAATTTAAATACAGTCCACTACTATTATAATCAACAAAGGAAATGACTTCAGTTCTACGACAAATACTGTAAGCCAGAAATATTTATTTTAATATATTCAATTTTTTTTTTGTAAAAGCAAATGACAGACCCTGTCGAATATTTAAATTTGGATCTTTCACCATCCTGTAGACTCATCCTTAGACGACCTATTTTCGACCCCAGTCTATTTTCGAGAAGTTTAACCCCCGATTTATTCATAACGGAAACAATGACTACAAAAAATGCGTCTCAGTAAGGTGACCTGCGCCTAGATAACCATGCGTTCGAATATGTTTCAACGGAAAAAATGCTATATTTATACGAAATATTGACAACATTTTTACTACCTATCATTCGAATGAAACTACTACTGAAGGCCAAATTCAGAATCGACGCCTAGTCAGCGCGATTTTGTCTACGTTATTAGATCGAGCTTAAGATATTGTGACCTCGAATCTTTGCAATGATTGGAAAGCCATTATATATTAAATTTAAAAAGAACGTTTGCCGACCCTCGAACGAAAGACGATCTTTTAGAACAGATTATAAATTGCCGACCAAAAATGACAGAGCCTTATTTAGATTTTTATGATGAAGTAAACAAACTTTTCACTTTGTATGTCTCGAAATTAACAGCCGATATCAAAGTAAAACGGCATCGCACAAAAACTATTAGTAAAAACCATTGTAAAACATTCTATAGAATCGATTGGAATCCTATTAAGGACCCTAAAACCTGAAACCATGATTGACGTGTATTTGCTAATCTCTCAAGAAATAGAATACATTGGACCGGCACCTGAATCAAGCAATTACAAAAAATCACCGTCTTTTACACTTCAATATTTCCCGCAACAACCCAGATTCACAAGGCCTATAAGAAATATTCAAAATCAAAAATATCCAACTAATAACCAAACTTTTGGAAATAATTACAATCCTCAACAACCCAGACCAACTTTTACACCTCGACCAAATTTCCAACCTAGACCGATACAGCCCACACCTATGTCTGGAGTATCTACTAATACTATACCAAAAGGGGTTAGGAACCCGAAACGATCGTTGAGATGAATAAATGTTTAGACTTTTTCAAGTGTTTATTAATTTTTATTCAATCATGTTCTACCAAGTGCCTAGCAATAATTCTATAGAATTTATAATACTATACCTCCTAGGTATAACATAACGAATATAAACTCCAACCCCGATTAACCAATATCGAACAGTTTACCGATAGAAATCAGTATCAGGATCAGAACAAATAACTGAAGAAGACGACCAATTATATTTAGACCAATACATAAATAATGAACCTCTTGATAGCGACGATAATTTTTTAGACAAAGCGGCCCCGGAACAAATCAAGTATTGTAAACTTAAAATGCTCTACTAGAAAAATTGACAATATAAATAATAAAGGACAACTTTTGCCCTATTTGATTTTAAATCACCCACCAAATAAATTGCTTATCGATATTGGAGCGACCGCATCTTTTTTGAACTCCGATATTATAAAAAATGTATCAGAAACTTTAATCACATGAATTTAAAATTGAACCGACAAAATGTTCTATCTTTACATGGACTATCAAAAGTCAGCAGCAAATAACTTTTAACAACCTATATGACATACAACCCCCAAATATCGAATTAACTTTTCTAAATCTAACAGCCCACAATATTTTTGACGGAATTTTAGGAATAGACAATATCAGAAAATGTAAATTGAAACTAAACTTACATGAAAATACGTATGAACGAAAAATTCCTATTCATTATTTAAAAACAACAGAAAAAATTATTTTTGAAACCATCATATCCCCGCGAAAAGCGAAAATATGTAAAATAGCCTTAATTACTACAGAAAATAATATTTTTATTGATTGTCAACAAGTTGATCGTGATAAAGTACTAAGCACCCACATATGATTGCACGTGTAGACAACAACCATACTACCATTGAGCTTATAAATAATAAAGATAGCGCAATACATTTCGTTTTGACCGAACCACTAAAATTCACTAGTTTAAATATTTTAATGTTTATTTACACTAACAAATCAATTCACGCAGTGTCTAACTGTTTGGACAACGCTATTTTAAAAATTAAATTGATGCTCTCTTTACCTAAAAGATGCTATTTTAAACTTTATGATATTGTATTCCGCAATGACGCTACCGAACAGATACAAGAATCAATAATTCTGCCGAGTATTCATTTGGATAAATATATCCCAGACAAATATAAACCATTAGACTTAACTAAATTAGAACTCAAAGAATTGCATACGATCTCGAAAAATTTAGACAAACTAGATTTTACATCCGCTGACGACGTTCAAGTCGGTCACCAAACTTTAACTCTGATCTTGTATCTTTTTGTATGTGGCCTATTTTTATAATGATAAAATATAAGTAAAACATTCGTAAATGTTTTTGCAGGCAAGATACTGACAATACCAATACTGCTGAACCTTCAACTGTTTTTCAAGCTGGGCCATCACCTTCTGTGAGGTTAATAGTTTAATTTTGCCAAAATTTAAATTTTCAAAAAAATTTAGAATTTTGAACTTTAAATGTACGTTCACATCAATAGCTGGCAGGCTAAGCGCCTAGTGGCTCGCTAGGTGCCAGGATGAACTATCCAAGCGCACGAATGTACGTGTTAGCGCTGCGTTGTTCACACCGACCGCGCCTCGCTGTGGCTAGTCGCCAGGTGGCTATCCAAGCGACCAGGCGTGTCTGTCTTTTCCAGGATACATTCCGGCATAAAATGGATGATCAATTAATTAGTGCAGTTTTTGTTAGAGAAGCTTTATGGAATCCTATGCATAAACAGCATAAAAATGCAAATTATCTTAAAAAGATGTGGGATGAAGTAGCAATAGAAATGAAGAAAAGAGATCGTGACACCACCATATGGGTGGCGGAGGTTGATCCAAGAATCAGGTTAAATTTATTAGAGAAAAACTATTTACATATAGGCTGGAACAGGTGTAATGTAAGGGTCTATGCAAAAATAACTAGGTGCTTTAAATTGCCAAGAGTTTGGGCACATAACCAAATATTGTAGCGCAGAAGTTGACACCTGTTCCCACTGTGCAAGAGAACACAAATTTGAAAATTGCAATAAAAGACATAAAATACCTAGCTGCGCTCCTTGCAAAAGAAGCGACACCGAATATAAGCATCGCACTGGCAGTAAGGAATGTACTACACATAGCAAAGCACTCAGTAATCTACACAAAAGGATAGACTGATGAGAAACAAAAAGTTAACAATACAAACTCTTCTCAAATAAACAAAAATAAGCAACAAAAAGAAAATAAAATAAGCACTATACAAATACCAGAGGATCGTTCGAAACGCAATGTTATTTTTCTTTTATTTTAACGAGAGAAAAAAGCCAGCATTGCAAAAACAAACTCTCTTTCGTTCGAAATATGACGAGATTTACATATAATACATACATTTAAATATAGTTTTTAACTATGTCTTTTGACGTTTTGTACCCACATAAAATATTAGCTTTTAAAAATCAGCTCCCTTTAATTTACGTGTGGAACTTCCTTTGTTTGGAACGGGGATTTTGACACATCAACAAAAATGGCGATTGTGACGTCACACTTGTGGAGTGAATTAAATTTGCATATACTGGTGGTTGTTCGGGGAAGGGTTACTTCAACATAATATGGTTAAAAATTGGAATATGAATAGATGTAGTTACCACCAGCCACGCACCGGAAATGACGTCATCTGTTCTGTGTCTGTTGACCCCAGCGACTTCCGGTGTAGGGGTGGTGGCCGCAGGAGTGACAAACTACATCTACTAATATGAAGCTAGTCGAGGAAGCCAAGAAATAGGATCATGTATTAGAAAATTCATTTCGGAGAATTTAAAACCAACAGTTACTCATTTAATACTTTGGGCGGATTCATGCGGGAGTCAAAACCGTAATACTGAAATGGTCCTTATTCTATGTACTGTCTACAAACACATCATAAACTCGAAAGGATAACACTACGATTTCTTCAACTTGGTCACACGTACCTTCCTAACGATTCCGAATTTGGAGATGTAGAAAGTGTGTTAGAACACATAACCGGTGTATACTGATGAAAACTACATTTTGCAAAAAGTCTACCTTGTACGCCGGGTGTGTGCACGTGTTTTTTGTTTCAGTTAAAAATAATCAAAATGGAGGACAGATGGATTGCCGAACAACATTTAAAGTTTGTGGAACTATACAAGGATCAAACCAATTTATGGAATTGTTTGGATCCTAATTGAAGGGGTGAGTGGATGAGGAGGCTATGTAACGTATTGTAAGTGTTGAGAAAATTGAGTTGAAAGTTTTAACGGTTTAACTTTGTGTGTATACATATTTAATTATTAGGGCGGATAAAGGCAACTGCGTAGTAATACTAGATAAATAGGGCTATCGTCGGGTTAGTATGTTAACCTGCTAACTCCACTTTTTGACCATATAACATTTATTGCACCATTAGGCTAGGCGCAAATTGAGACACGTATAGCACGTGTGACGTGACGCAGCACAGCGCATATTTTTGTAACCTATAGGATTCAATGAAACAGCGCAAATTGGGTACATGACACGATGTCGTGCCACACGCGCAAGTGCGGCGCAGTGGTCGAGACACAGTTTTACGTGTCACACGTGTAACAACTTGTGGTGCAATAGTAGATTTTTTAGTTTTTCGTTTTCTTGTTTAATTTGTTTTTAAAAAAATCATGACAGAAGAAAAATTTATTGAGGCGGTGAGGGAGCATAGAGTGCTTTACGACACAAAGCATGAAAATTACATGAAAACAAAATACAAGAATCGGATTTGGAATGAACTGGCAAAGGATTTGATTATGAAAGACGGTATGTACACACATTTATTTCCATTATTAGTAATATCAAAATGAAATATTAAAAAATTAATAAACCGACGATATATTTTATTTACTTAACAAATAAAAAAAAAAGTATTTTTCCTCATATTAAATTAACAATTGAAAAAATTAGTAACAATGTACAAACAAATAAAAATTTTGAAACAATGAAAAAAATAGTGTTAATTTATTTCAGTTACATTTTGATGATACTAGAATACATTTTTCAATTTACAAGCGTCCGTAAAGAAGTTTTACTTCAATAAAAAATCATATTATATTGTTAATAATTTCCTAGAATAACGGATTGATTTTGCCACGGAACTGCTCCCCAATTATTAAAATATTCAGTGAAATTTTGCCTCACTCTGAAAGCAGCTGATGAATTCTTCACTCTGCTCCCTCTTACGTGAAGTAACTGAGTTTGCGGCAACTGTATCATATGTATTTTGTAATGACGTTTTCTACACTACACATGTAGTATTTACAGAAATAAAGCGAATTATTATTATTATTATTATAGTTCCAAATGTTGAAATAGAATTTTTTGATTTAGATGAGGATCTTTCCTTAATTCAGGAATATTTGTTAATTACTAAAAAGGCCGATGGTGATAATTGTACCTTTCAAGCCGACACAGAATATGGCACAGCCTAATTTTGAAAATGATTTCCCGTACATGAAGATTCTCACAATATGAGGGAACCAGAACTTCTTCTATGGAATGATCTGTCAAGTCGACAGAGATGTATTACTAAGTGATAATAATTTGCCTGTTCAAGCTGATATTACAGGAAACCTTGAAAAAAATAATCCTCCATTTCGAGGTGATTTTGATATCATAGAAGATATCATATCAAATGAGAGTGATCGAGAAGGATTAGTTCCTTATGAAGTCCATTTTGATTCAGGTATTTCAGATAATCGTCCACAAAAAACAAAAAAGTGTAGAAAAAGAGTACAAGTTAAAAAATGTACCTGGTTTATAAAAAAAACAAGAAGCAGAGAGAATAAAGTAGGAAGTATTGTGGTCGAGTAAAAGTTAATGGAGCTTGGAACTATGAAAAACCAAAACAACCTTGAGTTATGAAGGGTAGATGTAATTGTAAAGAAACAAAGAGTGGAGGCATGAAGTGTACATCTATCTCTTAAGAAGAGAGAACAAACATTTTTCAACAATTTTGGAAGCTGACTTGGGGGGAGAAGAAAACCAACATTGAAAATTTAGTAACATGTGTCACGAAATCTTGTTCTGTGACAAGCATTATGATTATAAAAATTTTTTACAATCATTGAAATAATTAAAAAAATATGAGAACCGCTGATTCGATATTATTTAATCGGATCAGTTCCTTAAGCTAGGCTAGCGAGCCAGCTGTTCGTTTTCGGCTGCCGTTAAATGAAGACATCTTGAAATCGTTCCGGTGTAATTAAAAAATTGTCGACTGAATTCCATATCGATATATTAATCTGCACCTAAAAATTTTAATTTCTTCGATACGTCGAATCACATACGGTCGAAGGTGTATATAGCGCGTTGTGGCGGACTTCAATACCTCAGCGGTCAAACCAAATAAGATAAGTAAACGCTTGTTAAATAAAAAATTTAGAAAATAAGAATTAGATTAATGCATGTTAAAAGAAATGAAACATTTTCATTGATGTACGCATCGTAATGAAAATAATATAATTAGATATAAGTAAAACTTAGAAATATAGAAATTAGGTTTTTATTGGAACATGTGCTAACTGCGAGTTCGATCTTGCGTAATTAAAATGGCTATACTTTAGCGAAAATAAAAATAAAATGGTGTCCTTTAAAAAATTATTAATATTAAAATTAAAATCTCAATTAGATTATCAAATAACCCTTTGAGGACCACAGGGACACGCATGTCCCACTCATTGTTTATAGTATTTCACTGGGTGAATTTTAACCCAGAATCTCATTTGAAACGTATAGATTTCTCATACATACGCGTATTTATAAATATATTGGCACCACTGGTTTTGCTTCTATAACCTAACATTTGATGTTATTTTATTTTTGACAGTTCATGTCAGCAATATCTTTTTATATTGATATCATACTTTTTACGAGCATTTTTAATAATATAACATGAGGTAAGTTAATTTAGAATATGTTTAATTATAATAAATGCATTAGCAAAAAAGTTTATCGCATTTTTATTACATTTATCATAACTTTTATATCGCGGGTCATGTATGTCCCAGTGGTATTTTTGAGCGGTATAAAATAATCCCAATGGTATTTTACAGCAATACAAGGAAAAAGCGAAATAAGTTGTCAGAAGAAGAATTACAACATTATGCTGATCATTTGTCTGATGTAGAATCTATAGAATCCGACCCATACGCTTCTAGTGATGATTCTCGCGATTCAGACTACGAAAACGTTTTGTCAGAGACGGACGGGGAAGAGAGTACTGAAGAACATGTGGAACAAAGTTATGGAAAAGACAGTTCTGAAGATGAAGAAGAAGAAAGTGACGTCACTAGGCCTGATTTACAAATAAAAAACAAACAAAATAAAGATCCAGATATCATTTGGTCGAATTTGTCTCCAAATTTCAAACCAAAATTTGATATTTTACCCGAGAGAGCTTGTGTAATTCATGAAAGTATAAGACGAAATTCATCAAAGCTTAATGTGTTCAAAAAACTGTTACCTCACAGTTTGTTAATTTATATTGTAGACAATACAAATCAAAGAACAAAAATTTTTGAAAATAAGAAAAAAGTCAAAAAAGCACCTACAGATGTGGGTGAAATAATAATTGTGCTTGCAGTTAATTTTGTAATGTGTTTCAATAAATTACCAAAAATAAAAGTGGTCGAGCAAACGATGTATGGGAAACGATTTTATAAAAGTTTCTAATGCAAGAAACAGATTCATTTTCCTGATTTCAAAATTATATGTAAATAAACCAGATAAACCTGACAATGCTGGTAAAACTTTTTACATAGACCCAATGATTGAGTGCCTAAAATACACGTTCCAAAAATATAGACAAGATAGTTGTCGCCAGTCAATTGATGAGAGCATGACTCGATTCAAAGGGTGGTCGAGTCTCAAACAATACATGCCAATGAAACCCGTAAAGCGTGGAATAAAAACGTGGGTAAGATGCGACTCGCTTACGGGTTACACATATGACATGAACGTATATGCTGGAGCTGAGTCACAGGAACAAGAAGGAACGTTAGGAGAAAGAGTTGTAATGAAGTTGACGGAAACAATAAAAGAACCTCCACCGTCAAATTAATGAAAAATATTGAATTTGCTGCTGTAGGAACTTGCATAAGAACTAGAAAAAATGTGCCAAAACTCTCTGAAAAACTAAATAGGGGAGAATCAATATTTTTATCTTATAAAGATAATTCAATTTTTATAAAATGGCAAGATACAAGTTGTCTCAAGAGTGCAGTATTTTTACTGCAGAGTTATATGCAATCTTGCAGGCCTTGAGACATGTTCACGGTCCGCACAAATATGTTATTTGCAGCGACTCTTTGAGTGCTCTTCAGGCATTGCAGCGTTCCTATCCCAGCCACCCTCTTATTTGTTTAATTCAGGACAAATTGTACTCTTTGAAAAGAGGTGGAACCACTGTCCGGTTTTGTTGGGTTCCCGGCCATATGAGAATCGCTGGCAATGAATTTGCTGACACTGCAGCTAAAGACGCTGCAAATAACGGTCAGGCCCCCAGGGGGAACATTGGAATGTCGTTGTTTATCGCAATTGCATTACAATGTTCTTTGGGAATTGGCGAACCCAGGGAAACCCGAGCACGCACCAGTCGGTTGTGTACCCGGTGTTGTAGATTGCATAAGTCTAATTATAATAAGTTATGCAATCTATGATTGTGAATTTATTAAAATGAATTTATTTTAGTCAGTTGTTAAGAAATACTCATCTTGGAATAATATGATTTATTTTTGTTAAATATTATCTTAATAAAATATATTTAAAATACAATTATTTGTCATATTTAATTACAAGAATATAAAACATGGCGCAGTCGAAATAAATCGAGAAATAAATTAAAATTTATAAATTAAAATAAGAACATAAAATAATTTATAGAACGTACCTAAAAAACACAAACGTAATAAAAATAAAAACAAAATGGAGTATTATAATAAACCATCACCTCTCAATTTAAGTGGAAATATTAAAGAAAACTTTAAAAAATTTGAGCAAGACATAAAAATATTCTTTGAAGCCACCGAAACCTACGAAAAAGACGACAAAGTTCAAATTGCAAGATTTTTGAATTTAATTGGTACGGAAGCACTGAAAATTTATAATACGCTTGACGTTAGCAAAAAACCAGATGCAAAATTGAAAGACGTAATTGATGCGTTCAGAAAATACTGCGAGCCAAAAAGAAATGAAGTCATGGAGCATTTCAAGTTTTTTAAGAAATACCAGAAGGAAGGTGAACCATTTAATACATTCGTGACAAGTCTAAAAGAATGAATGAATTGTAGATTATAGACGCTCGACAACAGAGGTCATTAGCGTCTAAAAATAAAAAAGTAAACAAAAGAAAACCAAAAACAATAAAACCAAAGCAAAATCAATACAAAAACAAAAGTTGACATACAACAAAATAAAATCTAATAGCTACAAATACAATGTGTCATATAAAATAATGTAGTGATATAAAGAAAAAACCATTTAGGCTGTAAAAGGGCCTAAATGTATACAAATAAATAAAATCAAATAAACCGGTCAAGACCGGTTTCTTTTAAAAATCGAAACAGCAGATCGACATTGTCAGGATCATTTCCTAAAACAACCGACAGATCACCTGACAATCCGATCTGCTGTCGTGTGTCCCTAAACTGGACACACTCTATTAAAATATGCGAAACGGTAACACGAGTGTCACACGTTTCACAGAGGGGCGGTTCCTCACGAGCCATCAAAAAACCATGTGTAAGTCTACAGTGACCTATGCGCAGCCGTGTAAGGACCACTTCCTCCCACCTGGAGGGACGGAAAGATGTGAACCATGGGTCAACTGTAGATTTTATAAATTTTAATTTGTTTTCATCGACAGCACTCCATTCATCCTTCCAGAGCTGCTGAACGGCTGAAATCAGTACGCTCTTGAGGTCGTCACCGATAACGCAAAATACACTCTGACCGTTATTTGCAGCGTCCTTAGCTGCAGTGTCAGCTAGTTCATTGCCAGCGATTCCCATGTGGCCGGGAACCCAACAAAACCGGACAGTGGTTCCACCTCTTTTCAAAGTGTACAATTTGTCCTGAATTAAACAAATAAGAGGGTGGCTGGGATAGGAACGCTGCAATGCCTGAAGAGCACTCAAAGAGTCGCTGCAAATAACATATTTGTGTGGACCGTGCACATGTCTCAAGGCCTGCAAAATTGCATATAACTCTGCAGTAAAAATACTGCACTCTTGAGACAACCTGTATCCAACACTGGCGTTATCGGTGACAAACGCGCAACCAACTCGGTTGAGAGACTTCGAGCCATCCGTGTAAACGGAACGGTAGTCTCGATTCTGATCCAGCCATGCCAGGAAAAGCTGGCGATAGAGCTCTGGAGTTGTTGTATTTCGAGGATGAATGGAAAGTGACATATCGATGACGGGCTGAGGAATAAGCCACGGGGGCACAGAATTACGGCCTACTTTAAGAGTTCTAGGAAGCGCCAAGTGAAGTTCATCTAAAAGAAGATTCAACCTGATACCGAGAGGACGTGTTGCATTTCTTCTCCGTCTATACAGAGAAGAAAAACGAGGTTGAAATACGCAACTGTAAGTTGGGTGATCAGGTTGACTACGGAGCTTAGATACGTAGGATAGCATATTGCGTTTCCGCCGGATGTTCAGCGGAGGCTCTCCGCATTCAGCGGCTATGCTAACAACAGGACTCGATCGAAACGCTCCGGTTGACAATCGGATTCCGGCGTGATGAACAGCGTTTAACGTCCTGATGTACGACTCACGCGCTGAGTCGTACACGATGCTACCGTAATCCAATTTAGACCGTACGACTGCACGATAAATTCGCAGCAAAACCGTACGGTCTGCACCCCACGTGGTACTGGATAAAATTTTTAAAATATTAAGGGAAGACGTCGACTTCCTCTTTAAAATATTAAAATGAGCCTTCCAATTTAACGACCGGTCAAAAGTGAGTCCTAAAAATCGGGCAGTATCTTGCACAGATATGAGCGTATTATAAAGATATAAGAATGGTTCCTGATAACAACTACGAATGCGGCAAAAGTGCACACACTGGGTTTTTCCAACGGAAAATTTAAACCCATTGTTAGTTGTCCAGTTCTGGATGCTATTAATGGCCAGCTGCAAATGACGTTGTGCAGTACGAATGTACTTTGACGAACAGTAGATCGCCAAGTCGTCAACATAGAGCGATGACTCTACAGACGATGGAATGCTGTCAATTATGCCATTAATAGCGATGGAAAATAAGGTGACACTAAGAACCGAACCCTGTGGAACACCATTCTCCTGTGCAAAGACACTTGACAAAGTGTTGCCGATACGGACTTGGAAGTAACGCTCTAATAAAAAATTATTTATAAAATTCCCAAGATGTCCTCTGATACCCCAATTATGTAGTGTTCGGAGTATTCCATACCGCCATGTAGTGTCGTAAGCCTTTTCAAGGTCAAAAAAGACCGCTATCAAGTGTTGTTTGTTAAGAAAAGCGTCCTGGATGGCGGACTCTAACCTGACTAGATGATCCATCGTCGAACGGTGCTTACGAAAGCCACACTGGGCATTCGTGATCAAATGTCTGGATTCAAGAATCCAAACCAGTCGCCGGTTGATCATACGTTCGAGAAGTTTTGACAAACAGCTAGTCAGTGAGACAGGACGATAACTTGATGCTTGTTTTCGGTCTTTACCGGGCTTCAACAACGGCACTACAATAGAATTACACCAAGCGGTAGGAAACGTATTGGTGTACCATATTAAATTATACATCTTGAGAAGGAATATAGATCCGGAGGGAGGTAGCTTTTTCAAAAACTGGTAATGGATATCGTCAGATCCTGGAGAAGTATCATGGCAATCATGCAAACTCGACTGTAGTTCCCACGAGGAGAAAGGTGCGTTGTAGTTCTCCTCATTTTGTGAGGAAAAGTTCAATACAACTTGTTCTGCTTGATTTTTCTGAGCAGAAAAACTTTCTAGATAGTTTGCGGAACTCGAAACTTTTGCATAGCATGAACCCATGTGATCAGCGACTTCATCAGGCGACGTAATTATGCCATTTCCCATCACCAATCCAGAAATATAATTGAAACTCTGTTTGCCAGAGATCCTCCGAATTTTCTCCCACACCTCGCGAGCGGGAGTACAACTTCTTACAGTGGAAACAAACTCACTCCATGACTGCTTCTTACTCTCTGCTATGATACGTCTGGCAATGGAACGCTTTTGCATGAAAATAATACGATTTTCATCCGTCATATTATTTTTAAAGCGACGGAGAGCTTTACGACGTTCACGGATGGCATCCCGACAAGCCTCATTCCACCAAGGAACGGGCACACGTCGCGGTGTCGTTGACGTGCGTGGGACTGCAGCTAAAGCCGCCTCGATGACCGCATCCGTGAAATGCTCTACAGCAGCATCGACATTGCCAAAGTTCATTTCGCCGACATTTAGCACTTGTTGGAAGTGTGACCAATTAGCGTCTTTTATTTTCCACTTCGGGGAGCGTCTTTCATCAACATGGAATGAAAGAAGACGACAAATGATTGGGAAATGGTCACTGCTACAAAGATCGGCATTTACTTCCCATTCACAGGATGGCGCTATAGAAGAAGAGCAGAGAGTAAGGTCTATAGCTGAAAATGTCCCATTAGCAGCCGAGAAATGTGTATTGGAACCTGTGTTCAATGCAACTAAGTTTTGATTTAGAATCAACATCTCTATTAGCCTTCCACGAGCATCCACATGATTAGAACCCCAACTGGGATTATGGGCATTAAAATCCCCCATGATTATAAAGGGGCGTGGAAGCTGATCTATAACAGATGTAATGGTTGCAAGTGTCGGTTGTTCTGTTGGAGGAATGTATATTGAACACAAAGTTACCGGTTTCGGCGCATAAAGTCTGACAGCGATTACCTGTAAGTCAGATTGTAATGGGACATTTTCGGAAAACACATTGTTTCGTACTAAAACTGCCACTCCGCCACTGGCACGTTCAACGAATGGTTTATCTTTACGATAAATCGTAAAACCACGAAGAACAGGAGTGTTTGTGTCTTTCAAATGTGTTTCCTGTAAACTAATAGCAGTAGCATTATGATCGTTAAGGAGGAGTTTCAATTCACTGAAATGAATATAAAAGCCGTTCATGTTCCACTGTAAGAAATTGAATGGTAATTATAAGAAGATAAAAGCTACCTCTTTTTATTCCTCGCCACCTCACTACGGTGGTGAGGAGGTCGGGATATATCTTCGTCCATAGCAGAGTCTGCACTGCTGCTATGGTCGATGCGAGTTTTCGTAATAGTCATTGTGTGACTATTATCCCGGTTTAAGATCACCTTAGTGTTCTTGACCGGAGGAGATGTTTTAATACTCTTTTCGACAAGAGATTTTGTCGGTGATGTCGTCTTTTTAACTGGAGATCTTGATCTATCATCCGTACTATTTTTGTTTTTGTTTTTGTTTGACTTTTTGGCAACAACTTTAGAATTTGATGGGGACACTTCAGTTTGTGTAGACATGTCACAGGTCTGTGTTGACATGTCTACTTTAACGATAGGGGCGGCAGCAATGCTTGCAAAGGAACGTGTAAAAGAAGGAACAGTTTCGCGATATTTGCGCTTGGCTTCTGCAAAAGAAATTTTTTCAGTGGTTCTGATTTCTTGGATCTTGAACTCCACTTTGTACTGTGGACATTCTCTAGACCTTGCAGAGTGAATTCCGTCGCAATTAATGCAATGCGATACCCTTTTGCATGGAATATCTTCATGTACAGGTTGGCCGCAATTGTCACAGAGACTGGGAAAGCTACAGTTGTTCTGTGAGTGTCCAAACTTTTGACATTTGTAACAGCGCAAGGGAGATGGTATGTATTGACGTACTTTTAATAAATAGAAGGCTGCTTGAATGGATGGCGGAGGCTGCGGTGTACAGAATGTAAGAATATGAGACGGTGTAGGTACTAATTGACCGTCTCTACGTGCGTGGATTCGGTATACATCTGTAACACCTTGGTCTTTAAGTTCCTCTTTTATTGTTTCAACAGTGCAGTTAAGGAGATCAAAACAATAAATAATGCCTTTAGAAAAATTAAGCTGTTTATGTACTTCAACTTTTATTGGTACGTCAGTAACCATATCTATCCCTTTAATGCTGGTAGAAGCTAAGATCTTGTCTGCTTGCTGTGGTGACGAAGTTTCTATTAATAAAGTGCCATCACGTAATTTTTTTACACATTTTAATGTCCCGTATAATCCAGTAAGGTGTTTGGAGATATAAAAGGGACTATCGTTATTAAAGTTGCCGTTGTCTTTGCGCATCAATAAATACCTTTTACAAGGAGTTATCATCGAATCATTGCCAAATAACAAATTAAAATTTTCGTCACTACGCCCTCTCTTAGAGGGAGGGCTGTTTAAGGGGGGAAAATTATTCATAATTTTAGTTATGAACTTCATCACCCGTGCTCCCCGCCCACCACGGAGCCCAACAAGGGGACGATGACCGCAAACCGGTACAGAGCGTCAGGGCTACACGGTGATATAGTCAGCTCCAAAGACGGCGCCACTCCATCAATAGACACTGGCTCACCCCGCCGGGATACTTAATATCCACGACGTTAGCCGATTGACTAGACTGGGTTAGGTCTAGCCGCCCGTTTACAGCGAAGCGGAGGCCAAAGCAGTGTGTTGGCGCACCAAGGCTAACCTCAACTGCCAGGACCCTCTTTTCCGCCTTACGGGTCACCGCGCACGGCAAACACGCAGGTGTACTATTAGGGACTACTACAAACAAAGGACAGCAACAAAAGTGTACCCATAACGGAGGGACAAGACCGCTAACAACAACAAAAAGAAGAGAGAAACGAAGGAGAAAAAAAAGTTGCGACTGTCCTTCCTTCATAATAGTCCCTAAATGAATCACCCAGCCGGGTACACAACCGACTGGTGCGTGCTCGGGTTTCCCTGAGTTCGCCAATTCCCAAAGAACATTGTAATGCAATTGCGATAAACAACGACATTCCAATGTTCCCCCTGGGGGCAAGTCTAAAAGAACTAATAAAGGGATGTGAATTTGGAAACTTAGAAAACAGGCTATTGAGAACACAAATTATACTTGGAATAAACAACAAGGATCTGCAAGAAAAGCTGTTGAGAGAAGATTTGGCATTGGACAAGGTGATTCAATACTGTCAAACAACAGAAGCGGCCGAGGAGTCGAGGAGAGAATTGGAACAAGCCGAAACATCCTGTGAAGTAAATAGGGTTAGGTATAAAAATAATAATAATGATAAAATTGAAAATGAAATGTTTAAATGTAAAAAATGCAATAATGTGCACGGTCGTAGAAGTTGTCCTGCTTTCGGGAAAACTTGCAAAAAATGTGGGAAAAATAACCATTTTGCCTTTTGTTGTAAATCAAAAAATAATAAACAAGCTCACGAGCTTAATGAAGTAAATGATTCAGATAGTTCTGATAATATGAATTTAGATTCTATTGAATTTTTGCCAGTAAATGAAGTAAGGGAATGGCACGAGGAAATAAAAATTGAAAATAAAAAGTTAAAAGTAAAAATTGACACGGGCGCGCAAGCGAATATATTGCCTTTTCGGTATTATAAAGAAATTTTAACCAATGTAAAAATAAATAAAACTAAGTCCAAGTTAGAGGCTTATGGGGGTTTTGAAGTTAAAACATTAGGCGAGATAACTGTTCTTTGTGAAAGTAAAAATAAAGTAGCCAATGCGAAATTTTTCATTGTAGAAAATAATCAGACTGTAGCTCTTTTAGGGTTAAAAAGTTGTATTGATTTAGATTTAATTAAGAGAATTGAAAGTATAAATGATAGCAATGATTCAAAAGAAAAATTTATAGCAGAAAATAAAGAAGTTTTTAGTAAGCTAGGATGTTTCCCAGACTCTTATAAAATAGTGTTAAAAGAGGGAGCTATACCTTCAGTAAATGTCAGTAGACGTGTACCGCTTATGCTTAAAGATAGGCTCAAAAGAAGTTTAGATAAGCTAGTAGAGAAAGGAATAATTAGTCCAGTAGAACAACAGACAACAGAATGGGTGAATAATATAGTAATTGTAGAAAAACCTGATAAAAGTTTAAGAATTTGTTTGGACCCAAAAAATTTAAACGAATACATTCTCAAAGATTATTTTCCAGTGCCGACCTTGGATGAAATAAAACCAAAATTAACAAATAAAAAGTTTTTCACATTAATTGATTTAAAAGACGGATTCTATCACATCAAATTAGATGAAGAGTCGCGTAAATTATGTACTTTTTGTAGCCCCTTTGGACTCTATTCATTCAATCGGTTACCATTTGGTATAAAATCAGCACCTCAAATTTTTAATAAATTTAATCAAAAATATTTTTCGGGCATAGATAATTTAATTATTTATTTTGATGATTTGTTGGTTAGCGGAAACACCAAAGAGGAGCATGATAAGGCACTTAGACAAGTTATAGAAAGAGCAAAAAAGTTTAATATTAAATTTAATGAAAAGAAATTACAATATTGTGTTCCTGAAGTAAAATATTTAGGGTTTATATTTAATGAAAAAGGTGTCACTATTGACCCAGAAAAATCAAATGTTATAAAAAACTTAAAATTACCTACAAATAGAAAAGAATTGCAACAAATTTTAGGCGTTGTAAATTATTTAAGGGAATTCATACCAAATATGTCTGAAATTATATCGCCATTAAGAAATTTGTTAAAGAAAAATGTCGAGTTTAATTGGTCTGAAAATCATACAGAAATTTTAAATAAGCTAAAGAATTTGATCAGTCAGGCTCCAATATTGAATAATTATGATGTAACTAAAGAAATAACGATACAGAGTGATTCAAGTAAAGACGCTATTGGATGTTGTTTATTACAAGAGAATAAACCAGTTCATTTTGCCTCGCGTTGTTTAAGTGAAACTGAGCAAAGATTTGCTCAAATCGAAAAAGAATTACTTTCTATCTGTTTTGCATGTGAGAAATTTCACACTTACATTTATGGTAAATCTGTTACGATTTTAACAGATCACCAACCATTGGTTTCTTTGTTATCAAAAGACATGCATCAAATTAAAAATAACAGATTAAAAAGATTAAAATTAAAATTGAAGATTTACGATTTAAAAATTAAATATCTACCGGGTAAATACATGTTTATTGCCGATTTATTATCTAGAAATTACATAAATCACCCTGTAGATCAAAGTTCATATTTAAATGATGTTGTTCATGTAATTAATGTTACAAATATAAATTTTAGTGATCAAAAACTAGAGCTTATGCAAAATGAAACAAAAAATGATGATGTTTTAAGCAAAATTATTGACTACTACATGGCAGGTTGGCCTAAGAAAAATAAAAATATAACAGGCGAATTAAAACATTTTTTAAATTTAAAAAATGATATCACTTTTGAAAATCAAATGTTGTATTTAAACAATCGATTGATTGTACCAAAAAAATTAAGAAGTCTTTTGCTTAATACATTACATGAAACGCATATAGGAATTAGTAAAACTAAGTTAAAAGCTAAACAAACGGTATATTGGCCAGGTTTAATGAGTGATATTGAAAACATGATTACTTCGTGTTCAGTTTGTATGAGATTTAGCAATTCAAATCAGAAAGAACCATTATTAAATTATGAAATAGCCGATTATCCATTTCACAAAATAGCAGTGGATATAGCGGAACATTGTCAAAATAGTTATCTAATCATAGTCGATTACTACTCGCGTTGGATTGAAGTTGAAAAAATGAACGATAAAACAAGTAGTTCTGTAATAAAAATTTTAAAATCTCTTTTTAGTAAATATGGGATTCCTGAAATTGTTATATCTGATAATATGCCGTTTGATAGCGAAGAATACAAAAACTTTTCTAAATTATGGAATTTTAAAATAATTACTACAAGTCCTCACTACAGTCAAAGTAATGGTCTTGCAGAGAAAGGTGTGGGAATATCGAAAAAAATGTTAAAAAAGTGTTTGTACACACAATCAGATTATCAATTGTATTTGTTAAATTATAGATCTACACCATTATCAGACTTAGGAGTATCTCCAGCCAAACTATTTTTGTCTAGAGAGATTCGAACAAAAATACCGATTCATAAAAAATTGCTTAAACCTACAGTAATTAACATAAAAAATAAACTCAAATCAATAAAACAAAAAACTGAAAATTACTATAATTTATCTGCTAAAAAATTTGAAACTAAGTATAAAGAGGGAGATAAAGTATGGGTTTGGAATTTTAAAAATAAAATTTGGAATAAAGCAATTGTTATTAAAAAGCTGTTACAACCAAGATCATATCTAATTAAACAATATTATAACGGTTCAATTTGTAGAAGAAACACGAAGCATTTGAAACATAGAAAAAAAGATTTTGATTTATCAAGTGTTGAAAATGCTGAACAAGTTTTAAATAATAATAGAGATATAAAAACTAAAAGTGGTAGAATTGTTAAACCACCAGAAAGATTAATGTATAATTAAAAACGGGCATGTTGTAGATTGCATAAGTCTAATTATAATAAGTTATGCAATCTATGATTGTGAATTTATTAAAATGAATTTATTTTAGTCAGTTGTTAAGAAATACTCATCTTGGAATAATATGATTTATTTTTGTTAAATATTATCTTAATAAAATATATTTAAAATACAATTATTTGTCATATTTAATTACAAGAATATAAAACACCCGGCTGGGTGATTCATTTAGGGACTATTATGAAGGAAGGACAGTTAGTATATTCATTCTAGATTTTTTAGCGGCAAAATTTATAATTTTTTAAAACATCTGCTGGTTTATACCTATAAATGAGTACATTATAATACACAACTCTCCCGCCCCCTGCGCAACCGGCTTCCCCCCTCCACCCCTTGAAAAGATTCCCATTTTACAGTTTTTCTTAATTTTCAGGAAAACTGTACAAGCTAGGACAAAATGGTCAAAGACTAAATTAATTATTAATAAATTACCTACAAATTAGTACTTACATTCATTTTGATACGAGTTATAGTTTCCAATCTATGGTGCGTCAAAGTTAACTAAAAATCTACGATTAGCAAAAATTAAACATTTAGTGCACAGAAAACAATAATATTTATTATTTATTACAAGAAAATATGCGTTTACATTGTAATTATTACTTAAAACAAATCAGTATCGTCATCACCATATTCTACAGTTTTGTTGAAGCAACTAAGGCCCTGACAATGTATGCACATGGTGGAGCAACGCAGTCCAGCTTTGACACATCCACATCTTTTTCCGCAGCCTTTTTTACAGCTGCATGATACAATTTTTAGTATCGACTGCGGAGCTGGTGATTTCGTGGTATATATAGGCGATAAAAAGTTATTATTTCTTTTCCAGCCCCAGTTCTCAGGGTTTAATGCGTTTCCTCGCCATAATTGTACTTGATGGAAGGTACGCATTGAATGCTGACGAGCTGCGGCTGAAGAAGGTGGTAATTTTGATAATATCACCGTATTGTTTGCCAGACCAACGTATTTGTTGAAGTGGACGTATCGTAACTCGTTCAGGCTTTTTTCTGTTTCCTTAGCTCCATACAAGGCAAGAATATACCTTTCTCCTGCTTCTTCTACTTGCTCGTATGAGGCATCCGGGTTATTGAAAATGTTTATTGTACTTTGCAAGTCGATTTTTTTAGCAAGCTGAATAGACTGAACCTTCCCTTTGCCGTAGAATGCCGATGTGGTGTCGCAACCACTTATTGCATGCAGAAAGAGTATTGAGTCCCTGCAGTTTTCGACTACATCTCCATCAATTAAGCTTCGAGTGCTGTAAATCCTTTTCTTTACAGCTCCTTGACCTTCTTTTAGCAAGAATATATTCTTGTCTAGTGGAGTGAGACCCAGTAAAAGGACTAATAAGTCTATATCTTGCCCAACCACTACAACCTTCTCGTTTCTTTCGGCTTCCTCTATTGCAGTATGAACAATGAGCATATCTGCGTCGTCATTAGCTGTTAAAGTCCTTATCTTCTCATGGTTCAGTCGGTTGCTAAGCTGCAAAATGAATCTTTCTTTGTTTATAATATTGCTCAAAAAACTTGCCTTCGTTTCAATTATACGACTGTGCTCATCAAATTCGATTTCTGGACACTTTCGGTTTAGCATTCGTCTCAATCTTTCAGAGCTTTTTGTACTTGTAGAATTTTCGCCGTAGCCGTCGAATACAACGATAACCTTCTCTCCGTAACATTTTTTAATATACCTCACATAAGCAGCGTAAATATCAGAGTATGTGCCTTCTTTTGGCCAAATCACTCTATGAATCAGAGAACCGCCGTCTAAAACACAAAATCGATCGTTATCCAGTGTCGGCTCAGGGACTGTATTAAAAAGGTCGTATAGGGCAGATTTCTTTGTTTTTCTCATCCCTCCGTTGTGTTCAAACAATGAAAGAGGTGTTGTTGTCAATTCATGACAGAAACATTCGCGTAAATCGTTTGGGGAGTGGATGGTACAGACAATCCGTTGGAATAGTTGAGTTGTGTCAACTTTTATAATATCTCCATTACCAGTTGCTTTTACCGATTTGCTGGAATGTGACATCGTTTTGACGGTATGAATGCGCTTTAACTTGACGTCTCCGAATTTGGTTCCAGCTTTTACAGTCTTTTGCAGGATTCCTTCTCCAATAGATTTTGCTTCAAAGCAGTTGACTTGGTCATCTGCGACTGTTCCACTTGATAATGATATGAGATTCGGGGTTTGTATGAATGGAGAATGTATTTTAAACCATCGACTAAACTTCTCATAATCTTGCTTATCTTTAACAATCCTCGAGTCTCCGAGTTCTGTATGTTGAGTACTGCTGACAGATCGAACCCCGCAATAATTTTCAACATTTTCACAAATGAAATAAGAAATTGGAAGCCCAACTATCCATTTATTCAGTACACTTTCTTGGAACCCTCTTCCATGGGTAACACCACCGACACTTTTCATGTTTCTCATTAGGGTTTGCTCTATGACCATATCAGTCCACGTGCCACACCAGTGTTTTTCCGACCGCCGAATAGTAAATAAACCGTCCTTTGTAAATTGTTCATATTCTTTCGGATTCATTACATCTTTTAAAGATTCCATATCTTGCAGATATACTTGGCAAGCTTTTGCATATGGAAAATGACCAGTTGCATGGAAAATTGGGAGCATTGCCTTTACGCATTTTATATGAAGATCCCAATTTGCTGTTCTTTCTGCTTGAATAAAATGCAAAATTATGATTACAAGTTCACAGTATTGTAACCATAGCTGCGAGGTTTTTCCGATATCTCGAAGTGAATTGATTTGGGTAATAAATGCTGATTTTAGCTTTGAGACTATTTCATCGTCTTGCAGCAAATCGTAATTGGGACTATTAGAAAGAAGTTGTGTTATGTAATCTTTATCACATTGTTCCACGTTCATTTTTTTAAGAATAAGAACCGAAAGAGCTCGTAATGTCGTACAATGAGCTCTAACTGCCCGAGCATAGGCATGACCTGACATCATATGTTTGATTGACGCAGGTGCGTACACTGTGGCCCATAAATCAGAGAGACCACTGCCTTCCATCAAGGTACCTACAGATCCCAAAAACGACATGAGCATGTGGAATCCTCCCAATCTGACAACTACGTTTGAAAGTGTACCACCTGGCTCACTACTGTCAATCGCTACTACGTCTTTTGCTTTCATATATAAAGGATGATCAAAAGTCACAAAACAAGTTTGTTGATTGCTTTTTTTTGCTTCTTCTGCTGCATAAGTTAAAACCGTGAGCACAGTGCTATAATCACTCGGCGGTTGATTTACAAATGGTAATGGTAAAATTATGGATTTTATGCTAGGCATCTTGTTGGTCAAATTTTCCATAAATCCTTGCCATAAAGACATTTTCGGTATTTCCAAAAAGTGTCCAAGAATCCAACCCATGTCTTGATTAGATGGTTGAACTACTTCTTCAAATACTCCTGCAGAAAACACGTCATTTAAAACAACTTCTTCGAGTCCTTTTCTGTTGTACCTTTGAAAAGTCAGTTGTCGTATTTTTCGAGCTTCAGAAATTTCATTAGAGGTTGGAATTTTAGACAGCTTTTCTACTGTTTGTGGTTCCACTGCACTACTAGGTGTAATTGTTCTGATTCCACCCATAGCATGAAAAGTTCCTTTGCCAGTCAAAGTAGCTATATTAGAATCGGCATTGTCGAAAACAAATTGTGAAAAAGATTCTTTATCTATTAGTGGTTCCCAGGATTGAACGGCAGAACACTCAAAGAGGGAAACTTCTCTGTAACTGGAACAATATCCCAGACTTGAAACAACGTCTATTATATTTTTTGAACCTACTTTGCGAAACAAGTAAACAGCAAGACCTAGCTGTAACGGTGAAGAAAAAGAACGAGGCCTTGTTGCAGTTATAATAGAGTGCGCGATCGATGTACAAGTTTTAGCAACTTTTTCTTGTTTTGTCTTTTTGCCTTCAGCGATAACGGTATTCAAAAAAACACCTAAAGTTTCAGGAACCATACTGCTGACGTCTTGCATAAAATTAGCAATATCTGGATAAACGGAATTATCATAAGGCATGGTTCTTATGTCTTCGCGTATTATTGCAGCAGCTGTTTCCACAATTCTACGTCGTTCATCCTTTTCTGTACTCGCTCGATTATCATACCAATTTATTAGCTTTAAAGCAGATCCTCGAAAACATGCTACTGTAAGTTTTTTGTGCAGACTTGCAAAAACTACACCATCGTCATACTTTTTAAACAGTTCTCTTTTTAATGTTCGCACACTAATGGAATCTTCGGGAGGTATATATTCTTCAAGTTTTTTCATGAGCTCATCCAAACTAAATTGGCATTCGTCAGAGGAGTCAATAAAACTAAATAGTTCTTGAAAGGCATTGACCAAACTTTCATTTTGAGGTCTTCCAACACCTTTTCTCGTAGAAACATTAGAAGAAAATTTTGCATAGCAATCTTCGTGATAACGTGCTTCTTCAGCTACTAAACAAATTACACCTTGGATTCGCGCAATAACTTCAAGGCCCCAAGTATCATTTCTAGTAGCCGCCTTTTCCAATAAAGTAGCTTTTATCGTTAATGACTGAATTTGATGAATTTTTCGTCTGTATTTAACATCTTTCTTTTTTTCTGCCATCAAATCACATTTGAGTGAGCATAAAAAACAATTTTTTTTAAAATCGAATTTATCGCTTGAGCGCAGTTTCACATCACTCGAGGTACTCTGAGATTCGGAACTTTCGAGGTACTTTTTGATGTTGCGGTCTCGCGTATACTCTCTTCTGCAAATCGTGTGTACTTTAATGGTCTGTATATTTTCAAGGACAGCGTGTTTTCCGTCTTTTCTTTGTATACTTGCATTTCTGAGATTTGTTATTCCTTTTGATACATTAACTGTTTCTCCTTGGTTTAGAGAGAGATCACATATAAAACAGTTTTCCATGATAAAACACGTAACTATAGCACTGAATTTAAAGTAGGTATATAGTATTTATATTTGAAGAAAGATCACATATAAAACAGTTTAACTAATTCAAAGCAGGTTTGTAGTATTTATATTTCAAACCAAAGTAACAAACAAATGCACTGTTACAATGTTGACAAACGAACTAGCCGAATGGCGTCGGTTATTAAGCGGCACGCACAAAGAAGCGCACGCACAAGCGACGCTCTTCCAAGATCGGCAAAGTCGCAAATCTCGAATGTAATAAGCGCCAGTGCGTAGCGTAAGTATTTAAATTGTGATTATTTGCTGTTACACACCTCTTATATTATAGATTTTCTGGTTATAAATTTTTAGTTAACTTTGATGCACTATAACTTGAAAACCAGGACTCGTAACAAAATAAATGTAAGTATTTATTTGTAGGTAATTTATTAATAAATAATTTAGTCATTGACCATTTTGTCCTAGCTTGTATCGTTTTCCTGAAAATTGACAAAATCTGTAACAATCAGTAAAACCGGACGTTTTTCAAGGGGGGAAGGGGTGAAGCCGGTTGCGGGGGGGGCGGGAGAGTTGTGTTTCATAATGTACTCACTTATAGGTATAACACAGCAGTTGTAAAATAAAATTATAAATATTGCCGTTTTGCCCCTACATTGAAATCTAGAATGAATATACTAAGTCGCAATTTTTTCTTCTTCTTCGTTTCTCTCTTCTTTTTGGTTGTTGTTAGCGGTCTTGTCCCTCCGTAATGGGTACACTTTTGTTGCTGTCCTTTGTTTGTAGTAGTCCCTAAGGGCTATATTTCACTGGGACACCATGGCGGCGCAACCAGTCGCCGCTACCAACAAAATGTATACAGCTCTATAGAGAGTTACTCACCTGGTGTCCGTTTGATTGCGCAACCAATTTGGCGGCGCGACCAGCTCGGACTTGATGCACAGAATGTACTGGTCGCGCTGCCATGCTGGTCACGCCACCACTAATTACTATAGCGCTGTATGGTGTTTCACTCACTCGGCCTCCAGTCCGGTCGCAACACGTGTGCACTGTTGTGTTTTGTTTGTTAAATTGCAGTATGATGGATAATTTCGATACAGAAAGGTTTATAATCGAAATTCAAAGTAGACCATCAATTTGGGATAATTCCTCATCAGATTATTCCGAAAGAGATTTGAAAAAGAAATGTTGGGAGGAAGTTGTAGATTTGTTTGGAACACAGGAGCAAACCGTAGAGCAAAAAAAGAGCTTAGGTAAGTAAGCAACATATATTTTTATTAATGAATTATTATCAATTAAATGTTCATGATGATTCTGGTGAAACGTGGACAGCCAAAAGTGAAGTTGTGTATGTATTTATTAATGAATATAATTATTTTGCCATGGAAGTGGGTTTTCGTTCACAAAATAATGTGTAAAATTATCTCGAGTTGTAGTAGCAGCACGCCCTCCTCTAGTGAAATTTTGCTGTGTTGTAGTTTGAAACCCCGTTATTGTCAGAGTATCATCATATGAATATCCATCTCTAGCACGTACAAAATTGTGTAACACACAGCATGTTCTCACAACGGATTTTGCTAATTCTATGTGGACATTTAATGGTCTGTGGAAAATTCTCCATTTGTTTGTTAAGATGCCGAATGTGCACTCGATGTAACGGCGAGCTCTCGATAGTTTGTAGTTAAAAATTTTTTTTTCGGCACTGAGGTTGTTTCCTCCGTATGGACGCATAATATTTGTGCTCAACCCGAATGCTTCATCGCCTATAAATACGTAAGGGAAAAGCGTTGGGTTATTTTCTGAAATTTGGAGGGGCTCTGGAATATCTAAAGTATTACTTATGAGTTTCTTATACAATTCAGTTTCTTGGAAAATTGCTGAATCGCTACTTTTCCCATAGGCACCGACGTCTATATAAATGAAATTATAATTAGCGTCACATGCAGCCATCAACACCAATGAAAAAAAGTGTTTATAGTTATAATACATCGAACCAGAATCAGCAGGCTGAATCAGTCTAATGTGCTTTCCATCGATACTACCGATGCAGTGTGGAAAGTTCGCATGTTTTTCGAAACCATCTGCTATTTTCATCCAGTCATTTGCAGTAGCCGGAAGTGATAAACATGTTTGCAACTTATCCCAAATCACGGCACACACTTCTCTTATTATTGTGCTTAATGTTGTTTGTCCTAGACGAAAGTTATAATGCAATTCCCTCATCGTACATCCACTTGCGAGATACCTGTAATTAACAAAAAGTAATAATTAATATAATTTAATTTTCAGGGTTAGTGTTGCAAAAAAGATGGAAAAGCATCAGATCATGCTACGCGCGGGAAGTCAAACGCCAAAAAAATTTAAAGTCTGGTTCTGGAGCCACTAACCGCAAAAGCGAATACATATATTTTAAGCAGTTACAGTTTTTACAAAAAGTAGTAGCTATCAGAGAAGAAGGTGTAGAAGAAGAAAATTCGGAGAGTACTGAAGTAGGCGAGCGACCTCAAAAAATAAAAAACAAACGTAAACTAGCAGTAGACGATGATCCCTTTGTTCAAGCTCTAAATAACTCAATTGAGGAAAGACGACGTGATAAAACAGAGCAGAGACTACGCGAGACAGCTGAGGCTGACGAAGATCGGCTATTTCTGCTGTCATTGTTGGGCACGTTAAAAAATCTACCTCCTCAAGTTAAAATGTCTACCAAAATAAAGATGCTAACTTTGTTGAACGACGCGTCAGATTTTTCTGGTAACAGGACGTTTGATTATGCTGATCGGTCATTTCGGCATACTTCCGAAATTAATCCAGATGGCAGGATGGAGAGTCATGATAACTATCATCCCGGTTATTCGACGCAACGGCAAGTGATTGCTACTGAATATCGTGGACCGAGTTATAGGACAAACACGAATTATCAGAATGAAACTATTACAAATAGTCTTAATTCTCCATATACTTCTATGAATACAATGACATATGCAAGTTCTCCAAGCGAGTCACATGATTCACAGGACTCAGAACCACTTGTGGATCTGTATAGCACTTAAATGTTCATGGCTTGTTTGTTTGTCTACATTTTTTAATAAAACTTTCTTTAAAAATGTTCATAGTTTGTTTTAACTTACCTTAATGTTACAAACAGCTTTTCTTCAGGGCTGACTGATTTTCTTAATATTGTGTCTTGTTTCAACAAATCATTTTTACACAAAGTCAGTAATTCATCAAAGGACCTCACGGACATCCTCACATAGCTAAAAAACTTATCCGGATATCTTCTTAGATCGTCGTATATGTTGACGAATTGTCCTTTCTTACAGCGATCGGCTAAATAAGGATGAACCCACCACTGTTTCTTTTTTCTCTTGAACTCTCTTTTCCTACGTAGATACAGCAGTAATGCTATCTCTTGAAGGTCCATTTTGATACTGTGGCCGCAGGGTGTGGCGACTCTGGTGTCTGTATGGTGTCTAGTTTGGTAGCTTACGGACACCACGGTGGCGCGACTGGTTGCGCCGCCATGGTGTCCCAGTGAAATATAGCCCTATGTGTATTAAAATATTTAATAAACTACCTCCACATATTAGAGCTATAAAAAATCATAACAATTTCTGCCGAACGGTAAAAAGAATTCTTACTAATAATGCATTCTATTCGGTATATTGTTAATATCATATTTTAATACTATATTTTATGTTGTTAATCACCTATTTTATTTTATTTTTTTAAATTCAATTTTAAATGTACTGTTTTTATTGTTGATGAATGTATTTATGACAAACCCTCCTGCCTCTGGCATGACACTACAAGGGCAAATAAAATTTATTTATTTATTTAAAAATAGCTTTGTGCAGCCCAGCCTAATAGGTACTCATATTATGTAAATATATACTAATGATACTAAAACAACATTACAACTGGATCTTCAAATCAATCGACAAAGCGAATCCCATTTCAACCCACAAAAAAGTGCTTCGTCCCAAACGTGGGCAGAAGTTAGACGATATAGAAATCGAGCTACTGATTCTCGAAGTAGAAAATAGAAAACCTTTATGGAATTTTTCTATCTCTATAGAGGAGAGAAGTCGGAAAGGAACCGCAATATTGTGGTAAGATATTCAAGTTTTTCTATTAAAAAACTGGCTATAGCGTCTGTAACACACCAGAATATTTAGATATTTTGTTATTATAGTTTTATGTGATGAAAATGGCGTTTGTTGTATATCTACCCTTATATAAGAAAAATTGCCATGAGTGTGTGTATGTATCTTTAAGACACATGCATTGCAAAATAATAACTTCTCCTTCCTTGGTTTCCCATCCCATAACAAGGATAGATGGATATGTGCAAGAAGCAACCTAAGAAGATAGACTAAACAGGTCACGTAGTAACGCCTTTCTTAAGCTATGTAGTTTTGGGCGCGCAATTTCGGCGTGGGAATTAAACAACGAAAAAGCAAGTTAAAATCACTGTGAGTAAAACCAATAAAGGGCTCACATGCCATTTTTGTAGTCTCTGAAGACGAGACATTTAGAGTCACCCACTGTGAGTAAAACCAATAAAGGGCTCATATGTCATTTTTGAGGTCTCTGAAGACGAGACATTTAGAGTCACCCACTGTGAGTAAAACCAATAAAGGGCTCACATGTCATTTTTGTGGTCTCTGAAGACGAGACATTTAGTCACCCACTATGAGTTCAGCCGCCAAAGGCCTCATATGTCTAATTTGTTGCTTCCTATGGGTAAAGATTTAGAGTCAGGTACACTATGAGAAGAACCTTGAATGGCCTCATATTATGTCATTAGTGTTTAAGGAATATTAATAAGATCCCATCAGGAAAATTAAAGTTAATACATAAATATAAAATATACAGTAATAATAGTTTAAACAACAAAGAAAGTTAGTTTGTGAGATGAAATAAAGCAGTGTTTAAAGATAAAAGTATTAATAAGATTAAAATTAAATGAGTGAAAAGTCAGTTAGTAAAGTAGTGAAGAAATAAGTGATGAAAAACGTGTAACAGAAAGTTATATATGTATATTCATTCTAAATATTGAAACAATTAAATAAGCAAAATAACAGTTAATAGTGGTTGATGAACTGAGCACCGGAGAAGGCAAACACTCTGAACGAGAGAAGAACCTGGCGCCGCCCGGGTACAACAACACGCACACAAAAGCTAAGAATTTTCAATTCATTTTTCCTTTTGTTTTTTCCCCAGTACGATACTAGTATCCGAAGAATGTGTTTGAGAGAATAGTAATTTTGTTATTATCATTGATACCAAGTAAATTATTAATGAACGACTGTAATACAGGCCTAAATGAATCCCAAATTATGATATGTATAGTATAGTACGGATTTGTACGTGGTAGTTTTGTTGATTGACTGAGATAAAGAATGAAGATATTTTATTTGAGAAATAAATTATTGAAAGATAGTCTGTTTAATTTAAAGTAGATAGTAACCAAAAAATCACCTTTTCACAAATAATTAAAAGGCTAGTTTATTACAATTGGCAATAACTTGCCAGGATGTTAACAATAAAGGTTAATTTTTCTAAATAAAAGAACCGGTAGCGTTACACGTCCAACTTTATTATTTTAATACTACGCTTCGGTCTGCTATAAGAGAACAGTGCTTGAAAAGGGTCTCTTATAACAGAACGAAACATAGTATTAAAAATAAAGTTGGACAGCTATAGCCAGTTTTGTGTGTTTTATTTATTAAAATATTTAAAATTTTTATCATCAAAGTAATATGAACATTCAATGCTATTTAATAGGAAAACTGAGTGCGACGGACGTAAAAAAAATTTAAGAATTTGAAAGATGTCTACAGAAAAATTATTCAATGAATGAATGAATTGTAGATTATAGACGCTCGACAACAGAGGTCATTAGCGTCTAAAAAAAAATTAAACAAAAGAAAAGCAAAAACAATAAAACCAAAGCAAAATCAATACAAAATCAAAAGTTGACACACAACAACATAAAATCATAATAGGTACAAATACAATGTGTCATATAAAGAAAAAACCATTTAGGCTGTAAATGGGCCTAAATGTATACAAATAAATAAAATCAAATAAACCGGTCAAGACCGGTTTCTTTTAAAAATCGAAACAGCAGATCGACATTGTCAGGATCATTTCCTAAAACAACCGACAGATCACCTGACAATCCGATCTGCTGTCGTGTGTCCCTAAACTGGACACACTCTATTAAAATATGCGAAACGGTAACACGAGTGTCACACGTCTCACAGAGGGGCGGGTCCTCCCGAGCCATTAAAAAGCCATGGGTTAGTCTACAGTGACCGATGCGTAGCCGTGTAAGAACCACTTCCTCCCACCTGGAGGGACGGCAAGATGTGAACCATGGGTCAACTGTAGATTTTATAAATTTTAATTTGTTTTCATCGACAGCACTCCATTCATCCTTCCAGAGCTGCTGAACGGCTGAAATCAGTACGCTCTTGAGATCGTCACCGATAACGCAAAATACACTCTGACCGTTATTTGCAGCGTCCTTAGCTGCAGTGTCAGCTAGTTCATTGCCAGCAATTCCCATGTGGCCGGGAACCCAACAAAACCGGACAGTGGTTCCACCTCTTTTCAAAGAGTACAATTTGTCCTGAATTAAACAAATAAGAGGGTGGCTGGGATAGGAACGCTGCAATGCCTGAAGAGCACTCAAAGAGTCGCTGCAAATAACATATTTGTGTGGACCGTGAACATGTCTCAAGGCCTGCAAAATTGCATATAACTCTGCAGTAAAAATACTGCACTCTTGAGACAACTTGTATCCAACACTGGCGTTATCGGTGACAAACGCGCAACCAACTCGGTTGAGAGACTTCGAGCCATCCGTGTAAACGGAACGGTAGTCTCGATTCTGATCCAGCCATGCCAGGAAAAGCTGGCGATAGAGCTCTGGAGTTGTTGTATTTCGAGGATGAATGGAAAGTGACATATCGATGACGGGCTGAGGAATAAGCCACGGGGGCACAGAATTACGGCCTACTTTAAGAGTTCTAGGAAGCGCCAAGTGAAGTTCATCTAAAAGAAGATTCAACCTGATACCAAGAGGACGTGTTGCATTTCTTCTCCGTCTATACAGAGAAGAAAAACGAGGTTGAAATACGCAACTGTAAGTTGGGTGATCAGGTTGACTACGGAACTTAGAGACGTAGGATAGCATATTGCGTTTCCGCCGGATGTTCAGCGGAGGCTCTCCGCATTCAGCGGCAATGCTAACAACAGGACTGGATCGAAACGCTCCGGTTGACAAACGTATTCCGGCGTGATGAACAGCGTTTAACGTCCTAATGTACGACTCACGCGCCGAGTCGTACACAATGCTACCGTAATCCAATTTAGACCGTACGACTGCACGATAAATTCGTAGCAAAACCGTACGGTCTGCACCCCACGTGGTACTGGATAAAATTTTTAAAATATTCAGGGAAGACATCGACTTCCTCTTCAAAATATTAAAATGAGCCTTCCAATTCAACGACCGGTCAAAAGTGAGTCCTAAAAATCGAGCAGTGTCTTGTACAGAAATCAAAGTGTCATATAGATATAAGAATGGTTCTTGATAACAACTACGAATGCGGCAAAAGTGCACACACTGGGTTTTCCCCACAGAAAATTTAAACCCGTTGTTGGTTGTCCAGTTTTGAATGCTATTAATGGCCAACTGCAGGTGACGTTGTGCAGTGCGAATGTACTTTGACGAGCAGTAGATCGCCAAGTCGTCAACGTAGAGCGATGACTCTACAGATGACGGAATGCTGTCAATTATGCCATTAATAGCGATGGAAAATAAGGTGACACTAAGAACCGAACCCTGTGGAACACCATTCTCCTGTACAAAGACACTAGACAAAGTGTTGCCGATACGGACTTGAAAGTAGCGCTCTAATAAAAAATTATTTATAAAATTCCCAAGATGTCCTCTGATACCCCAATTATGCAGTGTTCGGAGTATTCCATACCGCCATGTAGTGTCGTAAGCCTTTTCAAGGTCGAAAAAGACCGCTACCAAGTGCTGCTTGTTAAGAAAAGCGTCCTGTATTGCGGACTCTAACCTGACTAGATGATCTATAGTTGAACGGTGCTTACGAAAGCCACACTGGGCATTCGTGATCAATCGTCTGGATTCGAGAATCCAAACCAATCGTCGGTTGATCATACGTTCGAGGAGTTTTGATAAACAGCTAGTCAGTGAGACAGGACGATAACTTGATGCTTGTTTCCGGTCTTTACCGGGCTTCAACAACGGCACTACAATAGAATTACACCAAGCGGTAGGAAACGTATTGGTGTACCAGATTAAATTAAACATCTTGAGAAGGAATATCGATCCGGAAGGAGGTAGCTTTTTCAAAAATTGGTAATGAATATCGTCGGATCCTGGAGAAGTATCATGGCAATCATGCAAACTCGATTGCAGTTCCCACGAGGAGAAAGGTGCGTTGTAGTTCTCCTCATTTTCGGAGGAAAAGTTTAATGCAACTTGTTCTGCTTGATTTTTCTGAGCAGAAAAACGCTCAAGGTAGTTTGCGGAACTCGAGACTTTTGCGTAGCATGAACCCATGTGATCAGCGACTTCTTCAGGCGCCGTAATTATATCATTCCCCATTACCAATCCAGAAATATAATTAAAACTCTGTTTGCCAGAGATCCTCCGAATTTTCTCCCATACTTCGCGGGCGGGAGTAGAACTTCTTACAGTGGAAACAAACTCACTCCATGACTGCTTCTTACTCTCTGCTATGATACGTCTGGCAATGGAACGCTTTTGCATGAAAATAATACGATTTTCATCCGTCATATTATTTTTGAAGCTACGGAGAGCTTTACGACGTTCACGGATGGCATCCCGACAAGCCTGATTCCACCAGGGAACAGGCACACGTCGCGGTGTTGTTGACGTGCGTGGGACTGCAGCTAAAGCTGCCTCGATGACCGCATCCGTGAAATGCTCTACAGCAGCATCAACATTGCCAAAGTTCATTTCGCCGATATCAAGCGCTTCTTGGAACCGTGACCAATCGGCTTCTTTTATTATCCACTTTGGGGAGCGTCTTTCATCCACATGGAACGAAAGAAGCCGACAAATGATTGGGAAATGGTCACTGCTACAAAGATCGGCATTTACTTCCCATTCACAGGATGGGGCGATAGAAGAAGAGCAGAGAGTAAGATCGATAGCTGAAAATGTCCCATTAGCTGCCGAGAAATGTGTATTGGAACCTGTGTTCAATACGACCAAGTTTTTATTCAGAATCAACGTCTCCATTAGCCTTCCACGAGCGTCCACACGATTTGAACCCCAAGTGGGATTGTGGGCATTAAAATCCCCCATGATGATAAAGGGGCGTGGAAGTTGGTCTATAACAGACGCAATGGTTGCAAGTGTCGGTTGTTCTGATGGAGGAATGTACATTGAACACAAAGTTACCGGATTCGGCGCATAAAGTCTGACAGCGATGACCTGTAAGTCAGATTGTAATGGGACATTTTCGGAAAACACATTGTTTCGAACTAAAACTGCCACTCCGCCACTGGCACGTTCAACGAATGGTTTATCTTTACGATAAATCGTAAAACCACGAAGAACCGGAGTGTTGGTGTCTTTCAAATGTGTTTCCTGTAAACTGATAGCAGTAGCATTATGGTCGTTAAGGAGGAGTTTCAATTCACTGAAATGAATATAAAAACCGTTCATGTTCCACTGTAAGAAATTGAATTTTTAAGATAAAGAAGATAAAAGCTACCTCGTTTTATTCCTCATCACGTCACTACGGTGATGAGGAGGTCGCGCGATGTCTTCGTCCATAGCAGAGTCTGCACTGCTGCTATGGTCGATGCGAGTTTTGGTTATAGTCATTGTGTGACTATTATCCCGGTTTAAGATCACCTTAGTTTTCTTTACCGGAGATTGTTTACTCTTTTCAACAAGAGACTTGACTGGTGAAGTCGCCTTTTTAACTGGCGACCTCGATCTACTAGCTGAACTTTTCTTACTTTTATTTTTGATAACTTTTTTGGCAACAACTTTAGATATCGATGGAGAATTTTCGGTTTGTGTAGACATGTCACATGTCTGGGTTGACATGTCTACTTTAACGACAGGGACGGCAGCAATGGTTGCAAAGGAACGTGTGAAAGAAGGAACAGTTTCGCGATATTTGCGCTTGGCCTCTGCAAAAGAAATTTTTTCAGTAGTTCTTATTTCTTGGATCTTGAACTCCACTTTGTATTGTGGACATTCTCTAGATCTTGCAGAGTGAGTCCCGTCGCAATTAACGCAATGTGACACCCTTTTGCATGGAATATCTTCGTGTACAGGTTGACCGCAATTGTCACAGAGACTGGCAAAGCTACAGTTGTTCTGTGAATGTCCAAACTTTTGACATTTATAACAACGTAATGGAGATGGTATGTATTGACGTACTTTTAATAAATAGAAGGCTGCTTGAATTGAAGATGGAGGTTGTGGTGTACAGAACGTTAGAATATGGGACGGTGTAGGTACTAATTGACCGTCTCTACGAGCGTGAATTCTGTAAACGTCTGTAACGCCCTGATCTTTGAGTTCTTCTTTTATTGTTTCGACAGTACAGTTAAGCAGATCAAAACAATAAATAATGCCTTTTGAGAAATTAAGCTGCTTATGTACTTCGACCTTTACTGGTACGTCAGTAATCATATCAATTCCTTTGATGCTAGTAGATGTTAAAATTTTTTCAGCTTGCTGCGGTGACGAAGTTTCGATCAGTAAAGTACCATCACGCAATTTTTTCACACATTTTAAAGTTCCATATAAGCCAGTAAGGTGTTTGGAAATATAAAAAGGACTATCGTTGTTAAAATTGCCGTCGACTTTACGCATCAACAAATACCGATTGCAAGGAGTTATCGTCCTTGAGTCGTTGCCAAATAATAAATTAAGATTTTCATCATTACGCCCTCTCTTAGAGGGAGGGCTAGATAGAGGAGGAAAATTGCTCATAGTATATATATATAGTATTCATCACCCGTGCTCCCCGCCCACCACGGAGCCCAACAAGGGGACGATGACCGCAAACCGGTACAGAGCGCCAGGGCTACACAGGGATATAGTCAGCTCCAAAGACGGCGCCACTCCATCAAAAGACACTGGCTCACCCCGCCGGGATACTAAATATTCACGACGTTAGCCGATTGACTAGACTGGGTTAGGTCTAGCCGCCCGTTTACAGCGAAGCGGAGGCCAAAGCAGTGTGTTGATCCACTCAGGCAAACCTCAACTGCCAGGATCCTCTTTTCCGCCTTACGGGTCACCGCGCACGGCAAACACGCAGGTGTACTATTAGGGACTACTACAAACAAAGGACAGCAACACAAGTGTACCCATAACGGAGGGACAAGACCGCTAACAACAACAAAAAAGAGGGAAGAACAGAAGAAGAAAAAAAGTTGCGACTGTCCTTCCTTCATAATAGTCCCTAAATAAATCACCCAGTCGGATACACAACCGACTGGTGCGGGCTGGGGCCCCTGGGTCGCCAAGTCCCAAAGAACATTGTAATGCAATTGCGATAACTCAACAACGACATTCCAATGTTCCCCCTGGGGGGAAAAATTATTCAAGCGGAACATCATCCTAGCGGCGTAGCTAGAGTCGACCAGAAAGAAAAATGGAAATTTTATAGACAAATGGAATTCCTCCGTGATTCATGTCTTATACGGTCGTAAGCTAAGAATTTACTTATCTGTACCTTATAAACAAGTCTGATTAGTTTAATTATTTTGATCATTTTGAATAAATTTAGAACATCCTGTAACATCAGCCATCAAATAACGGTGGATCGTGATGGGGAGAAGAATGCACGCGAGGACGATGAGTTCATATATTTTAGTCCGACTTTGATGAGCAAAGCGATGATGTAGACAGCCAGATATCAGGTACATTATACTTAGATAGTTTCTCAAAATATATTATGAACAATGCACATTTGTAATTTGTAATGACCGACCGAAGTTTCGGTTTTGGCCTGAACTTCGGTTCGGCCAAAACTAGCGTTCATGTCGGGCAGTGTCGGGTAATTTTCGGAACGGATTCACTCGCCTGTACCTTAAAAATTGATGTAAGTTGCAGTTTTATGGATTTCTTTCTATATAATTTTATACCTAAATTGCATTCCCAACATAAAGTGATTTCCTGATAAATTGAAGACAAGTCTTTTAAATTTTAAATAATCTAATCATACCGACGCTTCGATTGCAAACACTTAATTTTTATACAAATTTTACAAATATTATTTTCAATAATGTATTTCTTATTTCATATAACATTAC